>JANRMT010027041.1:64514002-64609149 GCA_026402145.1 Polypterus bichir lapradei
TCACTCGCTCGCTTCTTATTGTTTCGCTGCCTTCTCAATTATATAATGCATGTTTTCTTCAGCGCTTTTTGGGGCTCTTCCTGGTTTTCTACGTACTGCGTGATTACGTGGGAGGCGTGATGATGTCAAACTCCGCCCCCACGGGTTTCAAGCTCATCTCCATTACAGTAAATGGAGAAAAACAGCTTCCAGTTATGACCATTACGCGTAGAATTTCGAAATGAAACCTGCCCAACTTTTGTAAGGAAGCTGTAAGGAATAAGCCTGCCAAATTTCAGCCTTCTACCTACACGGGAAGTTGGAGAATTAGTGAGGGAGTGAGGGAGGGAGTGAGGGAGGGAGTGAGGGAGTGAGTGAGGGAGTGAGTGAGTGAGGGAGGGAGGGCTTTGCCTTTTATTAGTATAGATAAGCAGAATTTTAAAGTCAATCCTGAATGACACAGGTAACCAGTGTAGTGACATTAAAACTGGAGAAATGTGCTTGGATTTTCTTTTCCTAGTTAGGATTCTAGCAGATGCATTCTGCACTAGTTGCAAACGATTTATGTCTTTCTTGGGTAGTCCTGAGAGGAGTGCGTTACAGTAATCTAGTCGACTGAAAACAAACGCGTGAACTAATTTCTCAGCATCTTTCAGTGATATAAGAGGTCTAACTTTACTTATGTTTCTTAAGTGAAAAAATATGAGGACGAGGGATTTCGCCAGCTACTACATCAATTAGAACCTTAGTACATTCTTTCAAGCTGGGAATACTTTGCAGATGTCTCACTGCCTGCATTATATTATATGATTGCTATACATATCCACGAGCTTTTAAGAAACAATGTCACCAGCATTAGCTTCACTACAGATATTTGGAGCTCAGAAGTCAGCCCCATGAATATGTTGAGTCTAATGGCACACTGGATTGACGAAAATGTTAAGGCAAAAAGAGTCCTCATTATGCAACTTTCATTGCACAAGCTTTCGTTTCCATTTTAACAAAGTGGAACATTTCAAAAAGTAACGTGCACGTTGTGCTTCGTGACAATGCTCATAATATGACAAATGTTATGAAAGAAAGTGGCATTAAAAGTTTAAGCTGCATGGCTCACACTTTGTAGCTTGCTGTAAATGAAGGCTTATTGAACCAAAGAAGCATCTCCAACTGTTTTGCCATTGGGAGGTGAATAATTAACTCATTTTAAGCACACAGCTGAGAGAAACACAAACAGACTTTGGTACCCCAGCAAGAATGCTTCAGCAGGACGTGCCGACATAAGCGTGCACTCATTTATAATTGCTGATGTGATTCTGTCTGTTGAATGGCTTAAAAGTCTGCTTAGCAAGTGTGACATGACAGACTCCGGAGTTCAGACTGCGAAAATCACACTTTTTGATAGTGTCACAAAATGCTTCAGTGGTGCATTTTCCGAGCCACTATATATCTATCTACTGTCCTTGATACACAGGTACAAAGATCAATTTTGTGACTGAGATACCAAATAAAACAAGTGCAAGAAGCACTTGAGAAACAACTGGTCGAGAAGTCAGCTGGTGAAGGAGATGCAAAGAGCAACAGTGAACCAACCACAAGAGAAAAAGATTTGCACTCGGAGAGATGTTGCTGCTTCATTGCTGGAGATGCATATAGAAATTCTTGAAGAAAATTCGTATGCGACTGCCAAACCACATTCAACTACCGCTGAATTAAAATAACAGAATCATAAAATTATTAACATTAACAATAATCATACTAATTAGGATTATCAGACATCGAGAATAACAAAAAAACACTTTGTTACAGATTTAATTTAAAAAAAAAAAAAAAAAAAAAAAAAAAGCCATACACTGCAGCTTCCTAATATCTAATCAGTATCCTTGTGCATTTTCTGGAAAGTCACAGTCACCATTGCTTTTAAAGAAGCCAACCTAAGACCAGTGTTACTGGCCTAAATGTACCTTTAATTTTCATTTTACTTAAAGTAATATATGTCTGATTATGGCACAAAGTACTGTATATGCATTCACTTTTTTGTTATTATACCCAATGCCATGTTCTGTAATGGCATAGTGTCTTGATGTGCTTAAGTTACCCAGGATGTGTATGTTAAGCAGATTTTTGTACATGACCTGGAGTATTTTTTCTATAGCGATGGGCAATATCTTGCTCTTTTTCCCCCACAGAAAGTACTGGTTGCCTATATCTATAGCAAAGAAGATCGTAAAAGTCAGCAAGTTAATAAAAATAAGTTAATCTCTGTTTCTTATGCTACTGTTGTTTCTTTGAGAATGCATAATACATTTTCAGCATATCTAAAACTTTCAAACCTGAAGTAAATAAAAAAAATATCAGCCAACCGTTATCAGTACTGGCAAAGATGTACAAAAACATACCGGTTATCGGTATCGCCCAGAATTTCCATATCAGTGAATCACTAATGTAAACCTTGGAGAAAAACCAGAAAATCCAAAGACATTTTATTGAATAAGCCTCTAATGATTTCTTTCCCTAAAATTTAAATCTTGTCTATATGTGTATGTGATTTTGCAAACAAAGTGATAGGAGGTAGCTTAATCATGTCATCAGCCCTCCATAATGTAATTTGGAAAGGGTATAGGAACTAAAAATACCATTTTTTAATGATACTATATTTAAACTTAAAAAAAAATGTAATGCCAGGAGTTCTGCAATATTATATTCATTGTGCTCTTTCCAGAGTATTCTTCAAAATTAAATATTTGACAGAGGTTTTTATTTAATTTTGCACATTTGTATTTTTCTAGTATTGCACTGTACAGTAGCACAATGGATAGTGCTGTTCCTTCAGTGATTCAGTGCCTCAGGCTTAACACCCTTTATTGCCACCTGTGTGTTTTTTCTTTTTGTCACAGTATATTTTTCCAAAATAGAGAAAGTTAGCTTTATTGGCTGTTCCAAAGTGGACCTATGTAAATGTGCAATGGACTGGATACCCTTCCCAAAATTTCTTCTTGCACATAGTTTTGACGAGATGGATTCCTCCTCCACCATTGATACTGAACCGAATTGCATAGGATTGAAAATCTTTTGTAATTTTCAGAAGTCCAAACATTATATTAAAGTTCCGAGCTGCAATTTGGAGAAATATAACAATTATTGTGAAATTTGTCTTTTGAGGAAATGGAATCCTGGTGGAATGGGGTCAGAAGGTCTTGTATAAATGGTATCATCCTGTAATTGCAGTGGGTGCTTCATATAAGCTTCAGTGCTTGTAAAGAGGAAACAAATGAGACCCTCTCTGTTTTATTAAAAACAGGAGATTGAGTGAACAGAAATATGATGGAATGGGGTTTTGAGGACACAACTTTAGATTAACTTCATTCTTTAGTGTGTACTGAAACTTGTACGAATGCTCCACTCTCCCAATGGTGCAAAACTGCTATATCTCAATAGCAAAAGCAATGTGTGGATCAATGTAGCTTTCATTCCATATCTCCTAATATCAATGGCATTTGCCCATCTCCAGCTATTCAGGCAACAGAGTTGTGCTTGAAAATACACAGTCACAGGGCCTATTTTGTATTAACAGTGGTTTTTGGTAACTTCAGCAGTTGTTTGTAAACAAAATGAATACTAAGAGAACGCCAGCAACTCCATAATGCATAATCAGGTTCAGACAATCCATGAATACCATATCCAATAATAATTTAACACTTGAGATTTAGATGAGGGAAGCTTTTAAACTTGGGTTTGTTTGAAGTCTGCAGAAGGACCAGAGAGTGGCATGCATTTGTGTGTCAAGTCTACTGCATATACTGAAAGGATAAATACTGTGAATAGTTACTTACCTCATACTTGAACCAAACACATGTCAAAGTTTTCCTGTCTGCAAGATGGAGAGGCAATCACATTAGTCTGTAGATACACTCTCCAACTGCATGGTACCCAGCCAGGTCTAAAGGGTATCCTCATTTATGTTCAGTGCTTTACTCAATTGCAGTGGAGACATCACCCAATCGAGAAGTCAGGTGAGTACATCTGTGTCTAGCCAGTATTTTTCACTCCCTCCCCCTCCTTGCCTGTCAGGGTATGTCCCAAGATCCACTTTTTGCTGCCAAGAATTATCAATTATTGATAACATTTAGGAGACTACTTGAACTTTAGTGTCGTCTGGGTGCACATTCTGGCAGCTCTCCATGCACTTTTTCCGCAATTTGTAACTCTCACCTTTACTTAATATTTATATAAAAAATGTGCTGCTTACCATCTGGAAATGGAACAGTGATCTCTGCATCAAGGAGGTTTCAAATGGAAGTCTCCAGTCCCATAAAGAAGATTTTGTTTACTGAGGCAACCATCAAATCTCTTTGATAATTTGAAGCAGTTTGTAAAGTTGTTCAACCAGCTCTTTGTAATGCATGAATCCTTACAGCATTGTTTTCAGGTTGAGCCTGGCATCCAAAACAAAACAACATGGCACAAGTTAAAACTAAACAGAAGAAAATCTCACTGGAGTATAAAAACACTGATAGAAATCCTTGGATGATGTAATGAGCACCATAATAAGATGCACTGGAAAGTAGGGTGGCATATTTAAATTTCAAAACAACAGAATGTCTTAGGAATTAAAGAAAATTCTGGAAATGGCAATGTAATTGAATATGTGAATAACCTTTGGCCAGTATCATTTCCTAACTTGCATGATCATTCGCCTAGAGTTGAGAGGTGTCATACGGTGTAAATGGCTAATCGTAACTTATCCTTGTAAAGGTCATTAATTGTAATGTTTCCTAGCTTTACCAATCACTTTTTGCCTCTTGAATGGTCAGAAATTGTTCTAGTCTTTGCTGTTTTCATGGCTGTTGCTTTTTTGTTGAACTTCAATAAAAATGCAATTCAAAAAAATTATTAATGTGTTTGAAAGAAGTAAATACAATTACTTTTACCAAATAACAATGCCATTGCAGACTGCCTGTGCAGTGTGTAAATAGTCAAAAGAAGCAATCTCTAGCAAACACTGAAAAAGACAATATGCCTGTTTTTAATGTCTACTATATTACAGATGTGAGTGTTCTGTTTTGATGGGGTAATATATTAGCATAAGACCCTCTTTTAGTGTATGACTTCAAAAACTAACATATGAGAGGAAACTTAAATGAACAGCATTTGGATTAATGAAATATGTTTATTTAACTTACATTAAAAATGACCTTAATCACATTATTTGAGTGCATTTCAGCCAAATTCAGCAGTATTGGCTTGCAAAGTGAGAAGTCTCTTCATTTTAATGTTTTGGTCTACTATGTTCTACAAAAGTAAATTTGCATTGGTCTTTAGCTTTGAAGGTTTTATAAATATATTAAGTTTAATTTGAAAGTGTGTTTCTGGATTGTTCAGAGTACAGGGCTGTCTGATAATCAAGTGTTACATTCACTAGTTATAATTCAAAAGTAAAAAAAATTATTCTCTGAGTTAATTGTGCTGTGTGGGAAGCCTGAATAAGAATAAAAGGAATAAACAGAGCTAAATTTTAAAGCAATTAGTAGTCCAAAAAATGAAAGAGGGGAATTTAGTTTGCCATTTAAAAGTAGGTATACATGCTTTAAGTGCATGGCCTTTGTACTAAGCTAATGAAGGTGTACTATATATTTCAGAATTTATTATGCTATAGCTTGAACAATGTCAAAAATATTAAATACTGAAAAATGTTACAATACTGATTGTTGTTTGTTAAATATTTATTTATTGATCTTCTGTTAAAAACTAAATTTTTCCCTTGGGGGGGGGAAATGCATGTCTACTTACTGTTTACTTTTACATGCAGCTTTTTAAATTCTATATTTTGCTTGCATCTCTTTGAGTGAAACACTTAACATTGTGAAAGAAATGGCTGGACCCGTATACTTTCCCTGGCTGTAAAAGGGTTTAAGTTTTAGTACAATGTGTACTGGTTCGAGTCCATAGTAGAACTGGGCAAGTATGGAGGATAAGGGGTTTTTATAGTCTGTTCCCAGGAAGTGATGTCCTCGGGGCCAGGGCAGGCAGTATTTCTCGTATTTGGTCTGCGGAGAGAAAAGAGAGAGGTTTAGCGCAACCTGCTGCCCCTGGCCTGGCGTATAATTACCGTTTTTTGGTCCCTTTCCCTCCCAAGCGCACTTGTGTGACAACATACTGCACTCTTTCTTTAGGCAATGTTTTACAGGTTTACATTTTATGTGTTTATTTAATATACTCTTAACACTTTATTTAACTTTATTAGAACTACCAGACTTTAAAATATAATGTGACTGTCTAAGTTGATATGTAATATAAGTGCATGAGTGGTAGCTAACTTTTTCTGCTTAATGTATTGTTGCTTAATTATTATGACCTATTTGACAAATTTTCTCATTTATTTTTTATTTTTAGGATATCAAAGAACATCCCAACCACAAAAGATGTTGAACCTCTACTGGAAATTGATGGTGACATTCGTAGCTTTGAAGTGTTTTTGTCTTCACGAACACCAGTTCTCTCAGCACGAGACATAAAAGTATTTTTGCCATGCACAGTCAATCTGGACCCAAAACTAAGAGAGATTATTGCAGGTAATAAACATTTTTAAAGGAACTGTTGTTAAAAATTAAATGTATTTATTTACATGTTTCTGGTGTCAAGTACAACATTCAGCCATTTGACCAGTTCATTAATTTTACTTAATAACATTCATTCCCTTTGATGTTTTTATTTCAAAGAACTGAAACTTAAAATTATTTCCTTAATATAACATTGCCTTACAATTGGCCTGCACTAGTGACTCAATAAAATAACTGCCATTTTCTGAATAAAAACCCATAGTCAAGGGGGGGTTTGTTATTCAGGTTGTGAATCTGAAGAAAAGCTATGAAAATTAAGATTAAAGGGCATTCAAAGAGGTTAGAAATTAAACAAATTTAATCATTAAGAATGGGAACAAAACAATATACAAATGTTTAAATATTCCAGTGGTCACTGTTTGTTAATTTATTCGAAGGTGCAAGCTGCATCAGGCCATGCAGACACTGCCTAGGAAATATCATCTCCTGAAAGCTTTGGGCAAACAAGAATAAGATGTTTGAAAGAAGTCAGCAATCACTTAAAAGAAAATTCAGATTTCATCTTAGTATATAACACTAGGATTATAAGGAAGCGTGGCACAAAAAAGCCATTACTGTAAAAGACTCCTCACAACTAGGTCATTCTCATGCTTTTTGGAAAAATTCAGATGTGCTGTCACATGAATCGTTTACAGTAATGTCTTTTTTTAGATGTGATAAACCGAGAGGATCAACCTAGAGGATCTCTATAAATTCAGCCACGAAGAAAAGGGAAGAATCACACCTGAACAATGTACAAAACTGGTACATACAGTGCATCCGGAAAGTATTCACAGTGCATCACTTTTTCCATATTTTGTTATGTTACAGCCTTATTCCATAATGAATTAAATTCATTTTTTTTCCTCAGAATTCTATACACAACACCCCATAATGACAACGTGAACAAAGTTTACTTGAGATTTTTGCAAATTTATTAAAAATGAAAAAATTGAGAAAGCACATGTATATAAGTATTCACAGCCTTTGCCATGAAGCTCAAAAAATTGAGCTCAGGTGCATCCTGTTTCCCCTGATCATCCTTGAGATGTTTCTGCAGCTTAATTGGAGTCCACCTGTGGTAAATTCATGATTTGGAAAGGCACACACCTGTCTATATAAGGTCCCACAGTTGACAGTTCATGTCAGAGCACAAACCAAGCATGAAGTCAAAGGAATTGTCTGTAGACCTCCGAGACAGGATTGTCTCGAGGCACAAATCTGGGGAAGGTTACAGAAAAATTTCTGCTGCTTTGAAGGTCCCAATGAGCACAGTGGCCTCCATCATCCATAAGTGGAAGAAGTTCGAAACCACCAGGACTCTTCCTAGAGCTGGCCGGCCATCTAAACTGAGCGATTGGGGGAGGGAGGTGACCAAGAACCTGATGGTCACTCTGTCAGAGCTCCAGTGGTCCTCTGTGGAGAGAGGAGAACCTTCAAAGAAGGACAACAGTCTCTGCAGCAATCCACCAATCAGGCCTGTATGGTAGAGTGGCCAGACGGAAGCCTCTCCTTAGTAAAAGGCACATGGCAGCCCGCCTGGAGTTTGCCAGAAGGCACCTGAAGGACTCTTAGACCATGAGAAACAAAATTCTCTGGTCTGATGAGACGAGAATTGAACTCTTTGGCGTGAATGCCAGGCGTCATGTTTGGAGGAAACCAGGCACCGCTCATCACCAGGCCAATACCATCCATACAGTGAAGCATGGTGGTGGCAGCATCATGCTGTGGGGATGTTTTTCAGCAGCAGGAACTGGGAGACTAGTCAGGATAAAGGGAAAGATGACTGCAGCAATGTACAGAGACATCCTGGATGAAAACCTGCTCCAGAGTGCTCTTGACCTCAGACTGGGGCGACGGTTCATCTTTCAGCAGGACAACGACCCTAAGCATACAGCCAAGATATCAAAGGAGTGGCTTCAGGACAACTCTGTGAATGTCCTTGAGTGGCCCAGCCAGAGCCCAGACTTGAATCTGATTGAACATCTCTGGAGAGATCTTAAAGTGGCTGTGCACCGATGCTTCCCATCCAACCTGATGGAGCTTGAGAGGTGCTGCAAAGAGGAATGGGCGAAACTGGCCAAGGATAGGTGTGCCAAGCTTGTGGCATCATATTCAAAAAGACTTGAGGCTGTAATTGCTGCCAAAGGTGCATCGAAAAAGTATTGAACAAAGGCTGTGAATACTTAAGTACATGTGTTTTCTCAGTTTTTTTATTTTTAATAAATCTGCAAAAACCTCAAGTAAACTTTTTCACCTTTTCATTATGGGGTGTTGTGTGTAGAATTCTGAGGAAAAAAAATAATTTAATCCATTTCGGAATAAGGCTGTAACATAACAAAATGTGGAAAAAGTGATGCACTGTGAATACTTTCCAAATGCACTGTACTTTCCCCAAAAGAATTAAGGCTGTTAGTGCAGCAAAAGGGTTCTTGACAAAATATTAATTTGTAGGGCTTTGAATAAATACTTGTATAAACACAAAATTTTGTGTTTTTCTTCAGTTAAATATGTACAGAAAGTGGTTTATTTTGACTTTGGAAATGTATAGTTATAGCATAAGAGATCACAGTAAAAGTGATGAGTGCATAAATATGGATTACATATCTTTTGTCATTCAGAAAATTATAATTACTTTCACTTGGATTGAATACTTTTGTACACCACTGTAAGTGAAATGGGTTATGGTTTAAACAATAACACAGGGACAGGGTTGAGAACTTAAGCGTAGATTTTGTACAAATATTACAACGTTTTTCTTCACATGAAGGCCCATAGATACATGTACAGTAATAAACTACTGAGTACCGAATATGGAGAGTAAAGCTTTAGTGACCTACACATTTTGATTTTATGTTATTTTAGATACTTTAAAGAATAGGATGGAAGAGTTTGTTGGATTGAATTGCCTGCTCTTGTCACAAATTGTTCTAATGTTCTAAATGTTATTGCTTCTTCAGATTAAATTAACTTAAAAAAATGAGACTTAATACTGTTAAGATCATTGTTGAGTAGTTGAAGAAGTTGTTGCTAAGACATTTTTCCTTTTTATAATAAATACAGTTGGATATAATAAAATTTCTTCTTCTACCCCTTAGCTCCAAAATTTAATATTAACTTAAGATATTTTTCTTTTTCTTTAGATGTTCGGGCTGCCAGAGAGCAGATGAATATTGGCGGGATTGCGTATCCTACACTACCTCTTCAAGATGGCCCTGCTCGAGCTGCGTCTGCGTTCAGCCAGCCATCTTCTGCATGTTCTCCCACTAATTCTTTCAGTGGCCCATTTAATCCTGCTGGAGTTGTGTCTCCTCAAGTCCACAGCAGTTATTATAGTGGCATGACAGGTCCTCAGCATCCTTTTTACAACAGAGTAAGCACCATACACCTAACAATACATGTTTCCTTTGCTGCTGACTTTCAGTGTTTGTGGTTTCCTGTATTATGTTCTAATAGTCACAAATCACAGTAATCACTTCAGTACTTAGAACAGAAACATTACCCAAGTGTTATGTTCTGTAACTTGCATTACAATGCCTGAGCTAAATACAAAGTCTTTTAAAGTTGTTGAATCTATCATTTTAATTACAAAGGGGATGATGTACAGGTGTTGCTTGCTAAACAGTCTTCTTAACATTTTTTGCCTTTTCTTTTACTTCCTGTATGTTAATATCATTCTTCTTGAATTTTGAGACAGTTTCTGCAAAGGTTTCAAGTTTCATTTCATAAATAATAACTTATATGACATGTCATTTAGCATATCGTTGCTCACTGTATTTATCTTGTTGTCTTGGGTGACTTTATTCAGTAGAGAAGTAGCTGGAAAACTGAAGCTTTATTTTTTCATAACTGAGTCAATTTATTTCTAAAACCCTGGTTGTGCCTTTTGGAACTTTTGTATTCTTTGAGGGCAGAAGTCACTTAAGTTTTTGGATTTTTTGATACATTTAGTTTCTTCATGTTCTCTCAAAAATTATTTTTTAGCTTATATTATCAGATGTGCACATAATGCAGTGTTTTTTAGGAAACATTACAAATCAGCCTACCTGGGATTTTCATAACTTGCAGTTAAGCACTTTGTTTAAAAGAGGCTGGTTAGGGGAGAACAGCTGGTTGGTAACAAACATGTCTAAAAGCACATTACTTCAGACCTTGAAATACACAGATTATAGTAGCAGGAGTCCATATCAGGTTTCACTCCTGTTAGCTAAGAAATTAAATATCCTTCTAGAATAGGTACTTAATCATCAAAACCGAATGATAAATGATTGATAAGATGTCACCTTATCTGAGAGTTATTTCCATTTTGAAATGCAGATAGTAGGCTTAGAAATTTGTTTAACTTGGTTTCAGTAATATAGGCTGGTGGTATTAGTGCAATGATGTGGGTAGTGTTTTCTAGACAAACGTTATGCATCCTACTACAATATGAGTGTTATTTAAATGCCAAAGTGTGCCTAATCATTGTTTTTGCCTGTTTAATATCCCATTCTGGCCCCAATTTACCATTTTTCAAAAGGATACTTCACAGGCGATAATGTGCCATGTTTATAAGCACTCATAATCTCTAGATTGTTCCATAAACATGTCCCTCAATATTAATCCACTTGTTCACCATTGAAATGAGGTGAAATGGAACTGAAAAACCTGCAGGAACTGTATGATGTTATCACATCAGCATGGACCAAAATCCCAATGGGATTTTTTCAGAAAGGGCTAAATCTATTTTTAGATAAATATATGCAGTTCTAGAAGGAAAAGAGAGATCCCACCAAGTCATGAAAAAAAGGAATTTTTTCTTCCTGATTTCCTTTTATTGAAGAAATATTTCCCCCCTTCCTTTCCTTTATTATTCCAGAGACAAATGAGGATGAGAAATGTAGTGCTACACACATTCAATTGACTGGCTGCTTGTTAATACAATCAAAATTGGCACAGAAAGCATTAAGTTTTTTAGGAAGGGAGAATTCAGATGAGATTGGATTAGGTTTTACTTTGTAGTCCATAAATATACTATCTAATTCCTGCCAAAGTTTGTGTGAAATATTAAAGATGCTATACTCCATCTCAAGTTTACTGGCAAACTGATGCTAAGCCACTTTGATTGCTGTTCAGAATTGGTGTTTGCATTTCTTATATGTTTCCATATCACCATTTCAAAATGCATTACTGTGTGTCTCCAGTAAATTCCAGATATCAGTGGTGATCCATGGCTTCTTACTAGGAAATATATAGATAGTTCCTACAGTATTTCTTGTAACTCTTTAGTTGAGCACTGTACCACTTTTCTGTCTGGTTCCTCACATTTCAGTCATTTCAGTCTGTGCATGTAAGCCAGCAGCAAGAGTAGTATGAGTAATAAGGCTGCCCGTGACTGAGGTACAGTTACATCCAGTAATTGTCTTTTATTGGGATGTAGCAATGATCTAGAGTATTAGTACCCTTCATGTAGCACCTGCTGGCTCCATGTGAAAATGTGACAGGCCACTTAATAGTAATATTCTACTTAATAACTGGTCATTCCACCTTTAGCTGTAGTTCAAGTAAATTAATTTAGCTTCAGTCCAGACATTGATGAGTGGACATTTTTTTTAAGAATTTTCTCAGCTAGAGCAAAATTCACGATTCTTTCAATTATGACAAGTCATCAAAGTCCTAAGGTAGCAAAGCATCCCTATACTATTGCAGTACCACCTCCACCTTTGACTTATGAGATAATGTTCTTGCTGTGAAAGCGATGTAATGGGAGAAATGTTGTCCAGAAATTGTTAATATTGTCTCATCTGTCCATAGCTTTCAAAAGTTTTTGGTGATCGTACTGGTACTTTCTGGCAAATGGTAAACACTGTTTTCTACAATGCTACTTTTAATTAAGCCCATTTTCATCCAGTGTCTGATAGCGGAGTTATGAAAACTGAACATCTTTCATGTGGGAACAGAAGTTCTTTATATTTTTGTTAGGATTGTTTGTGACTTCCTTTATGCTACTCCGTTGAAGCAGCTGTGGCAAGTTGGCAGTACCAAGTGTTTTCCATTTGGAGATTATGGTTCTCACTGTGGTTTGTTTAAATCTCAGCGCCTTGGGTTTACAAAAGGCTTTGTATACCTATTCAGACTGGTAGTTATCAACCCCTTTTTTCTAATCTGTTCTGGAATTTCATTTAATTTTGGCGTTATGTGCTTTTTGAATCATTATGGTATCAACTTGACTCTGATTGTGTGGGTCAAATTAATTGAGGCTTATACTGAGTGGAGATTGTGGTTATCATGATTGTGGTATTCAATGAACCCTTTAACTGGGTTAACTTAGTTAGAAGGCAGTTACTTTTTTACACTGTGCAAATTAGTACTGGATAATTTCACTCAGGTGCCCTTTACTGAATATTAGACCCTGGCTGAAGATCTGAAAACATTCAGTGTCAAAAACGTGCAAACTTAGAGAAAGTATTTTAAGGCGACTGTGATGCTGTATTATCCAGTGTTTTTACCATCAAATCATATGTGCAGTTGTATTTTATATGATTAATTGAATTTAATGTTTCATAGCTTTTGAACCTGCAGATGATGTTATTAACAATAAAGATATGTCTCTTTGATAGGCTCAAAAGATTACTTGATATAAATCAATTTTTATTGTTGCAAAATGGATAAAATACAACTTTTTGAAGGAAATCTCAGAACCTAAAACTGCAATAGATATCAAATATTTATGTTCTAAAGAAGCATAAGGCATAAAAAACAGCAATTTAAATAACTATGATCATTCATTAAACATCATTAGTTTGGGTGTTCTAGGATTAGAAATATAAATTGAAAAAAAGAAATACTTCTCACATCTTAGCTCAATATCATTTAATATATAAATTTGTACAGGTCTCTGCCGCTCACGTTGTAGGGGGTGGGGGGCGCAGGAAGCACACTAAGGATCAGCTGCCAAGCTGCATGTTATGCTTGTCACGCTGCACGTTGATCATTTAAAAGCCTGTACAGTAGCTGTCCTTTTGTCTCACTACCATGTCTCACAGGACGTCAAAGTGTCTTCCAAGAAGATCACGTCTCAACCCAAGTTTTTTTTATTAAAATAGAGAGATGTGCCTGTGAAGTTTAGACACAAAATTGGTGTGGGTATGCCATGTGGCATCAAGTATGCAGAGGAAATGACACACGTTTGGGTGATTGGGGAATGCACTGCTAAGCAATAAAACACAATCAACAAGCTTTGTCCTCCCTGAAGCAATACGATAACGCCAGCACAGCAGTTCAAAAGTATTGTGCGGCTCTGCTAATACTGCGCTGGCGCACAACCATACAGCTTAAAGGGACCCTAGATTATAGCATTTCTACATTGCGTTCTGGAGGTTAATAGAATGTCACTGCTTATGGTTAAGAAAGGCAACTTCATTATTGCTAAGTGCCCTTATTGTAATAAGAGTTCAGTAAATTGCTCTGATTACATCAGGAAAACCAGACACTTTTGCAGATTATCTCTTTATGTTGGCAAAAACATATTATGTTTTATGTACATACACTCACACTTTATGAAAACCTGAATGTAGCGCCTTGGTCGGTTGATTGTCTTCCAGCACAGTGGGCATAATGAAGTGAAGGTTGGCTGAGATAATTCTAACCTGTTAGCCAGTGGACATAGATATCCCTGACCTGTTGGCCAGAGAAGTGAAAACAGGTAAGCTATGTAAACTGACGAATAACCAAAAAAGTTCTTCAGCGCAAATATACAGCAAAAGGGGGAACTATCATAGAGTCTATATAGTCCAGCCACTAATGTACAAAGTAAAAACTAATCCAATCTCATCTGAATTTTCCCTTCCCAAAAAACTTGATGCTTTCTATATTATGATTGTGTTAGCAAACAGCCTGCCATTCGAATGCCTGTAGTACCACATTACTTATCCTTATTTGTCTCAGCAATAATAAAGGAAATCAGAAAGGGGGAATATTTCTTCAGTAATAAAGGAAATCAGGAAGTGGAAAAATGGCTTTTTTTCCACGACTCGGTAGGATCCCTCTTTTGCCTCTAAAACGGCATATATTTATCTAAATATAGATTTAGCCCTTTCTGAAAACTCTGCTATGAGTACCATGCATGTGGTGGCGCACCACTGAGACAAAATAAAGAATGTGATGATGCAAGCTGGCTGTAGAAATGAGGACCCACAGCAAGAGTAATAGGTGGGGGTATGAGCAGCTGGCTTAAACCAGTGAATACACAGATATGAGACTCGCCCAGAGAGTAATGAGAGAGGAGGAGTGTGGTGAAGAGGAAAGTGATAAGCGTAATAGCTTGGCTAGGTGAATGCTATTTTAGTTTGCTGTGTATAACAGCCCTTCCAATTAACCGAACCAAGGAAGCTTGGTGAAGGCATGCCCCATGGCCAGAACAGCTGGGAATGCAGTAGTACAGTTTAGTAGTACATAGTACAGTTTTCTGTTTCTTCGTAACCAGTTCTGTCCCTCACCATCCTTGCCTCCCTTGTTCTGATCCTTCTTCCTCCTAAACTGTTTGTGTATTTTTAAATACATTCTCCCACTACAATATTAACAGTTCTGTGATATTTTTTTTATACATGTGACTTCTCTGTCACTCCCGACTTCCGCATACATTGCCGCAACTCCTCTCATGGCACCCTGTCATATGCGTTCTCCAGGTTCATAAAGACACAATACAACTCTTTTTGGTCTTCTCTATACTTCTCCATCAACACCCTCAGAGCAAACATTGCATCTGTTGTGCTCTTTCCTGGCATGAAATCCTACTGCTGCTCACTAATCATCACCTCCCTTCTTAACCTAGTTTCCACTACTCTTTCCCATAACTTCATGGTATGGCTCATCAATTTTATCCTCCTGCAGTTGCTACAGCTCTGCACATCCTCCTTATTCTTACAAATTGGTACCTGCATACTTCTCCACTTCTCAGGCATCTTCTCATTTTCTTTTCTTTAGCCTTTGCCACCTCTCTCTTCACCTTGTGCCTTATCTCCTTGTACTCTCATCTACTTTCTGCATCTTTCTGACTATCCCACGTCTTCATTGCCATCCTTTTCCTCTGTATACTCTCCTGTACTTCCCCATTCCACCACCAGGTTTCCTTTTCCTCCTTCCTCTGTCCAGATGTCACGCCAAGCACCCTTCTTGCTGTCACCCTTACTACTTCTGCTGTAGTTGTCCAGCTGTCTAGTAACTCTTCATTGCTACCCCTTGCCTGTCTTATCTTCTCCCTAAACTCAACCTTGCAGTCTTCCTTTTTCAACTTCCACAATTTGATCCTTTGCTCTGCGTTCACTCTCCTCCTCTTCTTGATCTCCAACGTCATCCTACAGACCACCATCCTATGCTGTCTAACTACACTTTCCCCTGCTATGACTTTGCAGTCTTTAATCTCCTTCAGATTGACTCTTCTGCATAGGGTATAATCTACCTGTGTGCATTTTCCTCCAATCTTGTACAATACAATTTATTTTTGTATAGCCCAAAATCACACAAGAAGTGCCGTAATGGGGTTTAACTGGCCCTACCTCTTGATAGCCCCCCCAGCCTTGACTCTCTAAAAAGACAAGGAAAAACTCCCAAAAAACCCTTGTAGGGAAAAAATGGAAAAAACCTTGGGAAAGGCAGTTCAAAAAGAGACTCCTTTCCAGGTAGGTTGGGGTGTGCAGTGGGTGTCAAAAAGAAGGGGCTCGATACAATACAATACACAGATCAGAGCAAATCCTCAATACAGTATAAAAATAATAATTTTACAAGTACGGACCAGAAATTAAAAGTAGATAATATCACATAATATGATTTGGATTTGTTTAGAGTCCTGGAGACCTCAGCCTTCAAGCTGCCACCTCCATTTGGCCATTCCACAGCTGAAACATTGCTTGGCCAGCCAATCCGATGAAAGGACCCCTCTACCCCACGATTCCTGTGATCTTCCATCAGGGATGACTTTACCTTAGGCAGGCAAAACAACTTGGCGTGTGGGCTATGGCACTGAGTGCCACATTTGAGTACCGAGAAGAGAAACAGAATAGGTGAGGGTTAGTCATCCTATGTTCCCCCCCCTCTTCTTAAAATACATATTCACCACAGCAAAGTCCACTATCATCTGACCTTCTTCATTCATCTCCTAGACACCATACCTATCCATCACCTCCTCATCTTCTCTGTTCCCTTCACCAATATGTCCATTGAAATCCACTTTAACCATGACTTTCAATCCTTTGGGTACACTGTCCATCACTTCATCCAACTCGCTCCAGAAATCTTCTTTCTCATCCATCGCACACCCAACTTGCGATGCATATGCACTAACAGCATTTATCATCCCACCTCCAATTTCCAGCTTCATACACATTACTCTGTCTGACACTCTTTTCACTTCCAAAACACTCTTGACATACTGATCCTTCAGAATAACCCCTATCCCATTTCTTCTCCCATCCACACCATGATGGAACAATTTGAATCCACCTCCGATTTCCTGCCGTTACTCCCCTTCCATTTAGTCTCTTGCACGCACAATATATCAGCCTTCCTTCTCTCCATCATATTGGCTATCTACCCTTACCAGTTATACTGACAACATTCAAAGTTCCTAACCTCAGTTCCACTCTCTTTACCTTCCTCCTGTCCTCTTTCCTCTGGGCACGTCTCCCCCCTCTTCTTCGGCCAACAGTAGCCCAATTTCCGCCAGCACCCTGTTGGCTAACATTACTGGTGGCAGTCGTTGTTAACCCGGGACATGACTGATCCGGTATGGAAATCTGTATTGTTGTCCGCATGTTGATCTGGCAAAATTTTACATGGATGCCCTTCCTGACGTAACCCTCCCCATTTATCTGGGCTTGTGACTGGCACGAAGAAACACACTGGTTTGTGCGTCCTCTGTGGCTGGGTTCTGTTCACATATTTAGAGCAATATTTTTTATCTTTTTTAATGCATTATAGTTACTCCCAAAGTGGTGTTTTTTAGTTATGATGCCATTGATTTCTCCAACCATGCCCCAGTTATCCTGTAGTTTAGGGTTTAAGCTTTACTAATGCACAATTGCCAATTGAATCCATTATTATTAGAATATGAAGATTCTGCAAACAAAGTGATATGTTTGGTGAAACTAACATATTTCCAAAGACTTTTTGCTTCAGGTTTCTGGGATGCACAAAGCATAGCTGAGGTGAAAGATTACTTCTTATGTTTCATACAAAAATATATGAGTCTGTAACCCAGAAGGGAAACAGAAATAACTCTTTTGCAGATTTTTTTCCTGAAATCAGTGTTCTTTTTATTACTTGGATTTACGTAACATACAGCTAAAATATCTCAAAATTTGTGAACACACTATAAACTTTATACATTATCATTTTAACAGTATTGTACTGTTCAAAGCAACCATTTACATATATTGATACTTCACACTGTTTTCAATACATGTTGCATTTATTACACTTTTTTTTTTTTACTACAAACTACAGTACATATTTTATTACATATTTATTTATATTTATATTTATATATATATTTATATTATATATAAATATTACATATTTTATTGAGTTTACAGTTTTTTGTTTGTAAAAAATAAGTATATAGTCTAGATTTACATACAGTATGTGCTTTTTTATAAAGCTTACTTAAAATTGGTAGCGGTGTCAAAAGAGGATGTAGTCCAGAGCAGCTTGTTTTAAATTCAGCTGCCAGTCTTCTTTGGAGTGGTTTTTGGATGAAGGGATGATGAACAGAAAGCGAGAGAGCAGAATTCTCAAATTTATACCAGTACAGTCTTTTCCTGTCACACCTCATGGACCAGTGAAGCGTTGTGGTATAGATTGACAGTCCTCATTTAGTAACCAATACTGTTTAGGCATAACTCAATCAAACTTAGAACTGACCTACTTTTGTTTCAGTATGTCTCCTAATTTCAAAAGATGCACAGTTGTACTTTGGTCATAAATTACCTTCTTGAGTCCCAGAGTGTTTATTTGTAGTTAGTTCATTGTGGTTGTCTGAGCAAAAATGTGTATTTTAGAATGCCATAGCGAATAACTCATCACTCCATTTGCCTCCATCTCACAGCAGCCTTCATGCTTGGCTGCACAACAGTGCACATTCCTGCCTTGCCACAGTCCCCAAATAAATACTAGAAGTATTTACCTTGGAGTCAACAGCATGCTTACATTAATATCTATGTTCAAAAGGGGGTGGGGTTATTGGGGAGGTGGTTCCCCTTGATGAATTGAGCATGATGAAATAAGCATATTTCTTTGTGGGGAACAGTTGCGATTACATTAATTAATGGCTAAGTGTGAGTTGTTTAAAAACTACCATTTACTTTTGGTACCAAAATTAACAAAATGCTGGTAACTAACCATTTAAAAAAATTTCACCACTTTTTCAGTACTAGTATACAGTGTAACCCTAATTAACCCTCCAGAGCAATGCCTTTCTCTGCACAATAGTTACTGTGAATTGCCACATACTAATTAGAAATCTATTGGCTCAGTAGTCACTTAAAATCCACAGTACCAGTGAAGGTTTTGATGCTACTGCTGGCTGTACTGTAATAAATCAATCATATATTTACACCTCATAGCTGCACATTGTTTTTATATACTAAATATATTTGTGTTGGGGCATTTAGAAACTTGTATAAGCATATCTTGCATTGTTAATGTAAAGCAGGGTACATGGTGATGTAGTGTTTCTTTTGAAAGTTTTTGGCATTTTGATTGTCATTTGGATCTTAACATGTCTCAAGAATGCTCCCTACTGTCTGTGTAAAATTTTCTACAACCATAGCTAGGTTAATAAACACACATTAGAAGTGCAGGTGAGGAACAGCCTGCCTTTTGGAAGCACTTGCACTCTCCTGTGGCAGATACTAACCTTGCACTCCTTTGCAGTAAGCTAAACTGCATTGTTGTTAATTATTATTGTCATTATTATTATTGCTATTATTTATCAGCCATAATCTAGACCGGTGTTTTTCAACCGGGTTCCACGGAACCCAAGGGTTCCGTGAGTGCTAGCCGAGGGTTCTGCCAAAAAAGCCCCATGATATAAGACTTACTGGTGGATCATTGCACAGGGTTACGTGAGCAAGTTAACCATTCGCGCAGGGTTCCTCTCCAGCGAAAAGGTTGAAAAACACTGATCTAGACCATGAACTATATCAAAAATATTTCTTCAATAACCACATTGAATGTTTGCTACTATGGCCTTGTTTTGCATTTGATTTTTTTTTTTTTTTTTTTATTTACCAAAACCAATGATGTACTATACTTTTAGTATCACCCAAAAGTGAATTTCATCATAGTATGAGGACTGAGCTGAATCCTTCAAAATATTAACATTTTAAATGTATTTGACTCAAAACTTTTAAGTCATTTGAGTACACTAGATAAATGGTCATTTTCATTTTTGCCCGTTTATAATCTGTAAACTTACAAAACAGTGTAACAAAATTCATTTTCCCTGTTCCACTTTTGTTTACCTTATGTCAAGATTAATTTATTTTTTTATTTGGTGTTTGCTTATGTGTTTATCACTTTATTGTATGTCAATCCGTTTTGCCTTACTGTTCCATATATGTTTGTTTTAAAATTCATTGTGCATTTTACTTTTTTAAATGATTTATCTTTTTCCCCAAATGTTCCTTTTCCATAGCCTTATTTTCCCAGTCATGTTAGTTACCTACCAAGGCAGTACTTTGTCAGTTCTCATCATCCCATGTCACGTCCATCAAATAATACGAGATTGCCCAGGGATCAGAGCAGTGGACTAGTAAGTATTTACAATCAAATAGTAAGAAAATTAACATAGTTTTTTTTTTTTTTTTTTCTGGAATATCATTATTAATGGCTAGAAGTAAATATTTTAGTTTAAATATTTTTCTTCTCTCTAATAATGGAATCACTATTTGTTTAACCTACACTATAGTTATCTTTTGTAAGTTAGTATTACCTATATAATATGATTAATAGATATGACATTTGGTGCACACAATTTAGGTACATTCTAAAATGTTTAAAAATGTCTGTGATATTTAACTTCTCCATTTCCGAACATTACAGCTCTTTTCCAATGTGACAGTGGGGATGTGAATATGTTTTCTCTTTGTTACCCAAGTGATCCCCATTTTGTTCTTATCAGGATATTATCAAGGAGGATGCAGATGAGGGGCTTCCTACATCTTCTGATCCCTCAATGGTAACAGACTTAGTCATGGAGTGTGGAGCTGTAGCAACTCTTTTGCTTCTTCAGATTATGACCATTTAACCAGTCTAGCAGTGCTATACTAATGAGCCATCTGTTAATTTGTGAGAATCCCTGATAGATTAGCTTCAAGCTTATGGTTGTATGCGAGTTCAACATGATGTGTCCTACTGTAGCTGTTTGTACATATTCTGACAATGTTAGTCTTGAAGTGTAGTGCATATGGATTTATTGTGTCTACTCATATAAGAAGGCCTCTACAGGAATGAGAGTGTTTATAATGCATGCTTTGTTTAATATTTTCACTACCTTTTTGAGAGTGCTTTTATTTTATTGTTTATACCTTTGATTCAAATTGAGAAAAGGGTTTCACAGTAAAAGCTTTGTAACCTGGTATTTTATAGTTGAACTTACATTTGTAGGTCACCATCCATCAATTTGAAGTTATCTTAGCTAAGTATTGTTTAGTGTCATTGTTACTTTTTAAATTGTTCATAAAAATACACGATCAAATATATTCATTGTGGCATTTAAAACATTTACATATAAACTGTTTTAGTTTTAAATAAGCTGAATTAAACAATCAACATGCTTACTTGTTAAATAACATAAACAGGTTTGGAAGAGAAAGTGCCAAGTGGCAAAGCTTTTACTGAGCTTTCTGCATAACAAAACTTTTGCTATAACATATTCAATTTTCCACAAGAATATTTGTCCCATATAACATTGTTTATATTGAACAAAAAAATGAGCATATTCTTTGTGACATATGTGATTTTTTGCCTATTTAATATTTAAAAATATACTAATAGTAGGGCTATGAATGCCAAAAGCAAACATATATTCATTTGCATTAATTCCCTTACTTTTCCCACTAAGGGAATAATGTGATATATAAGTGTGCCAGCCTATCGCATTACACTCTTAACATTAGATATTCATAATCTGTTATGTCTTATAGACTTAGTTTACTTGATTCCTGTATCTTCCTATACATAGCTTTTTTACCCGCAATAGGCACCATTAAAGTAAGTAAATTATCCAGCAAGGTACAAAATGATTATTAAAACTTGCTTTTGGAGAATCCTGTAACATCAAACATATCATTAATGGCCTTCTTATATTTTTTTGCCCTTTAAAGTCTTGATTCTGTTCCTATCACACCTAGGTTTTTAAAGAGTTTATTTTTATATAGTATAGCATAAATGACATAAGCAACCAGATGTTTCTGGTTAAATATTTTGAAAATAATGCTGATGCATGTGACACAGCCCTTATGATATAGGCTATGTAATTTTATGTTCAAAGCCAAACTTTGGCTAGACCATTACCTCTTTATTCTGTCCAGAAGCAGCTTTATTAAATTGATTTTTAGTTTAGGTTCCAGCATGTGCAATGCTTTGTAATGTAAAGCACAATCATGTCATGCATTTAAATTTAGCTTGATTTTTTTCTCATCATAATAAAAAGGAAATCAATCAAATGATTCATCACTGTTGAATTCAGCTCAGTGGAGCATATTGCATTTCTTTCAATGACCACACACTAAACTTGAAAATACTAAATGAAATCAAATAACCAATCATTGTCAAGAGTTGGGAACGAGGAGCATTAACAGAAAGCTCTGGAATATAAAGGAGTACATCTTGACAGTTCGCTTTCAATCAGTTAGCTATCTTCTCCCAATCAATAATAAATGCTCTCAGTTGGCTTCCACAGTATTATAACTTCATACTTTGCACTACATTATTTTCAAAAACAATGTTTTTTGATAAAGATCATATTATTGACCCAACTAGTAAATAGACCAGCAGTGGAGCTGCTGCTAGTCTCAAAATGTGCTGGAATGCCATCTTTAGTCTGCTGTAGCTCAAGAGCATCTTCATGGCTCTTTTGTTCTTTCAGCATAAACAGCTATCAGATGTTCGGCAAAGCACATATAAAGATGAAAAAATGATGTAAAATATGATCTGTCAATCACAAGGGACAAGGACAAATGAGATTTGAGGTAGTGTGAGTTGGCTGCAGCTTGAACCCAGGACTGTTGATAGGCATAACAAGGCCAGGCAATGAGGACACAGAAACCAAAAAAGGTAGTGTTTCTATTCCTTAACACAAAAGTGTAAAACAGTGCAGTGCATCATCTCAATACATACGAAACAAGTGATATAGAGGTTAAAATCTACGTAATTCCATAAAAATGAGGTTAAACTCCACTGGCAGGTTCTGTCCTTTAAAGCAATCCTGAGCCACAGCACTTCCTTCTAAAAACTGATGTCTCCAACAGGTGCAGTCAGCCTTTCACAGGCTTGGTTCACCAAAACTATTCCAGGCCTTGAGTGGGGTGCTATGCCAAGCCTTGCTTCTATCTCCCACCACAGTTGCTCAGCCTTCAGCCAGGAGATGTCCGATGCAGCAGGTCACTCCTGTTTCCAGTTGTGCTTAGCAAGAGCCACTTCTGCCCCACCTCGAGCACCGGCCAAGTGCTCCTCCTCACTGGACACATTCCTTGCTGCCTGCTTCCTCTCCAAGTTTGCACTGGCTCCACCACTAACTTGCCCCTTACGTTCACTTTTGATTTAATCTCCAATTCTCTTTTTTTTTTTTTTCTTCGTTTTCTGCTCATGCTACTCCTTATATAAAACATTTGGGCACATGTACCGTGATAAGGATCCCGGTGCACCAACAAGAAATTTGTCTGCTGCGCACATCCACACGTGAATACCTTGCCAGCCAATTGCCCATCAACACCCCAGAGCTGCTCTACCAAGCTACCAAGCAGACAGGCACCCTTCTGGAACCCCTTGCGGTCCATTTCATTTATGTAAAACTATGCCTGGCCATGAACATCTATCATGCACTGTACCACAGGAACCCAAGCTTGGTGATCACATTAACAGTGAGTATTTAGATAGTTATAATAAACAGCTGTCCACACCTTGAAAATTTAACCACTCGTTTAATTAGAAGCAAAAAAAAATTAAACTACTTAACATAACAGTAAATATTTTCAGTAAACCTTTGTAACTCTTAAGAAAAAAAATATTTTCGCTGTAAAATTTTGCGATTTTTGTTTTCTAGTATATTTGCAATAACTCTTTCTAAAGTGCTTTTCACATTATACAAGTATAGTTTTATGTAACTATTAACCAAATATACCTAGCTATGTGAAATAGAAACTGCAAAGCCTTTTTTCTGATTTATAGTATTTTAAAACAAGTCAGGAAGAACATACTCTGAAGAATATGAGGTGTGATCAAAAAATACGGTGAATGTTTCAATTAAAAAAAATGATTACATTAAAAGACACGTTGCCATTAATCCCCTCACTTCGAACACACTTATCTCCTTGTTCTTGACACTTTCTGAAGCAGTTCTGGAAGTCCTCTTTTGTAGATTATCTTTAGTTGCCCTGCTGGTTGTTTAACAGGTTCATTATTTTTTGTTCCACAGGTTGTTGTGAAAGCTGTTCACAGTGTAATCCATTGTATATTTATTACTTTAGTAATATTTAGCATAATTCAAGTGATACAAAACCAATATCAGTGCAGAAATGACAATGGATAAAATATTATATGGGCACATATGCATCCATCCATCCATTATCCAACCTGCTATATCCTAATTACAGGGTTATGGGGGTCTGCTGGAGCCAATCCCAGCCAACACAGGGCGCAAGGCAGGAAACAAACCCCGGGCAGGGCGCCAGCCCAACACAAATGGGCACATATAATCTCAAAGAAATATTGCCTGTTTTAACCAGCAAATAATTAATAGTCTTAGATTAGAAAATTGGAGTTTGACTTGAACAGGGACTATGCAGATAGAAAAAGAACAGAAAATTACATTATTATTATTACAACTTTGTAATACAGAATATATGTGATACAACAATTATGCAGCTGTAAGCTTTCAAATATTATCATATAAAATACTCAAGCCTTGAAAATATCATAAAATAATTAATAATGCTATATAAAAAGAAACTTTTAAAAACATTGTGCTTATTTGCATAAGGATAGATTCAAGACTTTGTGAACTACAAACATCTTGGCAAACCTGTGAATTAATTTAATTTCATTCCCAATAACAAAGGTGTAAATAGAACTTACAAAATGTTTGTACATATATTTATTACCGTGGCAGGTTCAGAGTAGCATTAGAGTAATCACTAAAGTTTTTTTTTCAGTGCATCATACATGTAACATAATTCAAATTGATTGGACTGACTTACCTGCATTACAACTATTGTAATCAATAGCAATGCTAAAGTTTAATTTAAAAAAAATTGCTAGATTAATAAATATATTCTAATATGTTACTGAACCTTTTTATGCGAAATAGTCAAAAATTAATATTCAGTCGTCATCAGTGCAAATGTTTGGTTGTATAGTAGTGTATAAACTATTGTTTTGCATGTGTAGTCTGGAATATTAAAATAGCGCAGTAGAAAAGGATACTGTGAAAAATGTACATAAACTGCAGTGGCAGTTAATTTAGGAGAATTCCAGTGTTTTTAAAAGCATTTGGATAAAAAAAAAATCATATTTATACTAAATTAATGCAAACAATATGCAAAATTAAATATTTGCTTTTTTAGTATTTTAAAGTTCCATCATAAGTTATTTGAAGAGAGTGAGAGAAGTTTTATCTCAAAGGGGCTTGGTCATTCAGCCTGAGGACTGAAAGTTGTGACGTTACAAAAACAAATCATTGATTAGGGTAATGTGTTGTGAAAGTTTAAACAACTTATTTGAATAGTCACTAATGCAGAGATAGAAAAATGTGTATTCCACCAAAGACATTGTTGATGGGCAAAAGCCAGGTTGTTAACAAAAGGTGTCATAAGTACTAAGTAAAAGTATGGGTTACTCATTGTAGTTTAAATTCAGATGTTGATTTATGTCTTATAGTATATTAAAAAAAGTATTGTGTACGTTTTCCTCCGGGGTGTCAGTGATTTACAGGGAGGGATTGCGGATACCATATCCTAAATGTTTTCAATCAGGTGCTGGTCAGCATAGGGAGCTGATGTCACATATTACTCCCAGGAGATGGCTTTCTTGTGAGTTTGGTCATTGTATTGTTGAAAAATAACATTAGACATGGCTTGACACAAAAGGCTATATAAAATGAGTAGCAGGATATGCAGTGAAACCTCGATTATCTGTCAGGGGTCAGGACCAAGGCCATGACGGATAAAAGAAAAGACAGATAACAGAACAGCCACTTTATTCACTAATCTACATATTGTTTTAGTCATATTTATTTTTAAAACAAAATAAAATACACTAATAAAATTAATTAATTCATATAATATTTTAACAACCAGCGTAATATGGAAACAACTCAGAGGTACTGGAGTTTTCTACGTTTTACTTGGAGTCTTCATTCTGTAACAAATGGTGCGGTTATCTGGGTTATGGAGCACACCTCCAAAATGGTAAAAGAAAGCTTTCCCTACCAATCAGTTTATCTCCTGCCACTCACATTCGTTTTTTCTCTATACCGCAAACACTCCTGCTTATTATCTCCTGACTTCTTACTCCAAACTTTCTCCCACTGCACATTCCTTTTTCTTCTCCTAATAGACGTGTCCACGCCTTACAGAGCAGAAGCCCTTCGCCCAGTCCCATTACAAACACCATTGATTACGCACTTTCTGCTCCCCAACAGCGCATCACAAGCAGCCTGCATGTCACAATATATTAATAAAACATAATACAACAGAATTTAAAAAGAAAATTACAATACAGAAGAACATTAACATTAATACAGTAACATTCCCCTCATTGGTTTCTATTTTCAATACAGATTTTCAATTTTGTCGGCATAATGCTTTATATTGTTCAAATTTCCTCCTAGTCTGTAAATTAAAGCAATTGTTTTTTAAACATTTAATCATTTCAGTTTTTGTGACAATTCCAACACTACACGCTTACTTCTATCAGCCATAACAATGTATAGTAGATTAATTATAATAAAAGAGAAAAGCTACAAAACACTATTAAAACTGAAGGTACGTAACTGACACTGTGATTTCAAAATGCGGTCTCACACAAAATAACAGTGTTTTTAACATAAATAATGAAAAGAAGTCAAACTTTTATTAATCTTGTTAGTTTTATTGTAAGCAGTTGGTTGTCGCATATATAATTGATTGCTCTGGAGTTATCGGCAGTTATTCAGTTACAAGGATTGTGAATGTGTACCAGCTTGGCTTTTGACAACAGCACAGAAAAATGAAAAACATTTGCAGACAAATATTGAATGACATCTTTTGTTTGTGTGTCACAGCTGTCAAACTGGAGATAATTTCACACTTAAAAATGAAACTTGACTGCATCAGTTACGTTATTAAAAATAGTTTAACATTTAACCTTTGGTTTATCTTTGTAAAAATAATTAGATTAATTCTTATACAGTCAAAGTAAAAAGTATGTGAACCCTTTGGAATTATCTGGTTTACTGCATGAATTGGTCATAAAAAGTGATCTGATCTTAACTAAGTCACAGGTACTGATATACAAAATGAGCTTAAGCCAATGACACACAAAATATTCTACTCCTTCATGTCTTTATTTTACAAATGCATTCAACGTTCACAGTGGTAGCGGAAAAAGTAAATGAACCTTGGGATTTAATAACTGGTTGACCCTCCTTTGGCAGCAATTACCTCAACCAGGTGCTTCCTTTAACTGCAGATCAGACCTGCACACCATGCGGGGGGAATTTTAGCCCATTCTTCCCTGCAGAACTGCCTTAACTCTTCCATATACTTTGGTTGTCTTCTGTGCATGGCTCTCTTCAAGTCATTCCACAGCATCTTAATAGGATTGAGATCTGGGCTGTGACTGGGCCACTCTACTGTAAAAGGCAGAGTTTGTTCATCTGAAGCCATTGTGCTGTGGATTTGCTGAGATGTTTGGGGTCATTGTTGCATCACCCAACCTCTTCTGAGCTTAAGTTGACGGACAGACACCTTCACATTATCCTGGAGAATTTGTTGATAAACTTGTGAATTCATTTTCCTCTTAATGACGGTAAGCTGTCCAGGCCCTGATGCAGCAAAACAGGCCCAAATTATGATGTTTCCTCCACCATACTTTACTGTAGGGATGATGTTTTGATGTTGATATGCAGTGCCCTTTTTACACCAAATAAAGTTCTGCTTGTTCCTCCCAAATAGTTACATTTTGGTTTCATCACTCCACAAAACATTTTCCTAGTACCGTTGTAGAGTGTCCAAGTGCTCTTTCACAAACTTCAGGAGTTCAGTGATGTTCTTTTTTGATAACAGTGGCTTCCTTCTTGGTGTCCTGCCATGGACTCCTTTCTTGTTCAATGTTTTGCGTATAGTTGACTCATGAACAGAGATGTTAGCCAGTTTTAATGACTTATTCAAGTCCTTTGCTGTCACTCTAGAGTTCTTCTTTATCTCATTGCTGACTTTGTGTTGTGCTCTTGGGGTCATCTTATCAGGTCACCCACTTCTAGGCAGAGTAGCCACAATACGAAATTGTCTCCATTTATAGACCACTTGCCTAACAGTAGACTGATGAATATCTAAAATCTTTGAGATGACTTTGTAACCCTTTCCATCCTTATGTAGATTAAAAATTCTCGATCATTTAGCTCTTCAGACAGCTCTTTTGTGCGAGACATGATTCCCATCTGGATATGCTTCTTGTCAAAAGCTCAAACTTTATAGTGTTTTTTATTAATCAGTAATTCTAGGCCACACCTCTGAACTTGTTTCATTAAATGAACTCCAAGTCTGCTAAATTCTGACTGCAATGAGCTTTTTAAAAAGTCATTAGCTTAGGGTTCACTTACTTTTTCCAACCTTCAGTTTCACAGTTTGAATGATTTATTCAATATGGTCAAAAATTCTCTGAAAATCTTTAGTTATAGGAGACTGTTCATTATTGTGACTGACATGAAGATACAACCATGTTTTATATGGGAATTAGACATAAATATAGATAATTCCTAGGGGTTCACATACTTTACTTTGACTGTAGATGTTTTCACTGAAAACTGACTTTCTTCTAAATACAATTCTTGCTGCATGGTTCTGTCACATTAAATATTTCTGATTTTATCTTCAGTTTACTTTTACAGTTCCTGGCACTTCAACATATTTATTATACAGCATTTTTAAACTTTTGTAATTTTATTCTGTGTCACAGAGGCCCAGACTCTTATCATAGCAACACTTAGTGTAGTGCAATTCACCTAGTTGGAGAGAATGCCAGACTACTGCAGAGCCAACTGACACACACACTGTATCTTTGCTCACACTTACATAGGGCCAATTTGAGATACATCTTAGCATATTCATATTGTCTGAATATTGCCTTTGATATTTTGCAATGAACCTATCTATAATCATATGTCCCAAAATGGTTATTACCTTGTATGTGCTTTTATTAGCTGCCTCTTCAACTTTGTCCACTCTAGTAGCATCTGAGCCTGCCTTGTTTTGCTTCATGCAATTAGCTTTTAAAAGTGTTCCTTTGTTTATATGTGCATAGGGATCAAGATGAGAAAAGAATGAGGTCCATAAAGTAAAACTGAATATATAGTCTGTTTATGTAACTTGGATCATTGGAATTTAATTCAATTGCCAGTCTCATTTTGTGCTGAAAATATTTATTTATAGTCACCAATAATCTAGCATGTTTCTAATCAAATTCTTTTTAACACTTATTCCACATCTGTAAACAAAATAAATATATAATTGTTAACCATAAGACAAAAACGCTGCCAGGCTGAACCTAGATCACACCTGTTATTAAATGAAAAAGTTCCAAAGCATTATAGTGCCAGCTAAAATAGCATGGCATTTTCAACCCAGCTTAGTTGTGTGAATTCTAGAGAGCCAGAGCCTATCCCAGCAAAAGAGCTGCAAAGCTTGCAGTGTCTACTCTGTTACACACACTCATAGCCATACAGAGCCATTAGGTGCTTTCCTACCACCAGAACTTTGTTTTTAAGAACCAATGAGTTCCTGCATGATATAGACCTCTTGTGCTGCCTGTCCACTTTTGTGTATTGCATTCCCACAGCACAAGAGGAATTGTAACCTTTATGCAAAATATGTGATATGTAAAATGGGGTGATACAGTGCAAAATGAGGCATGTTTTAAAGTTCATCTGGGACAACCCCAACGTCCAACCCATGTTTTGACATGTTATGAATTTAAAGAGGGGTGGTGGTAATGATTTGATATGGTGTATGGCTTGCCGCACCAGGGAATCAACTACAAAGAGTCATGCAGTGCAAAGTGCAGTACTTCATCTTCACTGACAACACTCCAAAGTCCAAACTACTATTTGTAAGATGGCTCCAGTGCTTCTGGTCAATCAATCAGCATAATTCATCACCCAAGCCCAAAGTTACGTACCCATGGTAGTGCCTGGTTGAACCAAAAGTACATACCCTGGAGTAGGAGCTAAAAAAAAAGTAACAGGAGTTATAAATGGCCCAAGTTACTACAGTGGGAATGCTACAAAAGTTCTAAAAAGTTCCTGCGATGAAAAGGCATCCTTGTGGAATGACCAGTTAAGTGAACCCTCACATCTTTAGGCATGTGGATGGAAAACAAAAGTACCTAGAGGAACACCTGTCTTAGGCACTGGACAGAATATTGTAGTCCATCAAGACAGTGACTCTGGTTGTTTGAGGTGCCAGTGCTATTCACTGTACCAGTGTGTCACCCCAACATACTTAGACTTAAACTGTATACATTTCATATTTTAATTTACAATGATTCAATCTTAATTCCAAAGTGTGCCACTTGCTGTTTGACATGCCTTTTAGTGCAGTGACTATGAAGAAACAGACTCTGAATGGTAGTATCCCAGTTTATTTCCAAAGTTATGTACTGGTTAAGGATACCCTGTAAGTGCTTATATTAGTTGAAACATAGACAGGTTAAGTGACTTAATCAAGTGTAGAATCAATAAACTATACTTATATGGGCCATATTCTCTCACTCTCTCTGAATAATTTGTTTTAATTCATCTACTGTTTATTTCAGGACTTTATTTTTGATCACTTTAATACATAATTTCTTTTTTGAAATTATTATTTCATCCTTTTGACTTTTATAAACACACAGTACACTGTGTTCCTGGGTATGTCTTCAGAAAAACATAGGCCCCTATTGATTATGCTTGAATTTGGAAACCAGAACAAAATCTTTAAAAAAATTACAGTATTTCTTCCATGATAAAAATGTGTTTTCTTTATTTTCTTCAGGCATTCCCAAGAACAGTATTTTAAATTGGTTTACTATTGAGATATTGCTGAAACTAATAGTCTCTTTTATGTATTTTGTAAGACTAATGCATGTCCCAATTTCTCTTTTTCCCTCTTTATTTTCCCCTGCCTCCCCTCACCTGTAAGCAGTTAAAATCACAGTCTTTCAAACCAAAAAAGGTACAGAATCCTTTGGCAATGGGTGATGTAATAGTTAATGTTTCCTTATTCTTCTGCACTAGCAACTCAGAAAAAATGCTTACTACTCTACTAACATTTTCCAAGTCTCTGCATGCTGGTTTCTGAAATTATTGTAGTTGTGCATTTTTGATACTTAACCTCAAAATCTAGAGATTAAAATTATTAATTAAAACTTCTTATTAGTTTTCCTATGTGTGCAGTTACATAAGCAAGGGTTTATAAAAAAGTGCAATTTTTTCTTATGTGATTGATTCTCTTTTGTTTTTCTTGTACAGGGTAACTAGATGTGATAGAGCATTTTGTTTTCTAAACTCAATAAGGTATAAGAGGACCTTGCTTATCGTTAGCATTAGATAGCTATTTATAATTTTGCAATTTTTTTGCACCATTGGTCTGATTCAGTGTGACCCTGGAGGCAAAAAAAGAGATGATACTCCTAAACTGTCCTTCATTGATGCACCAGACTCCTTTTCTAGTATTATGTGTTTATTTTATATTTAGAACTGTAGCTCTGGGTACTCCGCGTGAGTACACAAAAAGATTTTACCAACATACACTTAGTTGGAAACAGTGTTTTTTGATGCACTAATTTAAAAGCATAAAAATAATATGACACAGATTTTGTAACTATTTCTTGCTTTCTAACATTCTTGAGCTGCTGTTCATCACACATATACCAGTAAAACACCAAAAAGGTACTTCTTAGCAAAACTGTGCTTGGATTAATTTAACAAATTACACAATTAAGGCTAAACTATTGTTTTTGTTACTTGCAAATTGGTTTAATTAGAGCAGTATCCATCACTAAAACATATAAACATGTTTGTGAGCTGCATATGCTTATTTTTGCTTTTTATTTGTGCCTCCATTTATTTCTATTTTATTGTACTTTTGAACTGTGGTTAGTTTGGTTCTAGTAATAGAGATTGGAGTAGCAGCCAAAAATAAAGTGCATCCATTATAAAAACCTAAAGTATCTATACTAATAAAAGGCAAAGCCCTCACTGACTCACTCACTCACTCACTCACTCATCACTAATTCTCCAACTTCCCGTGTAGGTAGAAGGCTGAAATTTGGCAGGCTCATTCCTTACAGCTTCCTTACAAAAGTTGGGCAGGTTTCATTTCGAAATTCTACGCGTAATGGTCATAACTGGAAGGTATTTTTCTCCATTTACTGTAATGGAGTTGAGCTTGACCGCCGTGGGGGCAGAGTTTCGTGTGACATCATCACGCCGCCCACGTAATCACGTGAACTGACTGTCAATGCACTATGTAGAAAACCAGGAAGAGCTCCAAAATACGCTGAAGAAAACATGCATTATATAATTGAGAAGGCAGCGAAACAATAAGAAGCAAGCGAGTGACATATACTACCATATTCATCATTGCAGCTACTTCGGAAACAAAGCAAGGTATAAACCTAAACTTTAAATTAAGTTAATAGACAGGCTGCCGCTGGCGTTTTTCATGCCCACGGGTAATGCGGGATACAAGTTTAATGAGAGAACGCAGGATATAAACGAGAGTTTTGATCACTTTGTAACTAAGTTAAAATTGCAGGTGAAGGGGTGTGCTTATGCAAATTCCGAGAGACTGTGTTTGTGGGGGATTGACAGTTAAGGCGGGTGGAGGAGTCGCGTCATCATATCCCCTCCCATTTACCTCATTTCGCTCTGAGCTGAGCTCCGCGGCTAACGCCGTCTTCCGAAGCAACTTCGTCACACTGCCACCTAAAGTCAAAACTTAAATATATAAAGTCAGCGTCGGAATATATAAACTCAGCGGTGGAATATATAAAGTCAGCGTCGGAATATATTGTCACGCTTGGGTCACAGATTTGCACAGAGACACAGGAGGTCGTAGAAACAAGAAGGATTTTTATTCAAACACTGCAAACACATGAGCTTAAACGTGCTCCATGACAAGTCAGAGATGACAGTTCCGCTAGGAGCAGAGAGAGAGAGAGTGATAAAAGCAAGCAAACAATCAATTTTCAACTGACAGGCGCTGCACAAGGCTTTTAAGTCTCATTACCTCATTTCGCTCTGAGCTGAGCTCCGCGGCTAACGCCGTCTTCCGAAGCGACTTCGTCACACTGCCACCAAATACTCACAGAGAAATCCACAAGTTAATACACACGCTGTCTCTAGACTTTCTCCACACTGAATCCTCCAGGCACTACTTACAAAAGGTTACATTGACAATCGTGTTACGTTATTTTTAAAATGTTTAATTTTCTTAGCACAAGCACAGCTGAGAAGCTTCGATGCATGTGCTCCATAACGCGTTAAAAAATAATGCATTTAATCACACTTTGCATTACAATCAAAGGGGAACTTTTGTCAATGCATGATTTCTTGGTACACCGATTACATTGATCAGCGCATCCCAATTCATTTTAGCCTCGCACCACCTTGGTTTGAGAAGAAGTATGAAAAAATATGAGGTTAACGCACAAAAACAGATCACCAATTCAAGCTTTATGAATAATCGATTCGCCATCAATAATTGTTTTGGTAAAGCCATACACCGTGTAATCCTCCTTCCATTTTATAATTTTTCCGCCACTAGCCATGATTAAATGAACGGTAAAAAAGTAAGAGCGAAGCGAGGGTGACTTATTTAGGCAGGCATATATATGACAGCAACACTCATGACAATGTCAATCATGTTACGTTATTATTAAAATGTTTCCTTTTCTTTTTCATTACTTCTTTAACCCATTACTTCTCCGCTGCGAGGCGCGGGTATTTTGTATATGAATGACCTCCAAAGAGCGCGGAGACTTTTGATCATGTGAACGTGTCTGCAAAAACTGGCGTCTCCTGCCCAGCAAAAGTCGAGCAGCCGGCGCGCACGCATAGCTGTACCGGCCTTTGAGACGCTGACTGCGCTTCTGCCTTAAGTCAAAGTGAGCACTTTTAATTTTTTTCATCCTCCCCCTGAGCTATAGCTCAGACAAGTGCAAACACGGGACCCCTTTTCTACACCGCGGCAAAATAATATTAAGGCGCTTCGCACTTTATTTTGCACGTATACGATTATGAGGTCGTCAGCTCGGATTATGAAGACACGCACAGGAGTGAAGGACTGACAGTGCCATCACAGCCGATTAATAGCTGGGACGTCTCACCAGTCTGCACAAGACCCACCGCGACTGTCCCCAAAAGGCGCTCATATCGTCACCGAACACATCTCTCTATACTATATAAAAGAAAAAGGCAACTTTCCTTTCTTTACACCTTTTTTCCTTTTATCCCAAACCAAAGCCTTTCTCTCTTAACACTGCAGAGGACACAAAACTAATTTTCTTTAATTGCTGGTAAGGCACATTACCAGAGGCAGAAATTTGGACTTTCACATAGAAAATGTAATTTCTATACCACAGCCGTCGTGTAGCGCCTTTCAAAAGGGATCTACTACCGAGAGATGATCCATATACATTTTAGCTGCTGTTAGTACTACTTACCTGTTCTGTTATACCGTCTTTAAAATGTAGTTTACCCGCAACCACTCCAGTAGTGCTCAATGTACCTTTACTTCTTAAAACGTTAATGTTTTACTGTTTAATAACTTATAGACTACATTTTATTATTTTTCCCTTGCACTCAGTGATCAAAGTTATACACACACATATAGACACATACATATATATATATATATACACATATACCTGTGTGTATGTTTGTATGTATGTGTATACACACACACACACACACACACACAAACACACACACACACATACATACATACATACATACATACATACATACAAATTATATATATGTGTGTGTGTCTGTGTGTGTGTGTGTGTGTATGTATGTATGTATGTATATGTGTGTGTATATATGATGTAGATAGGTATGCATATATATATGTGTATATGTAGATATGTATATATGTATATAGATATGAAGATATGTATGTGTATATGTATATATATATGTAGACTCAAACCCATTATGACAGCAGCAATCCAAGCTGTGAGAAAACAGTAAAAAGGAGGCGTGTCAGACGTCGTGGTACATTTTCTGATGCAGCAAGACGAAAACAACTTTGTGACGCTGCCGCCAAATACACAAAACAATTACTTTGACAATCGTGTTACGTTATTTTTAAAATGTTTCCTTTTCTTTTTCATACCTTCTTTAACACACTACTTCTCCGCTGCGAAGCGCGGGTATTTTGCTATATATATACTGTATTACTTGAGAGTAACTAGTGGAAATCAAGAAGTTGAATCCATTAATATGCACACTCCTACACCAATATTTGTGTGTAGTTGTGTATAAATATTATACACAATGTAAAAACCCCAAGGGAAATCCCTGAAGGTTTATTAATTTGTCCTGCTTGGAGCTACTAATGAGGGGGGTTTTATTTTGCATTTCTTTGAAAACCATTAGCATTGTGCAAGTGTGCAAAGTTCAGTATCCAAAGAATAAGTACTCTTTCTCTTTTACTTACAGCACTGTAGAGGAATGTTTAAGTGTCACTAAATGATGGTCACTCTCACAGCTAAAGCAGTAATGCAGCAAATTACTAGCAGTTGATATAAAATTTAGTGACCTCTGTGCCTAGGCGTAAAAAGAGAATCTCTTATTTATTTCTGCATTTATAAAATAGCTAAAATTAGGAGCGTTTTAAAGTATTAGGATGTTTGAAAGTGTATTCATCAGCAATGTTTTATTTTTAATTTTTACATATACTTTTCTAATTCTAATATTAAACAAATCAATTTAGAGAGCATTATGACTTCCTTTTACATTGATTATATGAATGAAAATGAACCAGAATTTATTTTTGAAGTCTCCTTTAGTTTGAGGAAAGGGGTTTCCAATATTGCACTTAGAACTGCTGTTCTAAATAGAGTTAAGACTCTCTGACAAAAATAAAAAACACGACTTTGCAGTTTTTGTTTGGTGTTGTATTAAGTTGGTTTGAATTTCCAAGCAGCTTTCTAGATCAGTAGCTCCCAACCTATATTTCCCAACATCACCTCAGGTGTGCCTTATAATTTTAGCATATATTCCTGTTTATGTGTTGATAAAATGCAACTAAGAACATAAAGAAACATTGAACTTGAAGTGATAATAAATAATTAAAAATGAATGTTAAAGCTTATTAAAGTAGTATCTTCAGGTAAAATGCAAATATTGAAGTTAATGAAAAATTTAAATCAAACTTCTTTATGAATATTAAAGGGAGATACTGTAATTATTGAATAATCTGCTTTTTCTTGAAAATAACAATTCATAGTGACATTTTTAAGACATTCTGTAGTATTATTATTATTATTATTAAAAACATGTTATTTTAGCCCGGGGACAAGAGTGTGTATTACCTAGTGGCATATGTGGTGATCTTGGTCACAATAATATATAGAACAATATTTATCTGTAGAAGAAGATAATTGTGTTTCTTCAGATATGTTTCAGCTAAAGGTTTTGTTTAAGAAATTATTTTTCCTATGCTTGTCATTAGTTATTTTGTTACATTGCAAAAAAAAAAAAAAAAAGTAAAACTAGTTATGAAAAAAATGTTGGGAGCTACTGTTTTAGACATAATATTTACTAACAAAGGCTTTCCGGTATTTTTTTATTGAATTAAAAATAAGGACAGGATATAGTGCAATTTTGACATTTAGCAGAGCTGTATATGCAGATATAATTTATTTTTTAATGTATACACACCTTAATCAGCTCATTTTATAATTATTAAATCCTAGATGTGAAAGTGCAGAAGACAGGAGTCATTTTGAGGAAGTGACAGCTTTTAGCTTTGAAGGTGTGGGTTTGTGAAAATGAAGCACATATTAACAGCTTTGTGTTTAATCTCCTACATATTAACAGTGACTAAGAAAATATCTGCTTGTCCAACATAAACTGTGCTATATAACAAGGACTTTTGACATCAAAAATGTATTTGTGTAAAATTTTAAAGATTGTTATTTTTTATTGTATGTTATATCTTTATCAATATGTTACCTAGCATTCTAATCAACCTTTATTTGACAAAAATGCGAGAAATAAGATGCATTTTAAATCTGAGTCATGTTTTAAACTTGTTAAAATAAAAACTCACTAAGGTTATTATTTTTAATTGATTCTGATAATACAGGTGGTTAAAAAAGTGATAAAAGTATAAAACAAGTGCTGAAAAGGTTTCAAAAATAGACCATTAATGTGCGTAGTGTTCTGGTTTTAGAGAAGTCAGTGATGCAAGTGTTTTTTATTTTGAAAGAGTGTGCATAGAATGTACTGTTCAGAAAACTAAATATATCATTTTTCTTTTTGATTATATGATAATTAATTCTTTCTTTTTTGTGTTATTAATCCTATTTTGGTAAATGTGCAGCTTTAAAGTATAAAAAAATGTGTGCTGCCTCATTTAATTTCTATAGCAACTGGATTATATAGTTAATGTAAAACCTGCACTTCAAACAGGTTTTTATATTTCAGTTCATATAGCTAAGGTTTGTTTCTTATTTGAATCAAGCAGGTTTGTGCATAACCAAATTCATTTTTTTCTACTGTAAAATAAATGTATACACTTTTTTTCCCAGTAATTCATTGTATGAAATGACAATTCATCCACATGTTTTCTCTAGTGTGACAAAAAGGTGTCTGTTAGTTTTAATTCCAACTAAGCTGTCAAACGTGATTTTTTTTATATCTGTCTCTAAAACCCTGAAGATACTCTGATGATACAGTTGTACCATTGTGTACCTTTTGATTGCACTATTTTATTGAATATTTATGGTATATTGTAACATGTTTGGGGGGAAAAACATGAAACACAGCCTAGTGTAATCTATTTTGAAAAAAAGGTTTTAAACAAGACAAACTAATATTTTGGCATCTTTAGATTGAAAATTTTGGAAATAAGTCGTATGAAGTTGTCTTTTGTAACTTAGTTAGAATTAAAATATACAGACACTTTTGTACACCAGAAACTTTAAGGTTATTCCCTTCAGCTGAAATGCATATTTTAGGTTTGACTAACTTTTATGCTTATGTGTATTTTCTAGGGTAGTGCATCCTATACACCTACTGCTCCTGTAGTCATGCTCAGTGCCATGACTGTGGATGTTGTTTGTGACAAACTGAAGCAAATTGAAGGAATAGATGTGGCCATGCTTCCACAATATACATCTACAATCAGGAAGGTAAATACACTAATTTGTGTTGAATTAAAATGTGCCATATATGCAGGGCTGTTCTTAGCAGTTTGTGGCCCCTACGCAGTTCAGAAATGTGCAGGCCCAGATTGGGGCGTGTTGGGCGTCCGTCGGAGCAGAGCACCCCCTGAGCTCAGGAAGGTGCTCTAATAAAATGTTCAGAAAAGCCCTTAGATGACCAGTAGGCCTACATGTACGCTTGTGTGCATGCAGAGTGCTAAAATATTGATTTTGTTCTGGATCTGGTAAAGGCTGGTAATCTAGGGATATTTCAGGATTTTATGGGGATCTCTCTGAATGAATCCAAAATGAATCTCTAAAATTAACGCTTGCTATAGTGCATTTGGCAAAGTTACGACGGCGTGGCAATATTATTAGGGATTTAGGTGAAGATTGCAATTTGGATAATAAATTACCATTGTTAATAAGACTAAGAGATGCACATTCCAGACTGAACGATCACTATTTATACATTCCCAGTCCCAATTCCCTGCCTGCTGCCCCCTAGTCCTACCCTTCCCCTCTGAATTTGACTCAGAACGGTAAAATTTAGGATGAGGAGGGTATCGTGACACACGACATGGGGGACTGGAACAGACGGCTGCAGTGCCAGGGGCATGACAGGGGCCCCATGCCCACAGCCCGACAAAAAAAAAAAAAAATTGTAAGTCAGGGCCCTATGCGGATGCGTAGTTCACGTATGCCTAAGAACGTCCCTGATATATGTTTGTCAAGCCTTAATCCAGTTCAATGGTATAAAGGTATATATTTACCTCATTTATACAGTACTTACATTTACAGTTTTCTGCACTCTATTAAAAATGACATGCTTAAATGTTTATTCATTTTATTTGTTCTTGAAGGGTACATTTTACTATTGCAAAGGAATGGTAGTCAAGTATAAAAAGAATTAGTTATTTGCCAAGCTGGTACCATTGCTCCCTAAGTGTGTACCTCCACAGTTACCTTTTCATTAGTAATATATGGCCATCGATTTTTCTTGTTAATAAAGAGGAAGAGAGTGGCCTATAGCATTCATGATTTTCAAAAGAAAAGTACAAACTATAATGTGAAACCATGGAAATTAAATAATATACTTTAATTATTCAATTTATGTCTCGTTTTGACTGAAATTATATATTTTTCGTTTTACATAGGCAAACATAAATGGTAGGGTGCTATCACAGTGTAACTTAGATGAACTGAAAAAAGAAATGAACATGAATTTTGGAGACTGGCAGCTGTTTAGAAGTATGGTAAGCTTTGTTTAAATGATCTATACAGTGTTGTTTTTAAGTATATTTTACAATGGTGATAATTGTATACAAGCACAAATTGTACTCTTTCCATTTAAACTATATTTGTTTTAAAGTTATACCTTTCTACACATGACAAATGATTGAAGTGTACCTGACTCTTGTATGACCTTTAATAACACTAGCTTATTTTATAACAGGCATTTGGATAGTATACCATCTAAGCTACAAAAAAATAAAATCTTTTATTAACAGTAAGTTAAAAAAAAAAAAAAACAGTGACTAAATTTTGCAGCAAAAACATAGTACTGTTAGCCATATTTTCTAGATGCTGACTTTAAATTGTGTTTGCATGACTTTACATTTTCAGAAATTTAGCATGCATTTTTAATTGTATATATAAGTAAGCATTAGCAAAATGTTAAACACATTATTGATTACAAAATCAATAGGAAGAGGTAAATATATAACAATTACCACGTTTTCTTAACCTTATCTTAGAATATAACAATTTTAATGGAACCATTAAGTAAAATTAGCACAACCAGTTTCTTTCAAGAGTTTAATTTATGAACTTTTAATTAGTTTAATTTAATTCACCACTTAGGTTGAAACTGCTTGCATCTTTTTTTTTTTGTGGGTTTTATGAGGTCATCGTATGCTTGTTTTGTAGAAATAAAGAGATGACTAAATGCAGATGTTACTTATGGTTATACATGTAAATACTTTTTCATGTAGCTTACCTATATCAGTTCTCTTTATTCAGTAATATCCACCCCTTTCTGTCCTTGAAATTCTCATACTTTCTGTTTGTACTGCAATCAGAGAAAGGAAATAATTCTCACTAAAACATACTTAGACTATACAGGTGCTGGTCATAAAATTAGAATATCAAGACACAGTTGATTTATTTCAGTAATTCCATTCAAAAAGTGAAACTTGTATATTAGATTCATTCATTACACACAGACTGATGTATTTCAAATGTTTATTTCTTTTAATTTTGATGATTATAACTAATGAAAGTCCCAAATTCAGTATCTCGGAAAATTAGAATATCAATTAAGACCAATGCAAAAAAGGATTTTTAGAAATGTTGGCCAACTGAAAGGTATGAACATGAAAAGTATGAGCATGTACAGCACTCAATATTTAGTTGGGGCTCCTTTGGCCTGGATTACTGCAGCAATGCGGCGTGGCATGGATTCGATCAATCTGTGGCACTGCCCAGGCGTTATGAGAGCCCGTGTTGCTCTGATAGTGGCCTTCAGCTCTTCTGAATTGTTGGGTCTGGCGTATTGCATCTTCCTCTTCACAATACCCCATAGATTTTCTATGGGGTTAAGGTCTGGCGAGTTTGCTGGCCAATCCTTAAACCAGGTACTGGTAGCTTTGGCACTGTGTGCAGCTGCCAGGTCCTGTTGGAAAATGAAATCGCATCTCCATAAAGTTCATCAGCAGCAGGAAGCATGAAGTGCTCTAAAACTTCCTGGTAGACGGCTGCGTTGTCCTTGGACCTCAGAAAACACAATGGACCAACACCAGCAGATGACATGGCACCCCAAACCATCACTGACTGTGGAAACTTTACACTGGACCTCAAGCAACATGGATTCTGTACCTCTCCTCTCTTCCTCCAGACTCTGGGACCTTGATTTCCAAAGGAAATGCAAAATTTACTTTCATCAGAGAACATAACTTTGGACCACTCAGCAGCAGTTTTGTCTTTAGCCCAGGCGAGACGCTTCTGACGCTGTCTCTTGTTCAAGAGTGGCTTGACACAAGGAATGCGACAGCTGAAACCCATGTCTTGCATACGTCTGTGCGTGGTGGTTCTTGAAGCACTGACTCCAGCTGCAGTCCACTCTTTGTGAATCTCCCCCACAGTTTTGAATGGGTTTTGTTTCAAAATCCTCTCCAGGGTGCGGTTATCCCTATTGCTTGTACACTTTTTTCTACCACATCTTGTCCTTCCCATCGCCTCTCTATTAATGTGCTTGGACACAGAGCTCTGTGAACAGCCAGCCTCTTTTGCAAAGACCTTTTGTGTCTTGCCCTCTTTGTGCAAGGTTTCAGTGGTCATCTTTTGGACAACTGTCAAGTCAGCAGTCTTCCCCATGATTGTGTAGCCTACAGAACTAGACTGAGAGACCATTTAAAGGCTTTTGCAGGTGTTTTGAGTTAATTAGCTGATTAGAGTGTGGCACCAGGTGTCTTCAATATTGAACCTTTTCACAATATTCTAATTTTCCGAGATACTGAATTTGGGACTTTCATTAGTTGTCAGTTATAATCATCAAAATTAAAAGAAATAAGCATTTGAAATACATTAGTCTGTGTGTAATGAATGAATCTAATATACAAGTTTCACTTTTTGAATGGAATTACTGAAATAAATCAACTTTGTCATGATATTCTAATTTTATGACCAGCACCTGTATGTGTGCACTAAACACTGGGCTATAGGTTTTCACGTGGCTGAGAATTTGTGGGGTTTTTTTTTCTCTCTAATGCATGGACTTAAAATATATTCATACAATCCACACTTAAATATATTAGAAATTTAAATATATTTCGCCTAGTAATGAGTAGAATATATGTAGCATCTCTGTCATGACCTTATCAATTAATGCACATGTAGAAGATCTTAAGCAATACTGAGAAAAGGACCTCTCCATTTAATATCTGAGGCAAGGAGAGGAATTTAGTTATTCATTATATACATTCTTTATCAATCTGTGCTATATACTTTTTAATTCATCATAAAATTGTATAATACACTAATTTGCTAAATTAAATTACCCAAAGTATTTCAGGGACTCAACCCTAATTCTTTGTACCTTTGGCCAGTTATTCATATTAATATTTTGGGTCTACCCTATATTAAAACCAATTTGAGGGAAGGTATCTTTGATTTCCTGATCTGTTAGATAGTGCTTTATACAATTTACAATTGCTTCATAATCCTGTTTTAGCAGTGTTCAGAGTAACATCAGATGGAATTAGACTGTTTACTTACACATTAACCATGATTTCCTACACCTATACTACATTGGTCAAGCATAAACTGATTTTGCTTAACTGGAAAAATCTTAATTCTTCTTCCATAATTAAATATGAAAATAATGTATTTTGTAAAACTAGAAAAAAATTCTGTGTATGGAGCAGTGCAAGTTCTTTTCAGAAATTTGACAATTTATCAATGTTATTACATTTCTTTTTAACTTCTGGTTTTTTAGTTAATATAAGGAACTATACTCAGCAAAAAAAGAAACGTCCCCTGACTTTCAACTGTTTTTACTTTCAGTAGACTTAATGTGTAAATATTTGTATGAACACTAAAAGAGTCAACACCATAAGACATAAACTAAAAATGTGTCCCTGAATGAAGGGAGGCTCAAAATCAAAAGTACCAGTCAGTATCTGGTGTGGCCACCAGCTGCTTGAAGTACTGCAGTGCATCTCCTCCTCATGGACTGGATCAGATTTGTCAGTTCTTGCTGTGAGATGTTACCCCACTCTTCCACCAAGGCACCTGCAAGTTCCTGGACATTTCTGGGGGGAATGGCCCTAGCCCTCACCCTGCGATCCAACAGGCCCCAGACGTGCTCAATGGGATTGAGATCTGGGCTCTTCGCTGGCCATGGCAGAACACTGACATTGCTGTCATGCAGAAACTCACGCACTTTTTGCCACTCCTGTCTGGTCCAGCGAAGGTGGGTTTGTGCCCATAGGCGGTGTTGTTGCTGGTGATGTCTGGTAAGGACCTGCCTTACAACAGGCCTGCAAGCCCTCAGTCCAGCCTCTCTCAGCCTATTGCGGACAGTCTGAGCACTGATGGAGGGATTGTGTGTTCCTGGTGTGACTCGGGCAGTTGTTGTGGCCATCCTGTACCTGTCACGCAGGTGTGATATTCGGATGTACCGATCCTGTGCAGGTGGTGTTACACGTGGTCTTTGACTGCGAGGATGATCAGCTGTCCTTCCTGTCTCCCTGTAGCGCTGTCTTAGGCGTCTCACAGTGTGGACATGGCAATTTATTGCCCTAGCCACATCAGCAGTCCTCATGCCTCCCTGCAGCATGCCTAATGCACGTTCACGCAGATGAGCAGGGACCCTGGGCATCTTTCTTTGGGTGTTTTTCACAGTTGGTAGACAAGTCTCTTTAGTGTCCTGCGTTTTTAGAACTGTGACCTTAAATGCCTACTTTCTGTAAGCTGTTAAGGTCTTAACGACCATTCCACAGGTGCATGTTAATTAATTGATCATGGTTAATTGAACATGCATGGAAAACATTGTTTAAACAATTTACAATGAAGATCTGTAAAGTTATTTGGATTTTTAAAACATTATTGTTGAAATACACAGTCCTGAAAAAGGGACGTTTCTTTTTTTGCTGAGTATATAATATAATGATTTTTTGTTATCAAATAGCCTTCAACATTGGGTAAGGATTTGATTTATTGTTCTAATTTATCTCAACACTTTTTTATATGTTTCATTGATTTCATTTATTATTGGACTGTTTTTCCTATATCACACTGTGTTTGATTGTTTTGTTATACCCAATAAATTAAATACAATATAAATAATATAATAAAATATATAGTATATACTAAGTACATCCCCAATTCCAAAAAAGTTGTAAAATGTAAATAAAAACAGAATGCAATGATTTACAAATCTCATAAACCCATATTTTATTCACAATAGAACATAGAAAATATAGCAAATGTTGCAATTGAGACATTTTACTGTTTCATGAAAAATATTAGCATATTTTGAATTTGATGACCGCATCATGTCTCAAAAAGGCTGGAAATGTAAGTGGTACTAAAAAGAAACAGCTGGAGGAGCATTTTATAACTAATTAGGTTAATTGGCAACAGGTCAGTAACATGATTGGGTATAAAAAGAGCATCTTAGAGAAGCTGAGTCTCTCAGAAGTAAAGAGGTTCACAAATCTGCAAAAAAAAAAAAAAAAACTGTCTACAAATTGTAGAATAATTTCAGAATAATGTTCCTCAACATGAAATTGCGAAGACTTTGAGTATCTCATCATCTACAGTACATAATATCATCAAAAGATTCAGAGAATCTCGAGAAATCTCTGTGCGTAAATGTCAAGGCCAAAAATCAAGACTGGATGCCTGTGATCTTCAGGCCCTCAGGCAGCTCTGCATTAAAAACAGACATGATTTTGTCATGGAAATCACTGTATGGGCTCAAGAAAACTTCCAGAAATCATTATCTCTGAACACAGTTCGCCATGCCATCTACAAATGCAGGTTAAAATTCTATCATGCAAAAAAGAAGCCATATGTGAATATGATCTAGCATCCAACCGTCATCCCTGGTCCAAAGCTCATTTAAAATGGACTGAGGCAAAGTGGAAAACTGCTCTGTGGTCAGATGAATCGAAATTTGAAATTCTTTTTGGAAAACATGGACACCTCGTCCTTAGGATCATTCAGCTTGTTATCAGCACTTAGTTTAAAATTGTGCATCTCTGATGGCATGGGGATGCATTAGTACCAAAGTAATTACCATCTTGCACATCTGGAAAGTCACCATCAGTGGTGTCTGCAGGTTTTAGAGCAACATATGCTCCCATCCAGGGCTGCCATTTTCTTAAAATAATATTAATTTCAGCAGTTCATTCATTCATTCACACTTGACCATATTCATTGGAAATGTGCTGCTTTAGAAAAAAAGGCAACTACATAAAGACAGTAGCAAGATAGGTTAAATGCACTCACAGAGAAAAAATGTTAATTAACATTTATTAATCAATGTTTTTGTTAAAGTAAACCCCATAATTGCTCTTCAGGTGTTTATATTCTGTTGCATTCTACTGCCTTCAACCCTGATGTTAACCAAGCATAATGATTTATCATAGTACATTTAAGAATAAAAGTTAACCCAATTATAATATCTTTAAGATGCTCCAGCAAATGTACTTTCATGTAGTAAATATATTTTACACTCATTTTTTTGTTTCAGGATAGTATAATTTGCCTTTTTTTTGGTAGTTTCACATATTACCAATCCATTTGTTCTACCATTCCTCCAGTTTTCCTAGGTCAGGTTTTCCTAGGTTTTCGCTTACTGCTGTCTTGCTGATTTTTTTACTTTGAATGGTCTTATTAAAAAGGCTGAAATTGAAAAATAACCAGTTAAAATTTACTAGTGATAAGTGAAAAGTGATTTGTGAAAAGTAATGAGTGATGAGTGACTAGTAAAATGGCAGATGATACACAATATGCTTAACACTGATGCTAGATGACTAGAGGAGTAAAAAATGGTGATGTCCTAAATGGACAGCATATCTAGGATGTTTCAACCTTCCGTACCTGTGTACTTCTTCCTTACCTTTATTCCTGTCTCTAATGAGTCCATGCTTGTTTCTCACCACAAAAATGTCACTCTTCATCTGTTCTTGCTGCTCCTGTTAACTCCATCCTACTTTGGCTGCAAAACAGCTTTCCTCCTATTCATGTCCACAATTCCTACAGTTCTTTATGCAGATTTTTTTGTACCCTATTTAGTAGCAAAGCCATGGTTGAATAGAGGGATAAAAAGTTTTAAGGGATGTTGAGGAAGCTAAATGCAGAAAAGTGTTATAGGTAAGAGAAAGCACAGAAAAAGTATCTACTGATGCAATAAAAAGAGATAAAAATGTGGAAGATGAAGTGGAAGATGTCATAATACATATATAAAGAAGGTTATAAACAGGCAGGAAGAAATGCAAAGAAAATGGCAATAAGAGAAATGCAAATAATTAAACTGATCTGTAGAACTGCAGTAGATAAAACTTGAAAGACAAAATGAAAGGTAAAATGGAACAGTTAAGAACAGGGGAGAAAAGGTAAAGGAAAATCTCAGAGACCTCACAAACAGTGTAAACCCATAAAAGGTTCCTTTTAAATGGGCCAACATACCAAGAGAAGCTAAAACATGAAGAATGCAGAAATTACTAGAGAACATTAAGTACTGTTTATAATTTTGAAAGTTGTTGGTGACAGAAGGGTGCAGGAAGTAACGAACATTCTGAGTGCCATCTTGAAAAATAAAAAGGTTCCCAAAGAAGATTCTAACAGTTCCTGCCAAGCACTGAAGTAAAGTAATAATAAATGCTGATATGAAGTGTCATGATTATTAGGTATCCATTGCACTGTGTGCTGTAGTGTCCTTCTTTGTTCTTTGTTTAAAATGGCTATACTTTATTTTTTTAAATACCGTTATACTTTAAGACAGTGTACTCATATACAAAGACAAGTATGATATAAGGGTTAAAAAGATTATATCTTACAGAATACAAGTAAAGAATGGTACTGAAAGAGGTTTATATTTAATACTGTACAGTGGCTTGCAAAAGTATTCGGCCCCCTTGAACTTTTCCACATTTTGTCACATTACAGCCACAAACATGAATCAATTTCATTGGAATTCCATGTGAAAGACCAATACAAAGTAGTGTACACTTGAGAAGTGGAACGAAATTCCAAACATTTTTTACAAATAAATAACTGCAAAGTGGGGTGTGCATAATTATTCAGCCCCCTTTGGTCTGAGTGCAGTCAGTTGCCCATAGACATTGCCTGATGAGTGCTAATGACTAAATAGAGTGCACCTGTGTGTAATCTAATGTCAGTACAAATACAGCTGCTCTGTGATGGCTTCAGAGGTTGTCTAAGAGAATATTGGGAGCAACAACACCATGAAGTCCAAAGAACACACCAGACAGGTCAGGGATAAAGTTATTGAGAAATTTAAAGCAGGCTTAGGCTACAAAAAGATTTCCAAAGCCTTGAACATCCCACGGAGCACTGTTCAAGCGATCAATCAGAAATGGAAGGAGTATGGCACAACTGTAAACCTACCCAATACAAGGCCGTCCACCTAAACTCACAGGCCGAACAAGGAGAGTGCTGATCAGAAATGCAGCCAAGAGGCCCATGGTGACTCTGGACGAGCTGCAGAGATCTACAGCTCAGGTGGGGGAATCTGTCCATAGGACAACTATTAGTCGTGCACTGCACAAAGTTGGCCTTTATGGAAGAGTGGCAAGAAGAAAGCCATTGTTAACAGAAAACCATAAGAAGTCCCGTTTGCAGTTTGCCACAAGCCATGTGGGGGACACAGCAAACATGTGGAAGAAGGTGCTCTGGACAGATGAGACCAAAATGGAACTTTTTGGCCAAAATGCAAAACGCTATGTGTGGCGGAAAACTAACACTGCACATCACTCTGAACACACCATCCCCACTGTCATATATGGTGGTGGCAGCATCATGCTCTGGGGGTGCTTCTCTTCAGCAGGGACAGGGAAGCTGGTCAGAGTTGATGGGAAGATGGATGGAGCCAAATACAGGGCAATCTTGGAAGAAAACCTCTTGGAGTCTGCAAAAGACTTGAGACTGTGGCGGAGGTTCACCTTCCAGCAGGACAACGACCCTAAACATAAAGCCAGGGCAACAATGGAATGGTTTAAAACAAAACATATCCATGTGTTAGAATGGCCCAGTCAAAGTCCAGATCTAAATCCAATCGAGAATCTGTGGCAAGATCTGAAAACTGGTGTTCACAAACGCTGTCCATCTAATCTGACTGAGCTGGAGCTGTTTTGCAAAGAAGAATGGGCAAGGATTTCAGTCTCTAGATGTGCAAAGCTGGTAGAGACATACCCTAAAAGACTGGCAGCTGTAATTGCAGCAAAAGGTGGTTCTACAAAGTATTGACTCAGGGGGCTGAATAATTACGCACACCCCACTTTTCAGTTATTTATTTGTAAAAAATGTTTGGAATCATGTATGATTTTCGTTCCACTTCTCACGTGTACACCAATTTGTATTGTTCTTTCACGTGGAATTCCAATAAAATTGATTCATGTTTGTGGCTGTAATGTGACAAAATGTGGAAAAGTTCAAGGGGGCCGAATACTTTTGCAAGCCACTGTATATAGAGGAATTTTGCCGATGAAGGAAGTTACATGGACAACCATCAAAGAGAGTCCAAATGCTAGACTCCGTACTGAGGTTGCAGATTACATTGTGAGACTAATAAAATGTGAATTATAGTACTTAGGCAAGTAGTGTTGAATAAAGTAGTCTGTGTAATGCTTGAGTTTAAGGTGCTTTATATTATAGAACAGAATGAAACAGCTTGTTGCAACCACATATTAGATGTAAACATTAAGATTAAATATGACAAAAGAACAAAGAGACTTACACAAGAAAAAGTACATGGTGCAATAGCAAAAATGCAACTATTTAGTTTTATACATAATGTTGAGACCAAACTAAGAGTATTATCAGACATCAGAATAATGTTGTAGAGGGTAAACCCCAATGAGTGATTTGTTTAGCAAATTTGTATGAGCTATGGCAAGATTCCAAAGGTTTTCTACAGATAATGAAGTTAACTTTTTAACTTTTTATATCTGAAATAACAAACAAAAAATTCCAGCTACTGTTCAGGATGGAACAATGAGCTACTGTAAGCAGATGTCTCATAGCACTTTAACTCTGGTTCACTTAAGTTTCTTCTGTGTCATTTTTGAATGTTCTTCATTCCTTTGCACATTTGCGAGCTTTGTATTATTCTGGTGTTTCACTTTTTTTAATCCATATACATGTTGATGTTAGTACAGATTACAATTCTTTGCAAACCATGAACAAGAAAGTTCAGATTTGGAAAGTGGGAGGATGTAATTCCATTGTATATTATTATATATTTTATTATTATGTTATTCTTTTTCAGTTAATTAGAAACTACTAATTAATAAATTAATATTTTGGTTACTTTGTCAACTTAATACTAATCTTTTTTGTAATCTGTATGTTTGAAACTGTCAATGTTTCTGCTGCTGGAGTAACACTGCTGTCTCTGTCCATGAGAGTCTCCTGATAATGTACATTCCAGATATGAAAGAGTCCCAGGTTCAGTGGTGCTCACACTGTTCAGTCACATATAATGGATGACAAATGGAAATGACTTAATAAATTCTTGTCCAAAAGGCGCCACTTTTACAGTAGCTAAATCTGGGCAATTTTGTGTTCATAATACAGCAATAAACAAACTTTCTACTTTTTTGCATAATTGTTTTACCTCCGAATAATCTGAAAAGGCATATTAATATAACTGTGGAAAAATGATCCTTATTTTTCAGGCAAGTATAAACTCTCACTACTTGCTACTAGCATCTTTTATGTCTGCATTGTTCATATTAATGTACTGATATTTGCTGTATGTGTTATAGTAAAATAAATTACAAGATTACATAAAGAACTGAATTTCTATATCAATAATATATTATAACTTAGGCCAATATGATTTTACAATGTCACTACTTACACAACTTGTAAGGTAATGACAGTTTTTGAAGCAGTCTCAAGACGTATATGGCCACCACATTTTTGGAAAGATTGAAATTATGCCATAGAGTTAACAGTCATTGGCTGGGAGGAGATCAGAACAAAGCTTCTTTATAAATATTCGTTTTGTAGTAGAACAGTGACGGGTTAAGTAACTTGCTTAGGATAACACAGTGAGTCAGTTGCAGAGACAAAATGCAGTGATGAAACAGCAGAATGGAATGCATTGAGCAGTTGTACATCATCTACAGAACTCAAAAGTGTTGTCTTATCTTGGACTGCTTAACTTTCTTAACCTTGAAATCTACAGAATAGGCAGTGTCTATCCCTGTTAATTTAAAAAACTGCCTCGTACAGTCAGAGAATAATTCAGGGTACCCTTAAACCTACAGTGGAAGTACAAAAATGTATTACATATTTTTATTATATTATAATCAAGTCAGATGATGAATGCTATGATTCCCACAGAACAATACTATAATACATTATCAGTTTAGTTTTTACCTTATATGTAGACTTTCTTGGTTATTGTACCCACATTTATTTCCATCAGTAGGCAGTTATATTAAAGAATTTAATGTGCTTACCTGACATATAAATCCTAACAGTATATACTTTTTACCTATTGTATAAAGCAGAGTGGAGACCCTGCGACTAGGGATATGCAATTGGAAGGTTGCTGATTCAAATCCCGTAAATGCCAGAAGTGACTGTACACCACTGAGTCCTTGAGCAAAGCCCTCAACGTGCAGTTGCTTTGTCTTGGGTATGACTTGAATCTGCATCCAGCCCTGCAAGCAGGTCATCCAACTCGCAGGGAAAACCTGGCGGTTGATGGCAGGATTGGCACTCTAGCCACAATAAAAAGCCTCACACTGTTCCGCTGTGGTGTTACCCGTTGCACAGCTCCACTTAGGTCCCAATCCGGGTGGTTCGTCATGTGGTGGGTATGGTAACGTGCTGTAATCACACATGCTCCCAACCTCTTGTATATAGCCACATTTTTCTCTAAGCTTCTGATATGCTATAATTTTGTGTCAGTAATTATAAAATCCTTAAAAACAGATCTTTTACTTGTCATATAGCTAACTATATTTCAGGCTGTACATGAGTAGAATTTTTATACTCTTTTCACCTCCCTACATTTCTATTAGGATGCAATATATTGGTGGTGCTGATTTCCTTTTGCTTCTCTGATTGTCTAATCTTTTATGTTATTTTGCCAGGGTAAAGTCAAAGTACCATTAAAATAAAAGGTTTTGATGCCTGCAATGTGTCTTATAAATAAAGTGCTTTAAGACTGTCTGTTTATGGTATTTACTGTCTTTCGAATTATTTTTAAAGACTAAAGGGTAAATCTGATTTTCATATGAGGAGTTTATTTACCAAACACATAACTGACAGGATTGTTTTTGTTCTGAAATTGTATCCCACTATGTGAAAAAGAAGTATATAAAGGATTTTAACAGAAAGTACCATAATGCTCAAATGTGAAAGAAAGTTGCATGACCGCTCACTCAAATTTTCTAATTCATCAAGTTACTCATTTAACCTACTCAGTTAACCTACACAATCAACATACAATTAGTTTAAGTCATGCACCAACGTGCAGCACCATTTGTGATTTGCCATTTGGCCTTCTGTCAAATTGGTCATATGTCGATCACAAGGTGTACAGATCAATGCAACTGAGGCTCTGTGAGTCAGTGTTGCATATACTTTTAACTGCTAGTATGGAAAATCACAAACCTATCTCTGAGGCTCACCATCTGTACACCAGGTCTATGTAAGACAGTGTTTCTCAATCACTGGGTCTTGCTGACAGTGGGTCATGGGTTGTCATTGTTGGTTCGTGAGGGGGTTACAGTGGGTTGCCTAAGCTAGTGTTTCTCAACTCCTGGGTTGTGACGTACGAGTGTTGCCACCAGTGGATCATAGGTAGCTGTCTTTGGTTCATGAGTGGGTTGCCTAATTATAAAAATTGCCTCAACTCAGTTGACTGTAAATCGGCATATGCCTATATTTCTCTGTCACTACATATAACAGACTATACAAAAACTAAAGATATAAGGATAAGACTATATTTACAGTACACAACAAAATACCTAGAGATGCATAGATAAAATGCAATATCCGCCAACAGGCAATCTCATGTGTTTTAGGATTATTAATAACAGTGGTAACAACACTGTATAACTATTGATCATATATTAAACCATTTGTTGAGGGATTCCTTATCTCATTATTTTCATGAAAGTGTGAGGATTTTGATTTTCTTCTCCTACAAAAAAAGCAAAATATTTGATCAAATTCAAGCACTATGCTAAATCTTACATAATTGTGACATGGTTAGACAACTGTGACATGTAAAAAAGTAAGTACACCCCAAGTGCTTACTTGTTTTTTTCTTTTTTAACATATGTGGATATATCAAGATTAAATCTTGATTTAGCAGTATCTTTAGGTGACGTAATTGAAAAAAAGATGGAAAACTGATGTGCCCTTTGGCAGAAACAACCTCAAGCAGCCGTTTCCTATAACTGTATTCACAGCCTGTTTCAAATGTTGCTGTTGCAGAATCTTTACTTCATTCTTTTCAGCCATTTGTTGGTGGATTTACTGGTATGCTTGAGTCATTGTCATTTTACAAAGTCCACTTTCGGTTGCGATTTATTCTTCTGACAGTCTCACAATATCCTCAAACACTCTCTGGTATATAAGGAATTTATAGTGTACTCTATGATGATGAGGCCCAGGCTCTAATTTAGCAAATCAGCCCCAAAGAACAACATTTCCACAACCATGCTTTTACAGTTGGTACCAGGTTCTTCTGGTCAAATGCTGTCTTTGGTTTTTGACAAACATTTCTTCTGGTACTGTGGTCAAACAACACTATTTTGCCTCATCTGTCTAGAGCACAGTCTTCCAGGTCTTTGAGTGAGTGATAATGTTCTTCCTGAACAGGAAAAGTTTCCTCCATTTCGCATCTTCCATGTAAATCTTATTTGGGCACCCTCTTTGTAATTGGTAGACTCGTGCCTTTAGACATCAACAATTGCAAGGTTCAAGCTGTAGGTCCTGTGATGAATTTTTGGCTTTCTTAGAGACTTCTTTCAGTATTTTGCATTCTGTTCTGAGGCTGAACTTGCTGGGGCGGCCTGGCCAGAACAAGTTGCCAGATATTTGAAAACTTGTTGGTAATCTTCCATAAAGTGGAATGATTGGTTTTCAATTGTTTGGAGATCATTTTAAATCCCTTTCCATACTCAATAGGCATCTATAACCTTTTCTCTCAATCTAGGCATAATGATAACACACTTAAACAACAAAGAGTAAATCAAACTAAATGTCTGAGGTTTAAATACGATGTGTTCCTCCAAGATCCTTTCTATTGATATTCTGATCATTTGACACTGATCTGGTGCACCTGACTCTAATTTTAGATGTTTAATGTAGTGATAATTGTAGGGGTGTATTTACTTATTCCTCGTGCAGAATTTGCATTTATGTTCATTTAAATTATACAATGGGCTACAAAATGTAAATGTGGCTTGATTTTTGTTATATAATCTTTACCTCTAGGAAATATTTAAATGAAGATCAAGTTTTGATATGTCCGCATTTGTTAAAAAAGAAAAAACCCTTTCTTTGGATGTACTTACCTTTACATGTGACTGTAACTACCTTATGACATGCATTTAGTAATAAATGTCTACTGGCATTATGCTTCATTCTCAACCTTTTGTTTTGTGGGTGTTGAGCCTACTTGGCAGCTCCACAAAGCTTTCTTGGGCTAAGCTTAGCTGTGCTGTGTAGGTCATATGGCCACCGGCTTTTTACCAGTGAACTCCACTGCAAGATTTGGCTGCAAGAGTGAGTCATGGAAATTGAGCAGAGATTCTTTTTAGATTTAATTATAACATTCAACAAGGTCAAAATTTGGATTGACTGAATTTTTTTTTTTTTTTTTTTTTTTTTTTTTGGAGTAAGCTTTATCAGGAGCATAAATTTCCAGACAGCAAGCTCCACCTCAGCAAGGTCACAACCTTAGTAGAGGATATTATGTTAAAATATACAGGCAGTGCAATCACCAACAAAGACAGAGACAAAACCATTGACCATAAAAATATAATGCACACATTTAGAGACCACTATAAGTCCTTATATTCTACTGAGTTTAAAGAAGACGAGACACAAAACAATCTAATGCCTTTCTGGATGAATTACAGATACCACAAATACTTCAGTGCAGAGGAATTGGATAAACCTCTGGCACTATCAGAATTACTGAATACTATAAACTCACTTCAGAGTGGGAAAGCAGCAGGCCCTAATGGCTACCCTGCCAAATGTTATGAAAATTTTTCAAGTAAGCTAGCTCCCCCTTTATTAGCAACATTTACAGAAGGTAGAGACAATAAAATTTTACCTTAAACTTTTCCCCAAGCATTAATTGCCGTCTTTCCTAAGCAAAATAAGGACTTACTACAATGTGCAGACTAATTTCACTTCTGAATAATGATGTTCAGATACACTCCAAAGTCCTAGCTAGAAGGATTGAGAAAGTGCTTCCTTCAGTAATATCACAAGACCAAGCTGGATTTATTAAAGGCAGACACTTAGCTTTCAATCTTTGACGTCTGTTTAATGTAATATATTCACCCACAAAGTCTAACACCCCAGTGATGATATTATCGTTGAATGCAGAAAAAGCATTTTAATATGGTTGAGTGGAACTACTTTTTCACTACATTGGAGAAATTTGTGTTTGGCCCAAACATTTGCTCATGGATCAAACTGCTGTATACCAATCCAGAAGTGTCAGTTTGTATTAACAACATTAATTCAGACTACTTCAAGCTAGTATGTGGTACTAGACAAGGATGCCCCTTGTCACCATTGCTTTTTGCTTTTTTTGGCAGTTCACTATGGGAATGCTTATGAGATAAAGGGGATTATCAGAGAAGGACTTGAACAGAAAATTTCTCTATATGCAGATGACATGGTACTGTATATATCAGATCCACACAATACTGTGCCTGCAGTCCTAACAGCACTAACAGAATTTCAAAAGATTTCTGGCCTGGTAATTTGAATAAAAGTGTACTCTTTCCATTAAATTCTCAAGCACACAATATTAGATTGGACACCTTCCCTTTTATCACCCCAGATCAGATTAAATACCTAGTTGTAAACATAAATCTCTTCAGCGACAAAATTTTGCCATTTGTATGGCAAAAATTAAGCAAGACTTGCATAGATGGTCACCCTTCATCTCACTTTAGCTGGAAGAATTAACACTGTCAAGATGACTATCGAGACCCGGGTTCGCTTCCCAGGTCCTCCCTTCGTGGAGTTTGCATGTTCTCCCTGTGTCTGCGTGGGTTTCCTCCGGGTACTCTGGTTTCCTCCCACAGTCCAAAGACATGCAGTTAGGTGGATTGGTGATTCTAAATTGTCCCTAGTGTGTGCTTGGTGTGTGGGTGTGGGTGTGTGTGTCCTGCGGTGGGTTGGCGCCCTGCCCGGGATTGGTTCCTGCCTTGCGCCCTGTGTTGGCTGGGATTGGCTCCAGCAGATCCCTGTGACCCTGTGTTCGGATTCAACGGGTTGAAAAATGGAGGAAAATGGATGGATGGAAGATGACTATCCTTCCTAAGCTTCTTTTTCTATTTCATAATATTCCAATATCCATAAATAAATCATTTTTAAGAAATTAGATTCAACCATATCCTCATTTATTTGGAATTCAAAATATCCATGTAGCTAAAGGGTGACCCTACAAAGACCTAAGGCAGACGATGTCATGGCGCTACCCAACTTTCAGTTTTATTACTGGGCGGCAAATATACAAGCAATAAAAACCTGGACATTGACACAAACAGATGACCATACACAGGGTTGGTCCGCAATAGATTTAAAATCCTGCAGTACTTATTTATATTCCTTGCTTTGTAACCCAGTAAGCACAAGTCATCACCAGTATACTAACAACCCAATTGTGCTTGATTCACTCAGAATATGGAATCAATGTAGGAAGTATTTTAAGATAGAAAGCTTTAATCTGTGGCACCTCTGCATGAGAACCACGTTTTTCCACCCTTGCAAACGTACAAAGTTTTTAATATCTGGAAAACATTTGGGATTAAATCACTTAGAGATCTGTACATAGACAATGTCTTTGCATCCTGTGAACAATTACACTCCAAATTTAACTTTCCACCAACACTTTTCTCTCACTACCTTCAAATTAGAAACTTTGTTAAACAAAACCTGCCCAGTTTTCTTCACCTCTCATCTACCTCTATGCCAGAAAAAATATTGATCAGTCTTGAGGACTCAGACAGCATCTCCGTAATATATAAAAACATTTTACAGTCCCTCCCTTTCAAAGATCCAAGAATACAGTAGGAAAAGGGTCTCTCACTCAACATCTGAGAAAAGGAGTAGAAGGTAGCAATGCACAGAATTCACTCATGCTCCATATGCGCAAGCATACAGTTATTCAACTTAAAATTATATATCGATCACCTCTGTCTCGTTTAAAATTGTCCAAAATGTTTCAAGGGCAAGATCCAACCTGCGAACTTTGTAGTCAAGTTCTGGCCTCATTGGGCCATATGTTTTCGATGTGCACCAAATCAATATCTTTAAATGCCTTTCAGACAGCCTTGGTGCCACTATCCCTCCTAATCCATTTATAGCTGTGTTTGGTGTACTTCCAGATGGGCTTAAAGTGGAGAAGGACAAACAAACTGTGATTGCCTTTTTCTACACTTTTGGCACATGGACTTATCTTGCCCAACTGGAAAAATCCTAACTCACCTATTTTAAGTCAGCGGGTAACTAATGGTATATACTATTTGAAATTGGAAAAAAATCAAATTCACGCTTAAAGGATCGGTACAAAACTTTTTCAAAACCTGGCAAGATATAATTAATAACATTTTAGAATAAGCCTTTAAATGGAGTAAGCAGATTCTCTCCCCTCTTTTTTATTCTATTTATTTATTTTTATTCATTTATTAATTTATCTATTTTCTTATTTTTACTAGCTTAAAGTTTACTCTGGTGGCCTAGCTCTCTTTCTCATGGGTTTGGGTTGATGTGTTTCAAACCTAGCTTTGTTATACTTGACTTGTTTGTGTGAATTTTTTTTTATTTTAATAAAATCAATAAAATGCAAAAATATATATACAGACAAAATAGTCAAAGTTATCATTTATCTGAGGAAAAAATGCATCAATATTAGTAAATGAGAACAACTCTGCACTGTGTAGTGCTTAAAGGAAACATCTCTGTTGTCATGCTCCTTGTAGTCTTTGTGCTAGAAATCTTACCCTAACCTTGTTTTAACTGGTCTGGCTTCTTATACATTTGTGTAACTGGGGTGAACAGGTTTTTCTCAATACTGGTAAAGTAATCACTTTGTCATCCTTTATTTTACATAGTTCCACTAGAAGTTGCAACACTACATGGCATTATACCGTTCAGTGGAGTATGAAACATATAAGCAGCAAAGAGAAGTAAACCAAAAAAACATGTATGGCACTGATATGTACCAGGAGCAGGCTTGAAGTAACTTTGGTCACATTTTAACTGCTAACTGTATCTAAACCTGCTTTACAATTAAAACCTGTTACAGCTGAAAAGCACAAAGGGTAGAATTTTCAAAGTCTAGCACTCTAAACTGGTGTACTGCATGTTATAGAAGTCCCAATATTATCAAAGTTGAGAGAAGGTGCCATTAAATTATGAAATTTAATGCTTAGTATTTAAAAAACAAGTTTGATGTAACACTTGAACATTGTATTTGAACCTGATGTTTCTCACTCCAGTCTCCCCTAAATCTTCATGGAGATGGACAACAGAACCTTTGTATCTTGTATAAATAAATAGAAAACAATGTTGTTATTAACCTCCTACAGAAAATGTGATTTGTTAAAAAGAGTAAGCTACTGAGTAAGAGTTGTTAAATATCAGTGTAAGTTCTCAAAGTGCTACTTTTAAATGTACCGCTAGGTGTGTCACAGTGTCGTTGTTGAAGATTTTATTCTACCCTAATTATTCATCCATCCATCCATTGTGTGTACCTCCTTTTTCTCTTATATGGTTGCAGGTAACCAAAGTATTATCATGCAGTGTCATACTAAAAGAACAAAACAAAAAAGAACAAAACTCTCATCCATGGTGTCTTTCTGACAGCTGCTTTTGGTTCAGTAATTAAAAACTCAACACATTTTACAAAAAAATGAACATTAAGAAAACTGATTTGTTTTGTACAGACTTAAGGCCTGTGTTAAGATAGGAAAAAAATCACATAAAATGTAAATTTGATTATTTTACCACTGAATGAGAAAGTATTTTTAAGAAACTTGTTTTTGGTTTTATTTGCATACAATTTGAAAACACCTATTGCTGTCATCATTTCTTTATTTCTGTCTGTATGAAGAACACTAGCTTCCCAGCTGATCGATTTGAATTGAAATTTTGTAAACACTAGGGGGCTTCACCCCCTGCTCGCCAACCCCCGGCCTGCGCTTCGTGTCTGCCGCTTGCGTATGTGGATTTCACTTTCACAAAACAACAAATCTTTTTTCATTGGGAAGAAACACTACTTTTCCCTGATGGCAACATGAATTAGACGATCTACAAGTCTCCAACTTAAAGTTTAATGCCAAACAATATCTACATACTTATCACCTATATCCATATATTCAATCTCTTTTTGCTGTTCCGTTATTTCACTGATCTGCATGTGCGATCTTTACTATCGGTTTTTTGAGAGTTTGGAATTTTAGTACTTTCATAATCTCTAACCTGCTCTGCATGTGTATCACGCCAACGTTTTTGAAGCTCTTTACGACATTTTACTTTGTCTTCTACTTTTTGTCTTTTATTTCCGACCCTGCTTGGAGCTGAGAGGGCAGGAACTGTGTCTGACAATAGCATTCACACAAATGAGAAGTGATTGCACCATGGGCGTGGTTGTAAATATTTGAGAGGAGTGCAGGACTTGTCAGAATCTCTTGGCAAAAAGTCTTGTCTCGTAGGACCTGAAATTATCTCTCACGGGAGTTGAAATTACCTCTGAGAAAGTCTCGTCCCAGGATTTCCTTTTATAATAGAGAGATATTCTTCAAAGAAATTTGTCTGGAAAGTTCAGTTTTTGATGAGATTTCAAGCATGCTGTACAAGTCTTTGAAAATTTAAAAACTACCATTTAAAAGTTATTGTCAGATTATTGAAATTGTCTATCTTTAAACAGAGAAATATTTTACTCTTTCAGGTTTACCTTGAGGTTATTTGAAGTTGTGTATTTTCCTCTAGTACACATCTCTCAGTGGCAAAATAAATCTCTCATTATAAGACATTGAAGTGTCGGCAGAGTCATGGGTGCAAATGGGAGTACGTTACCTACTTGTGTACACAAGTGGACTTCAACATACTGTAGATGTTATCTTTCCATGTGGTATTTCTTTCAAAAATGCTGTGTTTAAAAATAAAATGAACTAAAATTACCCATAGAACTTCCACAACCAACAGCTAGCAATGGGACAAAAAAATGCAATTTTTTGTTGTCTTTGAAAGCAATTTAAGCCTCCCTAAGACATTTATGCTTAGTTGTTGACTGCTGGATATTTTAAAATGCTTTTAAATATCATGTGTTTTACACACTCTACTAATACATGTTACTGTTGTTTTTTGAATTTGACCAATTGTTATAAAATATTTAATTAAAAAATGTGTTATGTGTGTCTTTAAAGAAACAAGTCCCCAAATTAAGCCTCATCAAACTAACAATATAGCTGTCTTAACATTTCATAAATGTGAGTCATTTGTTATGATTGATAAGTGTACTTTGAGGATCTTTCTTAAATATATAAGTCAAATAGAGTTATGAGTTACTTAAATAAACATCACAGTTGCTTATTTCTTTATCCATCAGACTTTCATTTGAATATTTTGATTTCATCATATTAATCTGAAAGGTTGCTTTTGTTTTTCTTTTTTTTTGTTTGGCTAAGTTTGAAAATGTGCCTCTTATTGTGTAACACAGATGGCAGAACTTCGCCACATTGAAGGTCAAGTCTTACAGGATGATTCTCGAGCAGTGAGTGAACAGGGAAGCAATGTGATTGGACACAATGAACCAGTTCGTCGGCAGGCTCCTGCTTCTGAAACTTCAGTTAGCACAGATGGTGCAATGGTGTATAATCTGAGCTTCAGCTTTGAAGAGCTAAGTAATATTGGCTTGGATGAACAAGTTCGTCACAGCTACCCAAACTGGACAGTATGTACATATATTTTACATACTAATAAGTTAATCTGTATTTGAAATGCATATCATTTAGCAAAGTATTAAGTGTAATCTTTTATTTGTCACAGAAGCTTCTCTTTACTTACTGTTAGCCTGAATTTGTTATTTAGTGAAAACAAGGTCAGAAATAAAATCACTATTCATACAATATTCACTCTTCATAATACTAGATGTTTTGATTGTTGAAATTCGATGTTTGCTGTCATTATATCATTTTTTTATTCTACAAAGTAAATTCTGCTGAAGTTCACAAAATTCAGTGTAGTCTTGCATAACTACTAAGATAAAACAAAAAGAAAATCATTTTATTATTTGCATGTTTTTTAGATTTACTACATTTGCTAAAAACTCAAATCTTGGAAATTTTTTGTTACAACTGCTATAGTTGGTAATGTAAAATTAAATAGTGTCTAATTTCAGTTTCACCTAAAATTAATTTTTTTTCCAAAAAATCTTTTGTATAATCCATCCAACACTTTCATTTGGCCCTTTTTGACCCCTCAAAAAAGAGACGTTGCACATGCACACAACCTGAACTAGGAGCACAAATATCTTTTGTAATAGGTTTACTTGTTTGGTGAGTTGGAGATGTAAATCGATTTAAATTTCTTGAAGTTGACAATCAATTCAATATAAATAGATGAATTATCATCATTTTCCTTCTAGTGAGGGGTTTGTTGCCAGCACACCAACTTGGACTGCCTAGGACACCCTGTTTCCCTGCAGTTTCCACCAGCTTCTTTTGGGGAATTCTTTGGAACGTATAGACCAGTCAACCAGTCGAGAAGTATAATCTTTCCAGCGTGTCCTTGGTTTGTCCCACAGTGGGTTACACCTGGCTGGGCATTCTAACTACATGCCCAGACTACACTAGCTGGCTTCACTTGACCAAGAGAAGCAGTACTTCTACTCTAAAGGACTCCCATATTGCCTAGCTCCCTCAGCATATCACTGAATGTAAGCCCATCAATCATGTGCAGGAAACTTTTTTTGGCTGCTCATCCCCACCTAGAGACCTGTAATTGAGTATGAAAGTATACATTGATTGTTAAAACAAAAATCTTTGTCTGAGAACCTGCTTCACCACCACATTCTGTTACAACATGCATAAAACTCCAGCCACTGCATCAATTTTTGCTCTTTCCCACTGTCAAAATCTCACTTGTGTACAAGGATGTGAGATACTTGAACTCCTCCACATGAGATAGCTGCTCAACCCTCACATGCAGAGACTGCATCATTTTTTTCCAGGTTCTAATTTTCACTTTAATTGCATGAAGATAGGATGCAGATCATTCCATTGCACAGCATTTGCAAACAGTAGAGATTCATTCTTTAGGTTTCCAGAATGAAACCTGTCCAAATAGGAGCTTCATCTTGTCAATGAAAATCATAAACAACACTCTTCCAGAGTTGTTCTTGCATTGGCAGTTAACGGTTTACAAGTGAGGCTCCTCACTACATTGGCTATACACTGATATATATTTTATATTCACTTGTGTTTCAGTTGTGAAAAAAAATACCTATGCTACATTTCTCAAATTTAACACTTGACTGTTGCACATCTTGATATTGCAAAGTGAAGAATTAATATCTCATTGAAGGATGCAAGTCACCTATATGAGTGTCCTGTAAGCTCCACACTGATATACACAGGTCTTCCACTTATACAAAACATGCACAACTGTGTATGAAGTAAGAGAATTAAACCCCACTTGATGTAGCTCTCAAGCTAACATTCCCTCTCCCGTTTCTGAAGAGTGGTGTGCTAACCTTTTTGTGAGGTACTGCCCCAATCTGTACAAGAAATACTGTCAGTTTTAACTGGAGAAAGACATACAATTAAAACACGCGATTTGAAAATGTTTGCAGTAAAAATCTGTAGGCCCTGTGTCACTTGCATTAGATCTGCTTTCCAAAATTTGTCTTTTAACTTGTAAAATGATAAAAAAAAAAATTTTTTAAGTTTTGAACAGGCTTGGCATAAGTTTGTGGTTTAAAAACAAGTTATTTTTATCATATACATACAATTAACGTACCAGTGAACTGTGTAAAGAAACTATTTCAATAACAGATGTATTGTTTTTATGCCAGTCCCTGACCTTCCAAATCACTTTCTCACACTTTGAATGAATGTCTCCTGTCTGATGGCATATTTAAGTAATGTAAGCATTATTGCATATTATAACTGGATGACATAGTTAATCAGACTTGGAGAATCATCTAATGGCTGCATGTTAACTTTTGAATTTATATATATATTCTCTTTAATTAATGTTATTTTTTTGCAGGCACATACACATCGTACCCCAAGCATGTCAAGCTTAAACTCCCAGGAGTCTTCTAATGAGATAAGCAAACTGACAGACAAGCAACAAGCTGAATACAGGGATGCTTATAGAGAATATATTGCACAGATGGCACAGCTGGAAGTAGGAGGCACCACTGGTGACAAGCCCTTTATACCAAGTGTACCAGGTCTGTCTCTCCACTCAAATGCAGAAGACAAAGGAAAGGACGGTGAACCTGAAGGCAGGAAGCCTTACATGAAAAGAGATAGTAACCAACGAAGTGGAAAACCTACAGATATGGTAGATTATACATCATCTAGTGTATCTACTACAGATGCTTCCCCTCTAGATCCCATCACAGAAGAAGATGAGAAACCTGATCAGGTTACTTCTAAACTTCTCCTAGGTAAAAAACTTTCATCTGAGCGAGTTAACATCTTCCAAGGAGCAGATCTGAAGCTTAAAGGAGCTGGTTTGCGCTATCAGAAGCTGACCAGTGATGAAGATGAATCTGGTACTGAAGAGTCTGACAACACTCCTCTTCTTAAAGATGGAAAAGCAGAGAAAACAATGAAGTCTGTTGATCACAAGAATGAAGTGAGCAGGCACTTAGGAAAAGGGAAGGAGTATTTGTCAGATGCCATGCTTGATAAAAAGGATTCCTCTGACTCTGGAGTGAGATCCAATGAAAGCTCCCCTAATCATTCCCTTCATGATGAGGAAGCAGATACATCACAGCTTGAGAAAGCCAATCTGATTGAGCTGGATGAGGATTCATTAGGAAGAAAGAGGGGGATCCCACTAAGTCTCAGTGGACTGCAAGACCCCGCAATTGCCAGAATGTCTATCTGCTCGGAGGATAAGAAAAGTCCATCTGATTGTAGCCTGATTGCCAGCAGCCCAGAAGAAAACTGGCCCCCGTGTCAGAAGGTATTTAACCTGAATAGAACCCCCAGTAATACCACACTGAACAACAATAGCAATGCTCCTTCCTGCCACATTGAGTCTTATGAGGATTCCGAAAGCCTAAGAAGAGACTCACGAAACTTGGAGAACAGCATCTCTCAAGTAATAATACACCCAGGCTCCAGTTCCAGTCCTACAAAAGTGCAGAATGAAAACCTGCGGGGAATCCACCTGAAAAAAGGCTTAACAACAAGCTACAGCAGGCTTATGAAGGATGGGGCTACTCCAGATCTGCACACCGTCGTTTCTTCTGATGCTGTGAGCTTTGGGGAGGAGAGGGAAAGCATCCTTTAGAAGAATGACTAGAAAGGCAAATTTAATGTCTTATTGTCTGGGTTTTGGCAAACACTGCATTGAATTCCAAAATTGAATTCAACTTTTTTAGATTTTCAAGTGAAGCTGCAGTTTATTCATATCATGATTGGCAAAATATTTTTTTTTCTTGCACAGTAAACATCAAAGTGATCAAGACAAATATAACAAATCATTGATAATGATCATTCTAAATTCATTTTATGAAAATCAGTTACGATTTTTAAGGAATCAGCCTTTCATTTGGATATTGTCGCTAATGCCTTTGGCAAAGCACTACTCTGAAAGGCTCTTGAGTGCTTAAGTAATTTGCTTAAGTGTTTGCTTATGTCTGTTCAGTTCTTTGTTGTCTTTGTGAAGTGGTAGTACAAAATATTGTTAAGTAACTAACCCAATTTGAAACTGCCAGAGTATTTGCTGGGTAAAAAAAATGTTTAAAGTTGCCAGTGTTTTAATGTTAAACATGCACAGTTTTGCTTATTCATGTTAGATATTTAAATAATCTGTTGAATGTTGCACTGAGTTATAGGTAAGCTGCTGTATTCCCTTTTTTTTTTTGTAGTTTATATTTGTGAAACAGTTATGCATCATGTCTGCCATAAATGTAATAGACTTGCACTTAAGAACTTAAAAACTGTCACTTGCTATCATGAGAACCTCCAGTATTTCAGAGTATTTTGTATGAAGTGATGTTTATGGGGACACACAAATAAGGATAAATGATTTATGTACACTCTAATCATAGTCTGTATGTTTCATGCAGTTGTCCTGCTTACTTGCATGCCTGATTAGAAGTTAAAACATTATCCCATGTATCAAAGAATGTTAATGGTTTACGTGATAGTTGGCATTTTGTCTGTAGAATCAAACAGTACTACATATGATAGAAGGGTTAATGTTTAACTGTTTGACGTTTCCTTATTAGCACGTTAAATCCCCATTGTGACTTGTAGTATGCACTTTGTCAAATATTTATTAAATATACATTTGATGTATATTGTATGTATTCAAAATGTATATTGTGATGTAATGTGTTTGAGTATCTAAAAAAATAAACAACAAAAAGCAAAACCTGTGCAGTTCGGTTCTGTCATATGCTATTTAGTATGAACTTTATCCAAAACTGGTCAACAAAAATTCCAAATTCCAAAAATATATAATTTTTGTTCAAAACCTTGAGATAGTATGTACATTAAGATACTCTAGAAAAACAAGGGAATCAAGGAATGAAATAAGTAAAAAATTGGTCAAAATTAGTATGTTTTTAGTACAGTATTATACTTACTTTTTCACAGCAATATCTGTTTTTGTATGATTAATTGAACATAATTTTGTTCCCATAATGTTAATTGAAGTTGAAGATTGAAAATGGGAAAAAGTTAGTATTCCTTCCTATCCTTCATTTGTTTATCTTGAATTTATTGAGTTTTTTTGTGTCTTTTAACAAAGAAACAAAAAGCATTTTTAAGATGAAGTTAAATAAGAAGCCCAAGCCCCATCAAAAATCCCCCCAACCAGCACCGCAGTGTTCACCGGGCCAGCAGGCAAGCGGCGGCACCTCATCGGCCTCCATCAAGAAGGTAAAATGTTTCTGATTAGGACTGTGGCAAAGGCCAAAGGGCTTTAATGCATGGACTAACTGTATCATATCTGACCAGTTACCAGTGTAGGGACCTAATGCTCCATTAAACAAGAACCTGTGGTGACAGTAGGAAAATTCTTAAGGGCAGATGTCATACAAATGCAAGAAAGTTTTAGTTCAAATAATCTTGAACACATGGAATAAATTACCAAGTAGTGGGGTGAAAGTAGGACTTTAGGACCGTCAAGTCTTAACTTGATTACTTTTGACAATTATAATTAAATAAACTTGTCGGGCTGAATTTTTCTAAAGGGCCCTGTTTTCACATCCTTGCCACCATCTCTGTGGAATTATTTTGTCATCCGTGTCTCTCTGTGGGCTTTCTCCAGATACTCCGCTTTCCTTTAACGTCCATAAACTGTGCATGTTTTGTGTATTGATGTTTCTCTCTGTTTGCCTGATATGAGTGAGAATTCTCTGGGATGAGCTGACTTTTCTCATTTTTCTTGTGATTCTCATATGTATGCTCATTCACACCTGGGGTGATGATCTTTATGTGTGGTACCAGTTTGCGTGAATGCAGCTTGCTTTAACATTACCTCACGTGGAGTGGGAGGAAAATACATTAAGCTGTGTGTTACCTTGTGCATTGTAAAGCTGATTAAAGTTTGGTGCTAAATTCAAGAAGTGCTTGACTGTGACTTACTGCAATTCATTGCTATTGCAAAGCTGCCTTTCTCCTTTGGCCAAAAAAATAACTTTACCAACACTTTCACTTTGGCCAACAGCGCATGGCTTCTTCACGTAGAAAGAGCAATCACTTGATTTATCTATATATCTATTGTACGAATATTTTCCATCTCTGTTAAATTGATATATTTTTCAAGTTTATTCTTGTCCAGAGTTTCTGTAACATTCCACCTTTCTTGGGATGTGCGTGTTGATCTCTACCTGAATGCAACCTTCTAACAGCTCCAAGCAAGTTCTGTGTATGTTCTGTGTATTGTATTGTATTGACCCCCTTCTTTTGACACCCACTGCACGCCCAACCTACCTGGAAAGGGGTCTCTCTTTGAACTGCCTTTCCCGAGGTTTCTTCCATTTTTCCCTACAAGGTTTTTTTGGGAGTTTTTCCTTGCCTTCTTAGAGAGTCAAGGCTGGGGGGCTGTCAAGAGGCAGGGCCTGTTAAAGCCCATTGCGGCACTTCCTGTGTGATTTTGGGCTATACAACAATAAACTGTATTGTATTGTAAGCAAGTTAGGACAGCTCACATCTCTCCTAAAACCTGGTGAAGATAGCAGTTGTTTTCTAAATTAAGAAAACTGATGAAATTGCTATTCTCCAACTCCTACAAGTAAGACTAAATTTGCATTGCTCTGAGATTTTGAGCTAGTTGCGACCATTTTCCTGCACTGAGAGCTTAAATAAATATGGGCACAGAATGCAAAAGTCCAAAAATGTACATTTTTTTTTAGTGTAGTACCCCCCTCAGACTGTTCTGTCATATGAAGGTAAGTGAAAGATCAGGAAATGAAATTCAAAAATGTATCCAAAAAGCCATTCTAGGTTCAACACCAAAAAATCAATAAACTCTGACATCTAACCCCAAACACTCACCAAATTTTTTAGTTAGGGAAAAAAAAGCAAAGAAAAACCTCACTGAGAAGACTTTTCAAATCAGATCTGCAATCTCGGACAACCAGGAAGTGTACAGCGCTGAATTTTATACCACGGCATAGCAACCACCAACAGAAATTTATCATAATGGTGACATGAAAGGGAAAACAAAATAGAATAACAGGAGAATGCTAAAAAAACAAGTGTAACTTTGTTAAGTTTAATCTTAAAAACAAATGTTTGGGCTTCAAAAGCATTTTCTAAGTGTAAGTCTTTTAATAAAAGCCCAGGGAAAACTAATAATTAAATACAAAGCAGGTGATCATTACATGGACGTCCTATAGAAGACCAAGGCTTGGCTGACTAACACAGATTTTTTTGCCAACTCTGACCATGCATGGACTTTATCAGAAGCCGTGGAAATTTGAGTAATCACGTGTAAAATAAGAAGCCTCTGCAAACAAAACATTGAGAGACACAACTGAGAAGGAAGAGACCGTAAATAGTGCGATGGCTGAACCAAACATGAGAAAAAAAAAAAAAACAGTGGTTGGAGGCCGGGACGAAGATCAAAGCAAAAGTTGTTACCGGAAGAGCAGAGAGTAAGTCAAAAACCATTTAGCAAACTCATATTTGTGAAGAACATGCAAGAAAATTGAAACCAGAGAATTGGAACAAAAACAATTAAAAGGTTTTTTTTTTTCATCCAAACACAAATAGCAAAATACGTGTCACACTAATGATGTTACATGTCATCTAATGTCTAATAATGAACTTTACTGATTATAAACATTTTATTTCCCATGATATCTTCAGTATAAAAAAAAAGGACTGTAAAGAATAAATTGATGCACGATATGTAATTAATGTAGGGCTCCTTGCAGCACCACCTGTAGATGTGGTATGGAACTGCAGATTGGTTTGTGTGTTGACAGGCAGCCTCCTTAGGGCACAGTACAGTTGTGTTCCTTTGCACACTTTTTTTCTTATATTTTTGTCTGTTGCTTGAGCATGAAAGAGTAGAGTGTCAGTGCCTGATCCACACGATCGACGCGCCCCTTGTGCTATTGTAGCCTACCATCCACATTTCCCTGACAGTTGCTGCATTGTGATTAGGGCTTAGGAGGCTAACGGCTTTCTTGTCCTTCTAATTGATTGCCAGACTTTTTGCCACACTGAAGCTTCTTGTGACTGAAGTCATCATGGCATATCACGGCGCTTTGGTTGCCGAATGCATTAGTTAGTTTCACTATCCGTGTCAATGTCTGATGACCCATTCGCATTGTTAGCACTAGTGCTTGATTCATCTTTCAGTTTGTTCTAAAATTGGCTTTACAGCTTTTTATTTACATGCCATTATGTGCTTTGGTTGAAGGGTCCGTCCCACTCATGAATATTAATGAGCTAACTTGGAAATATTTGGAGTATTATGTTATTTTATCCACTAGATGGCAGCAGAATATTTTTCCACTTTATTTGGGCTCGAGGTCAAGTAGGTGATAGAAAAACTGCACTGAATACACAGAATGGACATAAAACCTATCAAACACGCTCTTCAGAATTTTAAAGCCTGATCGTATTCATTTTTTTTTTTCATTGAATTTGATGGCAATGCTTCAGTATGCCTTGACAGGGTTAAATCAAAGAGTTTGAAGGAAGTAAAAACGCAAAAAAAATAAAAGTCTGCAAAAACAAATAATACCCATGCGCTGTGTGCACAGATCCCGACAAAGAGGACACACCTGTGGGACCAGAAATATGCCCGTCTGTCGCTGACACGGCCATGTGCTGTTACACTGGTGGGTGGCCTCCAATCATGGAGAGGAGATTAGCCGGCTTTCAAAGCTTTCCAGTGAGCTGCAGGTGCTCTCTTTAGTTATTTTTTAACTTGAAAGGAGTGACTGGTACAATTGAAGCATTGAAGCAGGGAAACAGATAGATCAAGGGCCACGGAGTCCTGAACATACAATGTGCTTCGAAAAGGAAGTAAGTTGTTATTACTGGCAAAACACGGAGGAGTGTCATTGAAGCCGCTCCCTGGCCTTTCACCGCCGTGTTTGTGCTCTTCGTGTCAACATTCACACATGTCACAGCTGAGATGACTGGTCGATTTTTGGCATGTGCACCTCAGCTGTAAACTCTAACCCCAATAAACACTTGTGCCTCCCCTGCTTTCAGATGTGACCTTTGTCATGCAGCTCTTCCTGGCCGTGGTATCTAAACCACCTTCATCTTTGTGCCTGCTGTTATGCTAAACCTCTAATGGATCGTTTAAATCCCTCTCAGAACTCCTGCTCAGACTGAAAATGACACCCCACCTCTTCTCCAGTTGAACTTGGATGAACCCACCATATCAAGCACAGCATCAGATGAAGCCCTGGGAATTTTTAATGAGGCAACAATGAGAAAGCTCTGAACATTACCAGTCATTCGTCCACCACAATGAACTACCGGGCGACATCTTGGCAGTACTGATTGTGGCCCTAGTGAAATCTCGATTTGAAGGAAATCCAAACACGGCTCTGCCATCTTCTGTTTAAATACACCAGTTTAGGCAGGAAATATCACCACCAATGTAGCAGTCAGACCTGACTCAACACAAAGCTGTGGACTTCTGGGTCCAGATTTGCCCAAGCCTGCTCCAAAGCTATGTAAAGATAAGTGAAGTAGACACCTCATAGTTTCTTAATCATTTTGATGTCACGACCGACCTTTTCCCATGTAAGTGTCTTCATAAGTCACTGGGGGTAGGGCGGCGGTCCCTATAGTTGAATGGAGAGGAAATCTCTTTGTGACCCACTACCATTATAAACAATAGCATCTTGCAAACCACCAACATGTTATACATAATGGAGGGCCAAAAGCCTGCTCTATAGAGGCAGTTTCTAGATGATATTTCCATGGATTCCACGAGCCTTGAGTTCACCCATATTTTCCTTTTCCTTACCCATCCATCCATTATTTGGTCCCACTTACCAGGTTCATGGAAAGCTAGAAGTCCCACAGTAGTACAGAGTGTGGGGCAGAAACCCCTTCGTCCAAAACACAACAGGGGGGGGGGAGAAGTAGACCCAACTGAAATGTGAGAGGAAACTCCTACAAACCCACCATCTGCATTTATCAAAGTAACTACTTTGATCTGATGGTAAAGGCATACACCACCAAAAGGTGATATTAATTATGACTTAGCCAGTGCATTTTGTAGTGGCGGCCGAGAAGATTTTTGAATCTCATGTCTTCATGGAGACAGTTATGTTATTAATGTTCTGATTTTTGCAAATACAGTTATTCCAAAAAAATTAAAGTTATGCGAGTTTGAGATTGAATGTTCATTGAATGTTCAGAACTGGCTGTCAATCAGCGTAACATGCAAAGTTGTGTTTTATCAACATGCTCATTCGCCGTAGTCTGCGTCCTGCCATCGTATATGGGAATATTATTCAGGCCTCAGACACGGAAACGGTTCGCCACCCCTATTCTTGAGGAACACCAGACCTTGGTCACAAGAAATGTCAGAAGAGATGAAGAAAAAGTTGTATAAAACTTAACAACCAGGGAAGGGTTACAAAGCCACTTCTAAGGATCTGAGACTCCACCACACCACAGTGAGTGCCATTATTGTTATTGTTTGTGCCAGATGTCTTCCTGGTGTGGACTGGGACCCGGACACAGGCAGACGGACAGCATAGTTCCACCACACACTGTTTGTTTATTTACAATATATTTACAAGTTTTTGTGCACTCACACACCCCAGTGCCTCCAGCACCGATTCTCCCAATGTCCAGGCCACACTCTTCCAGTGCCTTTCTCTTGGCCGCCTCCCTTTAAAGCATCGCCCAAGTTGTGTTTCGTCACACACTTTGTGCCCATGTTTAATTTTCCTTGTCCGTGTGGGTCACTTTTTCTCTCACTGTTTACTTACTCCATTGTCCGTTTCATTTTTTCACCATTCGCCTCCCTTAACTCTGTTGTGCTTGTGTTTCGATGTTACCCACATGTGCAAGAATCCGTCTTATCTCTGGCCCTTTTTCTCCACTGGTTATGAAGTCTTTTGTCCTTTCTCTCACCACACACTCCATCATCCTCACTGTCATTTCCTTTGGATCATTCGTTCTGTATGTCAGCTTCTCCTCGGTTATCTTTTCTCACCAGATATGCCCCTGCCCGTTGTCACTCTGCTGTTTCCCACAGCTCTGTCACCATTTCAGAGTCTGCAGCCATGTGCTGCTGTTTCCTCTTCTTGATAACCTTCCTGAGTTTTCTTCCCAGATTCCTTTTGTACTCGGGCAACATCAGTAGTAAAACGTCCAATTCAGTCTGCCATCCCATGTCCAGTTTTATTTTTCCCCTAAAAATGTGATTTCACCCTCATCAGCAGTTCTTAGTGGACACCGACAGCGTTGTCATACTCTGGGGGGCTGCAGTACTCACAGGTTTTCATTGCAGCCCCTTTCTACCGTAGTTAGTACCCAAATACTGCTGCTCACGGCACACCCTTCTTTTTCCTTAATTTTAATTGAGTTGCTTTCTAAAATTCACAACCTCTAGTTGTTTCTTTTTTTCTTTAACAGCAACCAAACATTAAAAAGAAGTAAAGTACATTAGCTAAATCAGGACTCTCAATACTCACTTCTAGCCGGGCTACCATTTTCTGGCCAGATCTTGCCATCCATGAAACACGTTTATTTAACTCAAAGGCTCCTTCAGTGCTCTCCTTCTACCAAATCACACATTTCCAAAACTTGATATTCTTTTTTTCTGAGCGCCTCATCAGAACGTTTAGATCCAAACTTCTCGAACCTTCATGTTTTCTCTCCAAATGAGACGGATACGATATGAGGGAGGCACAGGTTCAGATTGGCTCACATTAACCTCTGCCTGCTGGTTACAGAGAATACAACAAATGAAGGGCTCTGAATCTTAAAAGCAACTCCTTTCAAATAAAAGCAGAACAAGGTTGTTGTGTTTGGGTGACAATTAGCTTTTAATATTTTTTTAAAGGCGGATCTGGTGAGAGAGTAAAACGAATGAACAAAGCAAAATACTCTGCAGACAGCGTTTTGCGTATTATTGCGGAATCGGACTCTGACTTTGTGCACTCAGATTTAAGGCAAGTGATCTGGAGATCGAAAATGTTGCACCAACATCAGCTGACAGGTCCCCAGCTACTCTTATTGCTTAATGCGCTCGTGTAGTGGCCAGCAGCTGCGTGAAGATACTACTGTATGTCGTTATAAGTCGACACCCGCCTCGAAAGAGTTGAGAGAGTCCCCTGTGTACCCGCATACCTTCGATTTGTCAGTAAGTGTCAAAAGAGATAAAGCATTGCTTATTCTGCAAAGATTTTCTAAAATGGCCAAAACAGATTTGTTGGTACCCCCAGAAAAGATCCTAAATAATTGGATTTCAGTGATTTTTCAAGGTAACAGTTTACTTTAATTGGTATCAAGCATGTTTCCAATCACACAATCAGTCATTAAGTCTATTTAAATAGAGAAAAATCATCACTCTGCTGTTTGGTATCATATGTCCCACACTGATCATAGACCAGAGAAAGCAAAGGAGAGAGTGGTCTGGGGAGATGAGAACGAAAATTATAGACAGCATGTTAAAGGTAAAGGCCAGAAGACCATCTCCAAGCAGCTTGATGATCCTGTGACAGCAACTTTAAATATTCTTAAGAAGTTGAAGGTCTCCTGGGTGTGCCCGTAAGAGGAAAATTGACCCAGAATGGGCAGAAGGACAACAAACAAAGAGATGTAAGCTGAACTCCAGGGTCTTGGTCCATTAGCAAATGAAGGTACCATCCATCACTTTTTGAGTGGCAGTGGGTTCTTTGAATGAAGACACAGGAGGACTCAACATAAAAAAAATCTAGAGTGGAATTTGATAAAATGCATATTGACGAGCCACAATCTGTTCTTTGGATAGATGAGACAAAACTGGAGCTTGTTGGCAAGGCACATCAGCACTATTTCTACAGAGGATGGTTGACAGACTATAAAACATGCAGGCAGCTCAGTTATCTTTTGGCACTGCGTCTGGCATCTGGCATGGGGTGTCTTGAGTCTGTGAAGGGAACAATCAAATCTCAGGACTATCAGAACATTCTGGAGTGAAACGTACTGCCCAGTGTCAGAAAGCTCTGTGTCAGTCACAGGTCATGGATCCCCAACAGGATAATGACCCAAAACACACAGCTGAAAGCACCCAAGGAATGGCTAAGAACAGAACATTGGACTATTCTGTAGTGGCCTTTTATGAGCCATAATTTGAATTCTATCGAACATCTATGGAAAGAACTGAAACATGCAGTCTGGAGAAGACCCCTTCAAACCTGACCCAGCTGGAGAAGTTTATTCAGTTCGAGTAGGCCAGACTACCTGTGGACAGATGCAGAAGTGTTGTTGGAAGCTACAGGAATCTCTTGTCTGCAGTGATTGCCTCTAAATGCATAAAATATTTGGTTAAGGGTCCCATCATTTTTGTCCATGCCACTTTCATTTGTCTTATTATTTGAAATATTCTGATCAATTAAAAACTCTAAACTAGGGGTGTCCAACTCCAGTCCTGGAGGGCCACCGCAGCTGCAGATTTTCATTCTAACCATCTTCTTAATATTAGTGACCAGTTGCTGCTAATTAACTTCTTTGGCTTAATTTTAATTGACTTGACTCAGAATCCTGAATTGTTTCTTCTTTTCCTTAATTTGTAACAATAATGAGACATAAAACGAGCCAACACACGACCAACTAACTTGTGCCCATCACACAATATCTGAAAATAAAGAAAGGTGAAGGTCTCAGTCACGTTGCTCTGTTCAGGTCACCAAAACATCTTGATGGTGTTTTTAGAAAAAAAGAAGATTAATAGTTTTGGAAATGTCTACTGAGGTAGAATGAGAGCAGCAACACACCATGGAATTAAATAACGGGTTTAATTAATAACAAGAATGGGCTTCTGATTAAGAAATTGGTTGGAGTTTGAAGCCTTGACTTAGCTGCTCGTCTGTTGGTTCACTTCATGTCTCATTTCTATTTGGCTGCCATTTAATGAAGGAAAGAATCAATTCAGAGGACTGAAGAGTTAAAAAACGGAGCTATTAAAATGAAGGGAAAAGAAGTTAATTAGCAGTTAATGAATCTGGTCGCTCATAAGGAAAAGGGTTAGAATGAAAAGCTACAGCCACTGAAGCCCTCCAGGATCGGAGTGGGACACCCCTGCTTTAAAGCAAAGTCTCATTTTTGTTAAATATGGAATGGTGGGTGCCAATTAGTTTGGTCAGTTTCAAGATGTTTCAGAGGGAATTCTGGTTTCTTCTTTTGTCATGAGATTTGTCCACATCTGTAATAGCCGGGCTCTTTTATGGAGGTCTAAAGCAGATGTCACACTTGTAAGGGATGTCAAACTCTGCGAGTGGCGTTGTTGATCTTGTCACCTGAGGATGTCCGATTACAAGACTAGAAATCACAGGGCATGTCAAATTGTGCGACTCCATGACTAGAGCTGCCAACTCTCCTTCTCTGGAAATGAGGACTTTTGGGTCGAAAAGTGAGGACTTTTGAGGACGCCTTTCTCTTTGATGCTATAATACGCCTTTATACTGTCTAATGGTTTTTTAAAATGATATAAATCTTTTGTAGCAGTTTATCAGTATAATTATGATATGATGGCCACAGTCACTGGCAAACTAATAACCCATTAAATATTCTGAATACGTCAAGCCTCTTAAATTAACAGACTTCATGCCTTCCATTCTTATTTGGATAGCTTAACTGTCGTAAACCTGTAAAAAATAATACACATGGCAAATTCACTTCTAGTAAAATAAAAATAACTTTACTCTTTTCAGTTTAGTTTATTTGCATTTTATCTTTTAGATTTTTCCTCTGAAGCTATTTTGCCTCAGTAAATCTGGGCTCTTGGATAAATATGAATAGACATCTTTACATAGCCTGCTACTGAAATCGAATCTTGGGAGCATCAGCCCCTTAAATGAATCTGTCCTGCCCTTTCGAAAACAAGGAGGTTTGTTGTTCAAGTAGTCTGTGAACTTACACTTTCTTTTCAGCATAATGGGTATTCCTGAATTTATGTAAATGAAAGAATTATGAAAATATTACTAAATTACTTGAAAAAGTGACTTATTACTTGATCAACTGATAACTAAAAAGATATTGCCATGTATATGACAGAATAGATGTGTGTTTTTTTTAATTAACTGAAACTTTAATAGTTTATAAATACATTTTGGAACAACGGGTAGTAATATCAATATTTTTCCATTCAAATATTACAAAGTGGTACTTACTGGCACTTAAATACAACGGACTGTATCTGGATGTATGAAGTGTCTTGTTTAACCAAGCTGATGAAAGCAGAATAGAAAATAAGATCTCACATAGAAAACATGAAAGTATAATTTCAATTTTGAATAAATCCACTTAGTTACGGTGAATTAGGATTACAAATAATTAAGGAAAGGAACAACGTTTATAATGAACTGTGTACTCGTCAAGAAGATAAAGCTGAATTCAAAGGCCAACTTGGTGTGTGTAAGAACGCTAGGGGTCGCTGTCGCCCCGTTAAACCCAACAGACTGACGCAGACACAGGTTTAAAGCATCCATCCATCGATTATCCAACCCGCTATATCCTAACTACAGGGTCACGGGGGTCTGATGGAGCCAATCCCAGCCAACACAGGGCGCAAGGCAGGAAACAAACCCCGGACAGGGCGCCAGCCCACCGCAGGGCACACACCCACACACCCAGCACACACTAGGGATCACCAGTGCACCTAACCTGCGTGTCTTTGGACTGTGGGAGGAAACCCACGCAGACACGGGGAGAACATGCAAACTCCACGCAGGGAGGACTAGGGAAACGAACCCGGGTCTCCTAACTGCGAGGCAGCAGCGCTACCCACTGCGCAGGTTAAAAGCACTCGGAAGTATTTTTAATTCTTCTTCTTTCTAAGCAGTGCCTCCAAAGCACCCCAGCCACAGTAAACAGGCAATACAATATAATAAATAAACACAATAATTCTCTCCTCCACCTCCCAGCAAGCTCTGTCACACTCCTCCTGACCTCAGCTCACCTGCTGGGTTCCCAACAGTTCTTTATATAGTCCTTGACCCGGAAGTACTTCTGTCCTTCCGCCCACGTGACTTGTGCGCACTTCCGGGTCAGATGGAGAATTGGCTTTTTCTTCAGCCCGGATGTACTTCTGGGCTCCCGTCCTCGTGACTTAGGAGTACTTCTGGGCTATGGATGAGGCATGGCTCCTCCGGTCCTCTCACAGCTCCTCCTGGCGGCACCCAAGGTACCCAACAGGGCTGAGAAACCACACTCCAGGTCCCAGGATGCCCTGTGGGAATCCGGGGCACCGTTACACTCCAGGGGAGCTGCCATCTAGTGTTTTCAGGGGAGCAATGTCCTGAGCTGCCGGCTGTCCGCCACAACAGATATCAACTATTCTCGTCAATATCTGCGTTGTTTACTATCGCAATGGAAGTGAAGATTCTGGGAAAAAAGTGTGCGCACTACTTCCGCAAATGCTAATTGGTGTACAGCTTTCAATTTTTACCAATGATATGGATATTTTCAAATTTTACGAGCCAAATTTTCTGACATTTTCAAAATTTAATAAAATCCTCCCAGACAGTCCATGGTTCATTAAATATGAGGATATGTCTGGGAAAATGAGGACGGTTGGCAGCCCTATCCATGACAATTGTCCAGCACAGTTTCACATACTTTTCATGCCTTTTTCTCACAACCAATAATGTTCTGCCTGACAGAGCCGGTGCTGCATGGATGCTTTCCTGCTAAGGCGAATGTGACGATGCGTGTTTAGGGTCCTTGGCCATGTGCAAGTTTAAACAGTGCGGCTGCGGGGTGTTTGGTGTGGAGGTGGGCAGATTGCTTAATTAGGTCAGCTGTTGCACATTGGCACTCTGTGGATTGTAATTAACGTGTGGCACCCACAGGAGTATAAAGGAGACTGGGAGAAGACAAAGAAGGAGATTGAGAGAAAGGAATAAAGAATGAAAGCTAAAGAAAGAAGAAAAAGAAGTCAGGAGGATGGTGGCTGAGCCGGTGCTGCTACGTGGAGGAGGCAGGGGGTCAGGAATGTTACCCCGAGCGGAGCAGTGGCCCTCTGGGGTAGGTTCAGTCCTGTTCAGCCTCCAGAGTAGCAGAGGCGACCAAATGCACTGAGTGGGCTCCTGCTGAAGGCTGCAGAATGGCACAGGAAGAAAGGAGCAGGGCTTGCATGGTCTTTGTTGGAGGCCAAGGGATGACGGCGAGGACACGAGGCAGTTTCAGGGTTGATAACACTTGTCGGAGGATGTCTGCTCTTGATTAGGAAACTGTAATGAGGTAAGCAGAGGGGATGTCAGTTTGAGAAGGAACCACAGAGGCTTATGATGGTTTGGAAGAGACAGATCCTGAATGTGTCTTTAATCTTCTGATTTTAACCTCATTTTTGGAACATTTAATTGCATTTTAACCTCCAGAAAAGGCACTGTTATCGAGGATTATTTACTTATTTATTTGTTGGATTACTTTATTGTGAATGAAAGCACTGAGCACTTTTGCTCTAATCCTTGCTGTGTGTGTCCACATTGCCCAGTCCATCTCCGTTTTGTGACAACCTATGGTCCTGGGTTCAAGGGGGTATGCCAGCTGTGGGCAACCCCACCATCCCAGTGAGTTCTACTGCAATCCGAGCTCTTTTATGTGCTGCGACAGAATGGAAAAGGAAAACAAGACATCAGTCAGACCAGCCTCTCTCTTATTTGTGAACAAGTTCCTTATTCCTTGTAGCTGCATTATATGACTGGCACTTCAGGGTGAGCACTCGCAAACAGAACCCACCCCTTTGACTTAAGTGCAAATCGCAGACTGGTCACACCGAGTCACCGGGTATGTCAGACTACACAATTATTATTTGTCACGAGTGCACACCAAGATTGTCCCCAATTCACTCAGATTACTCCATGTGAATGAAGTCTACAAATGAAAATCGCTGGAAAAGTTGTATAACGTGACAGGGCCTTAAGACTACCAAGTTGCTTCTTTGCCATATCTGTCACTTTGCTTCTGTCTTACATAACTTGACTTTCGGTGCCGAGGTGTCACCCGTTGCACAGCTACTCTCGGTTCTCAATTTGGGTGGCTCACTGTGTGGTGGATGCAGCAACACGCCATAATCAGCGCATGCTCCCAGCCTCTCTCTCTAGGTCATGGGAGGCTGGAGCCACAATGAATGGATTATCTGCTCTTCACATGGCTCTTTGAGGTGACTCGCCATCCTTAAAAGGACTGCTTGCCTTTGCCACACTAGTTGAAAAAAGCGTGTGTGACCATGCGGAGTTGCCGTTTTTATCGGCGCTGTTGCTATAGATGATGTAACGCGAGTTCTCTCTTTTGGTGATTCATCCCTGGCTGATATAACTTGTCCAGCACCATTGCAGTATTAAGCTTACATACATATTAGGTGCCTCTGAATAAAGTTTAATGACTAATTATTGAAATTCTGTTTTTTTAAAGAAGCCTAATGTAATCTCATATTTGTCCCATGTAAGATCATAGTAGACACAAGGTTTTATACGTCCAGAACTTACCTTCATAATTGTGGCTGTAGCTTGAAACATACAGTTTGAAGCTCTTCTCCCTTGTAACTTCTGACGTTTGGCACAATGTCTGAGTAATGTGACTCACGTCGTCTACCATAAGTCTGGTCACCTCTCGAAAAACACCATAGCTAGTCAGTTTTGACATCAGCACCAGAAGGGCAGCAGCTGGCTGACGCAGAATCCAGAATAGAGTGTGCATATGGCCTATTGGTCATGAAAATGGACCACTGACCACACCAGAGATTAGTTAGTTGGTTTCTTTAAAAGCTGGTACCATGTTAGGTCTTTCCGATTGTCCTTGTTCTGCAACACACTGCACATTTTTTATTCACTACTATCAAATATTTTGAAGTTTCACATTAATCAAACTCTACAAAGAGGTGGCTGACTTCTGTTGGCCTCTGATTTGGATGTTCCCACCTCAGTGAGAAGAAAAGTGGGGGTGAGCCAACGGGGATTAATAGGCGACACGAGTCAAGTGTTTAACGTCCTGAAAGGAATTCATCCAGTGGATCGAGATTGTTACTTTAAAATGAGCTCATCAAGAACACGGGGACACAGATGGGAAGTTGTTAAAGGTAAATTTTACACAATCATTAGGACGTTATTCTTCACACACAGAACCACAGCTACGTGGAATGGGTTACCAAGTAGTGTGGTAGAGAGTAGACCCTCAGGGACCTACAAAACTAGACTTGATGTTATTTTAGAGCAATTAGGTGGACAAGATAGGCAAGCTTTGTTGAGCTGAATGGCCTTTTCTGATCTAAATTTTTACAATGTTCTAAAGTTCTTGTTGCAGTGAAGTTTGTGAAAGAGTGTGGGGAGCAGAAAAGTGACAGAATTCTAGAAAAAGATAAAAGGAGTGACAATAGCAGGTATACAGGGGCACGAGGTAGAGCCAGATGGTACAACGGCAGAGACCTCACACTTTATTAAGGGTCATATTTTGTGGCATCTCATAAAGCAGCTGGTATCCTCCGGAGGGAGTTGAGGCCCAGTTATACTTGAGTGCAGACAGTGGCAGATGTGGTGACACACAGAAGATGCCCGCCCTGGTCTGTTTCTAGCACAAGCATTCGGTATGTGACACCCTCAAAGTGTTCTCTTTGCCTTGATATATCGATCTCATAGATTTCCATTTTGCCTGCACAAACTTTCTGGGTGGTTTTAATGTTGGTTTTTATAAGTGCAGGTAATGACAAATCACTTCACACTACTGTTCTTTGAATGAGCCTTTATTTTCTAGTCTAGCGCATATGCAATCAACACACACAGGTCCACATGGTCACAAAATTATGGAGGCACGTGGCTGCTGATGCAAGGGTCCACACGCCATGACTGCTGATGAAATTTATGTCATGTGCAGCCTAGTGGACCCCCACAATGATGTGGACACACCAGGGATAGATAGGCCTTTACGAGTAGGTGAGGAAATGCAGAGTCTGTGTGGTGCAGTGTGTTCTGTAGACAGCAGAGGGCAGCACCTGGTCAGTTAGTGTTGGTCAATCCAAAATATCAAATCAGTGTGAACTGGAGAGGAGAGCAATGGCAGCTCATCTGGCTAAGAGGTGAGAGAAGGTGGGTAACTGGACCACACACCCCACTACAGAGCCAGTCACAATCATCTGGACAGGCTTTTACTAACATGTAGCTCTCTCCGAAATGTGCATTAGACATGGAGGAAACACTTAGATTTTACCTGCTGTCCATTCTTGGGTTTGTGAAGTTGTTCCAATTGATTCCTGATTTGTCTCTTAATCCATTTCAGGGTCACAGGAGAGCAGCGGATGATCCCAGAAGCCTTGAGTGCAAGGCAGGAACCAACCCAGGGTTCTTCAAAAATACGTATGAAGGTGACACCGTGCCATGACAAGTAGGACTTCTGGAGGACAGCAGAATGTGGAGAACAGCAGAAGGAAACCGGTCACCCTCGCAGTGAAGAGGTAACAGGCAGATGTGCCTCACCGATACGCCTGAGTCCATATGCTCTTAACGCTTTTATTTTCTTGAAAGAGAGGCTCCTCATATGGGTCACCCAAAGATGCTACTGCATCGATAACAGCAGGAGGCTCAGGCTGGAGTTTGGGAAATGATAAAGGAGCCTTCCATTTCACCTCTCTCTCTTTTTTATTTTAATATGTCTATCATTATGAAATGGAAACTTCTGAGTTGTTGACTAAAAAATTTCAAGAAAATTCAAGGTATAAAAATCATGTAAAGGAAAGCAAAGGATTACTGGTGGGTTCTCTCACAACTGCACTCGGGTCCTAATTGTGTCACACATGTGCACATGGGAGGCAGCTAAATGGCTTGAATGACAGTAATTCTGAACCAGACCGGGAGATGGCAGAGTGCACTGACCCTTTTTCTTGCTTTTCTGCAGACCGTCCAAGGGAAATTCTGCCTGGTCCTGATGACGTCATTTCTGGTTCCAACCCCTTTGACGTCACTTCTGGGTCTGAGCCTGAGCCTATGGATGAAGACCTTTCCAGTTCTGGCCTCTCTGATGTCATTTCCTTTATTGGCCTTTAAAAGCTGCCACCTTTCCCCTATCCCCTCCGTTCTGTTTTGGTCTCTGATTTGTGCACATTAGTGCTATCACTTTTTTAGCATTGCAGCCAGAAAACAATATACTGGTGGCTGCCCCAAACCTTGCTATGGCTCTTTGTTGAATTTGTGACAATTGCTTCTTTAGTTCTTACACCGTAGCAGCAAGACACATAGCAGCAAGACACGAGGTGACAAGGTGGTCATCTTGTGTCCTTAAGCTCTCTACCAGGCAGAAATGTCATGGCAAATAGGAGTTCAAGATGTGCTGTTCAAGCTCTTCTGAAGAAGCACAAGAAAATGAGCTAAAGAAACGCAGTGGTCGGCCACAGAACCCAAGTAAAGCAGACAAGAAATACGCAAAGTTTTGTCTCTGCAATCCTAAAGCACTTCAACCCAAGTACACCCCACTTTTAAGAAGTGCTTAGCATGGAGGCATTGCTGCGTCCCCTGAAGTGGAAACAAAGCCAAGAGACTCACCTAGGACTGGTGTTCAGCTAAACAATGGAGGAACTGACCAGTCAAAATGGGACACTTCTGACTCTAACAGGAGGTGGTTTGTCCACAGAAGAGCTGGAGAACGGTACATAGATGAGTGTCTGCATCTAACAATGAAGCACGATGGAGGTTTCTTGGAAGATTTGTTGCTGCATTTCTGGAAATGGAGTTGGTTATCTGGTCAGAATTAATGGAATCCTCAATGATGAGAAGTAGAAGCAGATTCTCGTGAATCATGCACTGCCACCAGGAAGACATCTTATTAGTCCCAGCTTCATTCTGCAGCAGGACAATGACCCCCAACACACGACTGAGGTCATAAAGAACTAAAAAGATGAACACGGTGATCCACAACAGATGGCATGGCCTCCACGGTGCTCTGATCTCAACATCATCACGTCTGTTTGGGATTAGCTGGAGAGACAGAAGCAAGCGAGACAGCCTGCAGTCTGAAGAAGTCCATTTTTGTATAAAACCGTAACACAGAATTGATGGAGTTTTAAAGGAAAAGGGGTAGAAACACCAAGTGACAATTTGATTTAATTTTGTACTGTTTACTGCTCCTTATAGTCAATATATTGTTATTCAGAAACTTTTCACGTTTTTGTAGCCTTGTCTGCTTTTATTACATGTGCGTTAGACTTTTGCACAGGACATGTGTCTATAATATACACTCACCGGCCACTTTGTTAGGTACACCTTGCTAGTACCTGGTTGAGCCCCCTTTTGCCTTCAGAGCTGCTGCAGTGCTTCATGACAGAGATTCAAAAGGGTGCTGGCAACATTCTTCAGGGATTTTGATCCAAATTGACATGATAGCATCACACAGTTGCTGCAGATTTTTCAGCTGCACATCCATGATGTGACTCTCACGTTCCACCACATCCCAAAGGTGCTCAACTGGATTGAGATCTGGTGACTGTGGAGGCCACTTGACTACTGTGAACTCATTGTCATGTTGAAGAAATCAGTTTGTGACATGATGTGTTATTCTGCTGGAAGTAGCCGTCAGAAGATGGGTACACTGCAGTCATAAAGGGATGGACATGGTCGGCAACAACAGTCTGGTAGGCTGTGACATGTAAACAATGCTGAGTTGGTACTAAGGGTCCCAAAGTGTGCCAAGATAATATCCCCAAACCATTACACCACCAGCAGCAGCCTAAACTGTTGATACAAGGCAGGAAGGATACATACTTTCATGTTGTTGACACCAAATTCTGACCCTAACATCGAAAATCGCAGAAGAGATTGAGAGTCATCAGACCAGGTAATGTTTTTGCAGTCTTTTGTTGTCCAATTTTGGTGAGCCCATGCGATCTGTAGCCTCCGTTGCCTGTTCTTAGCTGATGGAAATGGCAACCGGTGTGGTCTCCTGCTGCTGTACCCCATCTGCTACAAGGTTCGACATGTCGTGCACTTAGAGATGCTCTTCTGCATACCTCATTTGTAATGAGTGGTTATTTGAGCTACTTTTGCCATTCTATATATAAAACATTACCCAAGACTGAGTGATATTTAGGTAATTGGGGAGTTTTCAGAGTAATGGACGAACAGTGAGTGGTAACAGTGTTCCAATGAGCCTCAAATGCGCACTGGCAAGTGGACCCCTGTGGGCCTGGTTCGGTTGAGGCTGGGTTAAAATGGTGGGATTTTATTATGAATCTGAATGTCTTTAGAGGCTTCAAATAAGGTCTATTTGTTGTATGGATTACAGTATCAAGAAATTCATTCAACTAATGAAACATTGGCAACAGTGTGAAATAAAACAAAAAAACAAAGCTGAAACCATGCGCCTTTTTCAGTGTGGAATTAAAATTTATATTATATTATATTTATTAAGAATGAATAGGTTCTCAAAATGGATATGCGGGTAAATAGGTAATAAAGTGCCACTTCACTTATTTCACAAGGAGCGCTAGTTTTATATCTTCCAGTAGGGGGCGACATATGCTCGCAAACGTTGTAAAGAACCACGCATGGCTGAGCGCTCGGACTTGATTTTCATTTCTTTAGCTGTTAACAAGTTACATTTGACTGAATATAACGTACCTGCCGCCTTTCGCGATTAACTGCAAAGACGAGGGTCTTCACTGGGCAGCTCGCTTTGCGCCCACGGAATTCGGGTAACCGAATTATCACTATTGAGACCGTATCTTTGGATTAACCCTTAAGGATAAATTGTACATACTGTACTGTATATCCATCCATGTACGCCTTCGTGTGTGGTTTCGGTGACGGACATGGATTCAAAGAATATTTTGTATTGCACCTTTATTGCAATCGCCGTCCGTCTTGAACGGGCTGATGCAGAGCACTGTGTGGATTTACACGGAGACGCTCAGGTGGACACTTCCATTATTGTTATGTATTTACTCGTGTTTATTATTTATTTACTTATGTTTAACTTCATTTTGCGTTTTCTCCAGTAGTTTAGAAAGAGGTCCGTTATGAAAAGCGCTATGTAAAATCAAGATGGTTGTTGCACTCCTTCTATCGGCACTCACTACACGTAAAGTTTACCTTATGTTTGATTATCTGTTATAATACAAATTACAGCTGGAATTCAGCTATTTATATAAATTTCATACATGTTATGTTTTCTTGACACCTCTATTTGCTGGTGATCCCCATAAGGCGTGCACCGCTACCAGATTAACATGCATACTCGTGCAGTTCACTCTGTGGGGCGGCAGGGGCGCTGCAGACCGCTCGTCAGTTAACAAAAGTAGACTGACAACTCGAGGAAAGGTGAGGACTGCTGCAGCAAAAGTTCCTAATAAGCGTGTCCTCCGATGACATCCCTGCAACGGAGGGTCTTTTGAAACGCAGATGACATCCCTGTGAAGATCGCCTTCATAAGCACAACCGGCGAGCCTCTTGCTCAGTGGTCTTTGTAATGACAAGGCACAATAACCCTGGCTGACTGATAAGCCCCCCGCGAGTTGTCAGCGAGACATGTGCATTAGAGGATCCGCGCGGGTTCTCATGGCCTGAGCGTGAAGGATTTGGTGTCAAGGGCAGATATCCCAGACTGAGAGGCGCCTCCAAACACCTGATAAAACTCGGTGCAAAGTGCTTAGGCGCGCTCACGCGCACAGGTGAGGCTCGTCACTTCACAGTAAAAGTCCTTTGATCGCGCGCGCTAGCGGTGGGGGTTGGCGGCGCCTCAGTGAACGGGGCTTTTTTTTTTTAAATTTTTTTATACTAGTGTGATGTTACCTGAATGCCACCGACACAGCTCACCGTTACTCGTAACAGTAAAGTGCACTCACGTTGTTGTTCAGGTGTATTTATGTGCATTTTTTTATTTTTTTATACCAGTGTGATGTTACCTGAATGCCACCGACACAGCTCACCGTTACTCGTAACAGTAAAGTGCACTCACGTTGTTGTTCAGGTGTATTTATGTGCATTCGAGTTTCACAAGTCTTACTTACTTGGTTGGGCAATATCACTCGCTATGCATTGGGCACATTCAGGTAGGCTACCATACTTTTTGCATGTGACGACTGCCCCAAGACGACTCGGTTTCTTGGAAATTAAAGGCAGTGACGCTGCATATTGCGCCACCTTGTACAAAACGTGTAACTGCCTAAAGGTGCACCATACTAAAAAGATGTCACATTATGAAATGCTTAGAATGTGCTAGATATTAATTATTTCAGAACACAAAGATCGGCACCGAGGAAGGCGCTATACAGAAGTACTTTGAACCAGCACTGCCCCCTCCGGCCACACATCTCAGCCGTCATTTTCAAGTCACCAACCCCGATAATGTCAAAGTCCACATCGCAGCACATCTTAACACCTGTGAAAAATAAGGTAGACTCGCAAGTAAAGCATTTGATTTATTTTGTATAAAAAAGGTACAATTTACAATATTACTTTTATAAAAAGTTTCAGCATAATTAAGTACAGCATTACAATTTCTGCAGAAATGCACAATCTCTGCCACTATACAAGATAAAACTCTTATTAGAGTTCACAAGCTTTCACCCACACACTTTTAACAGTTTTTTTCTTTTTATTTTACAACGTCCAGTCCTCCATATGCCAAACGATTTGACAAACAGACCAAACTTCAATAGAGAAACAAGCCAGGTTGTCTTCGATTCACGCTCCACCTTTAAGAAAAAGGCAAAGGCTTATAAAATGGGCGATTCCTCTTGTGTGCGTCTCAGTTTTTTTTTTTATCCTCCTTTTTCTCTCATTTTATTTACTTATTATTTATTTTTTCCTTCTTCAGCTCCCGGGCTTGGGAATATTATAACAAGCCTTCCTTTTGGAGAAAGGATATAAAATGTCTCTAGATAAATAACTGTCGAGTCCGAGTTGGTGTGCTGGTTCTCAGCGCTCAGTCAAGTCACTTATGATTAAAAAAATGAAAAACAAAAAAGAGTGATCAGCTCCAGGATGGGAAAAAAGGACAAAAATAACTCGACTCCCAGCTCCTGCGTGTGTTTTATACATGAACCAAACACCTGCAAAAGATTGAGAGAAAGAGAGGCGTGTTTATAAAATGCAAACAGGGCAGAGATCCGGACAGACTGGCGCCAGGGAGGAAGCCGCAGTTTGAACATTTAACCAAACACTCCAAATACTGGGCAAGCCCTGCCGTCCAGATGTACGCGCACAGCCGGCGCACTGCGTCCTCGCAGCAAATCTGGGGATGGATCTGTTTAATCACAGGACCGTTGGCGCCTGCCTGCTTCTTGCACCAATTATGGAGCAAGCCCTCCAAGATGGGAAGCAGCAGCCTTCGCAAACGCACAACAGTTGCGCGGAGGGCAGCTCTGTCAGATCCACGCACATGTCCAGCAGTTTGCCTTTTTATATGGTAAATAACATCCCTCAGTGCACCCCCCCCCCTCACACACACACACACACACACACACACACCAGGGATTGTGGTGCATGCAATGTGGTCACCTCAGACGACAATTGCAACTACAAATTATCTGCTTGGGCAAATGCTGCCAAAACCAATTAGACTGTGGGCTGATTCTCATTACAAAGTCATGAAAAAAAGGATCCTTCTACTCTTGTAAATTCTTAACTGAAAACTTATTATTTGAAAAAAGGAGACACTTTCATGCTCTAGAAAAAGAAAAATCTCACCTTGCGTTTGTTTCAGCGTAACAGCGTCTTGGTGTCATCTGTCATTAGCTCTGTGGGAAACTCAGCCGCCTGTGAAACAGAAAGACGCAGTGTTAAAACGTAAGGGTGAAATCAGCAGCGCGGACGCCGCTCACTCTTCTCTGCCGTAGCAGCACGCAGCAAACAATGGGAGACAAATGCCGTGTTGCAGAATTCACGCACATAGTCGTGCCCGTTGTGTTCCTCCCCCCCACTCTCCTCCTGGCGCACCGCGGGTCTGCGATCGGTGGCAATTTGCTGTTAACTATAATAATAAAAAGCCAACCCCACCTCCGTTTAGTAAATCGTATCACAAGAGCAAAAACGATCGCCTCCGAGAGCAGATGCGTCCCTTACCTGTAAGGACAAGATGCTGATGTCTGTGTTGAGGGTTGTCAGTGGAGTCCTCGAGGAGCTCTGCCCTGACCGTGGATGATGGAGGCTGGCAATCGCTGAATGAGAATCCAGGGCGATCTGCAAGTCCAGGATGTAATCGATAACGTGCTGCAAGATTTCCATCTTGCTCACCTTCTTGTTCGGAGGGATGCTGGGCACCAGCTCCTTCAACTTGGAGTAGCAATCGTTCATGTTGTAAAGCAGGCTTAGAGGATCATCCACTGGCGTTTTACTCCGGGAGATTCCAAGACTGTGTTCTGACAAGCTGCCGTTGCCTTTTCGGAAAGACCTTACTGGGCTTATCGCTTTCATAGCTGGACCGAAAAAAGAAAGTGCTGCTCGGCGTGTCAACAAGCGCGTAAATTGCTCGCAGCGTTTTATCTACTAGTTTCCAGGTTTGCTTGGTGTGGGCAAAGACTGAAGCTCGCAACTGTCATTTGCTTGTTTATAAAGGACAGGCGAGGGGCAGGGCAGCGCGGAGCATGGCGTCTCCGCTGATTGGCTCGAGCAGAGCTGTCAATCAAGAGAGAAGCACTGCAGAATAGGTCAGCCATCCGCGTGCTGCTGCCCCGCCCACATCTTCCGCGTTCTTAACCAGTGACAGGCATTACCGAAGGAGGTTCTGCACAAAGCCACTGCTCGGATGGATAGATTAGAATTTTTTCTAATAAAGGCTATTTGTGAAATAATTAATTATACAGGAGCTTGTCAAATCAGTGAAAATCGATGTGGGTTTTAATAGAAGGAGGCAAGTGCTGTTAAGCGCGCATAATTCCTTTATAATTTCCAATCTATCCGTGCGATTAAAAAGAACCCCTTTTTTATATGCCACATTCCTTTCTTTAAAATAATTATTTAATTAATTATAGATGACGGAAAGGTATCGACAGTTACGCTCCCAGTATTCTTGTAGCCAAAGGAAACCCACATTAATACGTAGCTGAAACATACGCAGTTTACCGGGCTGTCTCTTTTTTGATATATTTAAATAAATTTCTTGCTAATTATAGCATATGGGCTGGGCTACTGCATTTGAAAAGGAGCGGGGTTCACTGAAATGTACTGACAAGACATCGGCACATATAGACATGAGGGAGTAAGCGTCCGTGTTATATAGCACCTTTCACGCAACACATTATAGCAACGCGCTTTACACATCAACAGACGGTAAGAAGACATGAAATAAAAAAGAGTCATTGAGTATCCATGGAAATAAGCGCGACGACAATTGTAAAGATACACACGGCAGTGTTCTGTTTCAGCGGAACTCTGCATTTTTATATCTGAAACACCTTATGGACAATTACGAATTGCCGATACTAAAGAAAGTATCGCAATGCAAAATCGACGTGGGTGTCTGCCAATCTTTAGTTTGACAAACTCAGGTTGAAACCCAATCCGAGTTTTGTTTCGTTGAGCTGCTGGGATCCAAATATACATTCTCAAAGAATTATACTTCACACTCATACAGTAAAAAAAAATAAAAATATATATATATTGTATTTTGATCTTTCAGATCCATTTGAAAACATCTCAAATCATATATATATACATATGTAGATTTGGTTGATTGGGAAATAGATTTCTGCACAAGCGCATTGGTGTCCTTTACACTAAGTTCTTGCAAACATTTGGTGAGGGACTTTAAAACAACTGGTCCTTTGAAGATCTAAGCGCGTCACTACTGTTGATATTTATATTGGGTTATTATGCAATAATAAATGTGACTGCGGCAATTCTACGTATAGGTTTGTACACACTGCTAACCTGCTGTCTGCCAGTATGAAAAACCGCTGGCCATTTACGTGATGGTTCAAAGCAGTTTTACCACTTTAATAAGACGAGGACTTCAAAACATTGCACTGTAATTGGAAAAATGCAAATGTAGCAATGTAGCTCTGTGCACTTTTACATAAATTACAGATTCTGCCTTCGGGTACTGGTCGTCTCTTAATGGGGGAAGAGTGGGGGGAGTTCTATTGTAAATCATAAAGCATTCAGATTGAAGACCCAAAGAAAAAGAACTACAGTATGATAATGTTGTTTTCATGTACCCAAAGAAGGCAGTACAATAGTTTCCTAATGTGTATTTTAAGGACTGATCAAACCCGCTGAAATATGTGTGTGCTTTTAGATATGTGCGTGTGTATATATAATATATGTTTATATAATATTTATATACAAAATACACGCACACACGCGTATGAATTGGAACAAACGTCCACAGATAATGTATTAGTACAATAATTGCATATATTTTTGAGAGCTGTGCCCATTTCCCTTTTCTGCACAGAAAGCGGTGAAGTTCAGGAGTAGCAGATATGCAAAACAAGTAATTATGTAATGAACTAAACAAAAGTGTCCCTTTATCAGTGCGGCCATGTAGCATTTTTTGTTTCAATTACACGCTGCATTCCTCCGCTGGTGCGGGATTAGCGCTCGGCACATAAAGTCATGCAGCAGAAGCTGATTGCCCCGGGGCTCTCGGAGGCTGCAGTGGGTGTCGAGCACGGGTTTTTCTCCGTATTGTGTTCGCTTGCTTTGTATATTTTAATTGCGAGCATAAAGCATCATGATGAATATTTTATGCATTCTGCGATGCACAAATACATTCTTGTAGATCTGATTTAAAAGAAGCAGGCGGGCAAGCAGGCTTATTCGTGTCTTCGGAAACCCAACTTGCTCATAATCACGCAAGAGCGCTTCTTACGAGTCTCAGCGAGTGGCCAAGTGCAGAATTAGCCGATATGAATAAATAACGGTGCCGGTGCGCCTTTCACATGAGGGGCCCTGCATCAATACATCGGCAGTTTCCTCTCCGATTTAATCAGATTGAACTTCAGAAGTAAACAAGGTGCTGGCTGTTGAGTTCTTCGGCATGTGATGAATTCGAAAGCAGACATGCGGATATATTACACACAATTATGGTTTTTGCTCTCGCGGCTCGGCTCGGGCGCGCGTCATTGTAGACGCCTATTATCATATTTGCGGCGATCGTCTTCATCTCTGTGAGGTGAAGCAGACATATGTTGGATTTATCCGTTAATTCGTCTTCCAAACCCGCTTACTCCAATTTATTTTTTTCTGTAAACAAGAACTAACCCCGGATGGGGCGCCAGTCCACGGCGGTTCTTCACGCATATCATTTGGCTGCCTTGAACGGGGCTTCCTCAGCACACGTGGGTAGGCGAGCGGGCTTACAATTTAACCTTTGCTTTTCAAACTTGGTTGATGGGGTGGCACAGCGTTTCCTACGTACCTACACTGTACGAGGTCTGACAGTAGCTTGAGGGGTTGTCTTATCAAACAATCATTTTCCTGTTCTAATCGAAAAAAAGAGAGCGCTCTCAGCCCCCATTTTGTTTCCGCGCCTTGTGCACTTTCTTATGTTATGCAATGGGATCTGAGCTTCTCAAGGTCCTGTCCACATCTGGTGCAATTGGATTTCTCCCTTTTCTTTCCTCTTCTTTTTGTTCTCACAGCTGTGTACATTTCGCATGACACCCTGACTGATCCCTGACAGGTGATGAATTGGCACCAAGCATGCAGCAGCGCGGAGCAGCGCCGCGAGCCCAGGCTCTAGCCGACTCTCTGGCGCCAGCCCCGTGACGTCACCCATTCACAGCCGCCCTCCAGCTCGTCCTCGCGGCGCCTCTCCGGCGGCTGCTATAGCGACGGCGCCTGTCACTCAACGCGCTCTCCCAGCTGATCAATGGGCTGGAGCGCTGAGGAATCGCAGTTTAATTCGGCACATCAGCCCCGTACAGCTCCGGGGCCCGCACACCTGCATCGATTTGCATTTCTTAAATTACACTTTATTTGGAAAAGGGTCATTCCTCTGCATACTTCTGTAAGAGGAGATACTTACGCATAATGAAATTCAGCTGCTATGAGGTTTGCAGGAAAAAAAAAAAAACAAAAAACAACAACGCCAAGACTGTAGCCGCAGATTGACTTAAATGTACTTTATTTGGAGAGTGGAGAGGTTATCGTACCTGTCAAGTCATATCCCTCAGTAAGGGTTACGAAAACACAGTTGCAGACTGCGAGTTCTCGACACATCTTAATATTCTTCCCATGCACACAAACGATCTCATCTCATTCCGGAGACGCGTCGCCATATCCTTGTCACATTCCTACTGTAGTGCTAAAAGTTTTGAAGAGCTGTTGGTGTAACCGGTATGTCAGCATTGCAGTTACCGACAGATCAGATAGATAAGGCCACCTGCAAACTGACAAAAGTGCACACCTTACTACAAGTCAGTTCAATCACATTTATGAAAAGTAATCGCCCCTAAGAACTGCCACCCGAAGTGTTCATTCATTTTATTTTTCCAGGCCTTGACCGCGCTGAGCACTTACTCCTGAACCCTAGGCACGCAGAAGAAGCGCGCGGCCGCTGTCCCCAAGAGCGACACACGCGAACGCGCTTCCTCGAGGTCAGGGTGAGCATAGCAGCGAAACCGACAGTCGAATCGCCACTCCTGCTCCCCCCCCCCCCCATCCCATCGGGCGCACTTGACGTTGTTTAAAACCGTAAGTCAGGGCGTCAGAATGAGACGCCCGTCAACTTGCCGCCATCCTTGAACTTGTTATTATCTCTGCGCCTTAGTTCCAGTCGGGCAACTTAAACTATCGCATACAACAAAACCGTATTATTTAATCAATCTGGGTTATATATGACGCCTTTAATAGTGTCACTGTTGCAAGGCGCTTTACAAACCACATACATTCTAAATGCAGTGTAATTCAAGAGAACTCGGCTACGTGATAAATGGCAGTTAAAAAAAGGCCGCCTGCTGTCTCGTGTGAGCTCGTCTGGAACGACATTGTGGATTCACAAAGGATTTCCCTGTTACTGCGGTTCCGGTCACAAAAGTAAAAAGAAGCAGCAAATTCTGATGTAGCGATAAGGCCTAGAAAACAATGTCTGAACGGGGCTAAGCTGCTGGCAGCTGTGCGGGCTGGCGTCGGAAAGTCTGTCCCCGCCGATCGATCGAGCTCCGTGCAGCTGTACTCTCCTTCGCGCAGCCAGCTAGCACATCTACTGTACTCGGTGCTGATGTTTCTCCTACAAAGTTCCTCGATGTGTGTGTGAGAGTGGGCGAAAGAGTGCGAGAGTGTCCGCAGTCGCGCTAACCGACCAGTAAAGCACTGGTGGGGGTCTGCTCGTTAAATCGCCACCTGGAAGCGCAGTCCTCCTGACGGTACTTGTACGAAAAGCAATCGTTACTAACATCCATTATGCGGAAATAAATCCCACAAAACAACTGGAGAGGTCTCCCACTCGTCATTTTTAGATGATTTGCAACTGAAGACGCGACCAGAACGACCCAACGCGCCCCCCCTCGCAGTCTTTTGAGGATGTCACCTTAGCTTGTCATAAGTGCAGTAGCGGTAAGCACGTTAGAATCCACGCCGATCAACCGGTTGCTGATCATCCACACTGCGAGACTCGCTATCTCGGTTAAGCTGTGGAGGTAGTCAGTGCTGATATTTACACCCTGTAGCGTTTGCTGCCGGGTAGTAAGTGAGAGAGGGAGAGAAAAAGGGAGAGAGAGAGGTGAAGGCACGCGCCGGTCGCGTGCCGCCAGCGCTTAGTGCAGTCAAGGCACAGTGGCGCACGACTCTTGTAGCAGCATCGAGCTAGGGGGCGTGGCTTTTTAGACTAGTTATGGAAAGACCTGTGAATGTGAAGTTCTCATCACCCTCCCCCATTCTGTCCCACCCAGTCATCAAACGCATGCTAGCTTCAGCGCATCTTACAAAAAAAAAAAAAAAGAAAAAAGCAGCGCTGGAGTCACATCCTGGAAATCACTGATCAGTGCCACATCCTGGAAATCACTGATCAGTGCCACAGGGACAGCTGGATGATCAGGGGTTCTGAATGAAAAAAAAAAAAAAAAAAAAACAGGGAGTGACCAGGAACAGCAACGTTGGCTTTATTAGGACGACACGAGCGTCAGTCCGATCACGAGACGGAGAATCCCGGGATCCTGGCTCCAGTTTGAGGATCACGATTGGGCACGTTGAGGAAGCGTTTGAACCTTCGAAAGTGATGGTGCTCTGAGTTCCCTAGCCTCGAAGGTGTTTGATGCACATCACTTACTCAATTGCCACTCTTGCAATCCATCTGCCTCCTTCTTTAATTTATTTTTATTTATATTTATTTTATTTATTTTTATTTAGTTCCAATTTTAAGTTCCCAGTCTTATTTATATAGCCTATGTCACGGAGCAGACTTTGTTACACAGCGCCTTGGAAGGATGCAGGGTGTTGGCAAAGAAAAGAAAAAAGAAAGAGCATTTGTGCCTGTGAAGTTATTTTATCCTGTTGCTTAGGCAGTTGATATGTACTGTCACAATCCATATAGCCATATCTTCACTAAAATAGTACAGGTACACACAGAATATCTATCTGTCTGTCTGTTTGTCTGTCTGTGTAATATAATGTCTTTAAGGAGTCTCAAGTTGAACTTGCAAAGGCTTGGCCATTACTGGTATCACGTGCTTCTTATAAGCAGGAGCCACAAATAGGAAACAAGATCCCATTACATATATGACGTCAACAAATGCACCAATCATGAGTCAGTTAGAATGAAAGCCAGTCCATGCTGCCCCTGTCCTGATCACATATCTTATGTGTTTATGTACAATTTACGCAAAATATATTGAAAAGGATGCTAATACATCAAAGTCAAATGCTGACAGAAGTCATTGAGTAGTGTCACTGGTGGAACTCTGACATTATATTCTGAAATATAACCAGGATAGAACAAGAAGAAGGCCCAATTGCGTAACCACATTAAAGAATAAAGACATCAGAGTCTGTAGTTGAGAAAGAAACACCTTACACATTCTCAGTTGACTTCTTCCTTAAATGTACGCCAAATATCAGTTTGATCTGCAACAGAGAAAAGATCATTCTGGGATGGTCATCTCCTGTTCAGTGTGTCTGTGTGTGTTCTTTCGTTCATTTTAACCTTTTCAGTTGACAGTTTCACATGTGTCTTTTTCATTGAAACTCTTCCACTAAGGGCAGCATCCCAGAATTGTCTTTTCTCTGTTGCAGATGCCACTTGTATTTGGTATATATTTATGTCAGAAGCCAACTAAGACTTGTCAGGTGTTTGCTTCTCAAACTGCACACTCTGATGTCCTTATCCTCTTATACAGTTATCCATCTGTGTCTTGCTCTTCTTTTTCTATCCTGACTAGATTCAGCTTTCCCTCTTCTCTCAAGATGGTAATAGACACCTTTGATCTTCAGTTTTTTAGCAATCAGTTTGCACGAAATAACCTTTACTGTGTTAAAAGAAAAAGAACAATAGATTGACATGTTTCTTGACAAAGCTGTTTCATTTCGTCCATTTCTGATCCCAGAACTGAACTTTGGGAATGCCAGTACCTTGCAAACCCAAGTGAACAGAATAGCAGGCCTCAGCAATCAAAAAGGTTTCTCTAATAACCAATTAGCATTGAAAATGTCTAATTAAAGATAAGTTTAGTGGGTTTACAATTAGGACTGAAGGGATTTCACTGAAGAAATGTCTACTGAAAATAGAAAATTGCAGTCATTGTGAATATTAAATAAAAAACCAGTCATTTCAAGCAGTAATAGCAATGAGCAACACCTGGACTGTATTTTTAAAGAAGATATCTTCTATCAAAAACATTAAAATGTCTTGCTATGTCTAAATTTTCAATGGGTATCTATCTATCTATCTATCTATCTATCTATCTATCTATCTATCTATC
>JANRMT010027041.1:64614961-64642176 GCA_026402145.1 Polypterus bichir lapradei
TCTATCTATCTATCTATCTATCTATCTATCTATCTATCTATCTATCTATCTATCTATCTATCTATCTATCTATCTATCTATCTATCTATCTATCTATCTATCATCTGTTGTGCTTAAGTACTCTATAGTGAAATAACTTCCGTCAAAATGCATCTTTTTATAAACTAAAATTAGCAGCTTACTTTTAAAACAAGTTCTTATTTTTCCAGATTTACTTTTTTTGTTTTCACTTTAGTCTAATTAGAGACACTGGTGTCAGACGCCTTTGTCCTGAAACACACCCTGAAGGATTATGAAGTGCCTGGTGGTGCTCCATACTTGTAAAACACTAGGCAACAACTTATCAGCGTGTTTTGCACAACACTAAATGTTGACTCAGTTCAGGCTTTGTGTAAAGGTAAATTAGAAAGTCCTTACTTTATATCAACTCTCTAAAATATAGTAAGACAAAGTTTTTGCATTTATTACTTTTATGGGGAAGAGAAGTTTATATTCTTGGCTGTAACAGGCCAGTGCACAGTGAACAAAAGGTACTGCTGTGGGACACCTGGCATCACTACAAAGAAGTCTGGCTCAGTGTATTTCCACAGTTTTACAGTTACATTTTTTTGAAAGCATCCAGTGACTGACATACAAAAAAAAAAAAAAATTTTTCCAATTCAATATTTCCTTTTTTACAGATAGACATAAATGCATCATATTAGATACCATACAATCAATGTGTTTAATAAAAAATGATTAATTTCTTATAATACATAATATAGATAATATATCCTTCCTTCAAATAAATGTTGTAAGCTATACCTCATAAATATAATCATAATAAACAAAGTTTAATACTTCGCCGCCCCCACTCCCCAGTACCCTCCTCCTCGTCTGCACAGAGATTCATGTCAATATCTGATCTGAAAAATAAATTTGTTCACCACCAGTACAATCCTCTTACGCTACACATAAATTCACACTTTTGCTTGGAATAATATAAATAACACTTCAACTTTGATTCCTAACCTTCTTTCCCACTCCTTATATATTATATATTTATTATACATTAACTTTAATAATTACAGTCAGAAATTGATTACCAAATCACCTCCCTCAACAGAACACAGCACCCCCCAGATGCCCACAAATCATTACATTTTTCAAAGTCTTTGATCAGATTTTAAAATGCAAACTCCAGTTGAAGCCTCAATCTTACCAGCACCTTAGATACAGTAGATACAGGGTGGTCCAGATCTAATTATGCAATTATGAAAAGGCGAACACATTGCACCCGCTGTTCGACTGACAACCATCTCCCCACCATTTTGGAATGCAGGGCAGGTGCTGCCATCTATCGGCAACAAAAATAATTTTTTGTGAATTCTCTATGTAATAAACTTAATAAGTTATAGCGTAATGGAAATTGCATAATTAGATCTGGACCACCCTATAGATGGATAATCTATCTATCTATCTATTTTTTTGCCCTCAAGGGAAAATGAATATTTTACAGAAGCTCCAAAAAATAAATAAAGTAGATATGATTAAAACAAACAACAGCTCCCCCCATCACACATGAAAACTTCTGGCTTGGATTACAGAGAGCAGCGACTGTCAATACAGGTTTGTAGGAGGCAGTAAGATGAGGTCAGACCTTGTGCTACAAGTTTATATTTAAAGACATTGATATTTGGATAGAGCAGTGTCCACGAAAGGAACAGACCTAATAGGCCTTAATTCCTTCTTTGAAGTCACCAGCATTAAGAATGATTCCTCCAAAAGACATTGCTACAGTGTGAATTATTTCTGTTGCTGAGTCAGCCAGGATGATGTAACTTACCTTCCCGGTTGGTGAAATGGACAAATTTGGTCCACAATTCAATGTCTGGATCACACATTTAGTTTTAATTATACTGTGCTCTGTTTTTCATCACTGGAGATTCATAAATATCCCCAGTCCTTTTTTACATTTTTTTAAAAAAAGATTTTTTAAAACTAATAATAATAATAAAATATAAAATTTCATTAGAGAAATTGTTTCTCTCTTAAATTTTCACAATATGATGTTCCTGTTCATCTGTGGATGTTTTACAGCTTTCTAGTTCTGTTTTCGTTTTATGTCTGTATATTTTACAGGCAGTATCAATGCTATGCTGGTAAAAAGTACTGTGCTTTCATGTGTTCAGACGACCCATCACCTGCTTTTTGCATGTGGGAAAACATCTAGTAATCAAAGTGAAACAAATCCTTAAACCCCAGCGAAGACCAAATCGTATCACTCATCTGACTGTTACGTGGTGCTTGTGAGTACTTAATGCTGGCAATCAGATCAGACTGCAAGGATCCACCCTTAGTCTTAGTTGTCCATTAATCCAATGCAAACATGTTAATGCAGATATGAATACAAGGAAACATGTTGTATGTACAGTATAATAAAGACACACATGCCATTCACACAAATACACATCAAAAGTAACAAAAGATGAAAGTGAACTCCATCTTCCCAACCGCCTCACTGGGGTACACCCTTTTGGCTGCTGAGCATTCAACAGGTGTATCATGATAGTTGAGTCCTTGTGGTTTTGAACCTTCTTTTTACTTTTCAGCTTTGAGTTAAGTTTACCTTACTTTCACTTTCTTAGCAGATGCGCATAGACATACCCATCTAATACCAGTCTCACGTATATTATATACAGAGGTGAATAACAAGCTGGTCATAGACTTCAGGAAGCAGAAGACAGAACACATTGCCACCTTCATGAGTGAGTGGAAGCTGTTGAGATGGTAAGCAGCTATGATAGAAGTGACTATATCACTGATGAACTAAACTGGGCACAACTTTTGTCGAGAAGGTGCTTTAGTGCCTCGGTTTCCTCAGATGACTGAGATAAGCTCAGATTTCTCCATCTGTTCTTATGAACCTCAACAGGTGCACTGTCAAGTCCATCCTCACTGGCTGCATTGCATCTTGGTGTGGCACCTGTATGGCTCTGCAAAGGGTGGTGGAGGTGGCACAAAATATTGCTGGTCCCCAGCTGTCTTCTGTTCAGGACATACAGTATGTGACACCTCAGAAAGGCAAACAGATTAAGTTAAAGCCTCAGCCATCCTCCACTGCTGTTTTTCTTAGTCCTGCCTCCCGGCAAACAGCCTGGGACAGCTTCTCTGAAAAGGTCAAAAGGTTAGTGAACAGCCAATCATAATTAAAATAATATTGTATCATAAAAACACTGTGTATATGTATTTATATACTGCATATATCTCTCTATTATAAAAGAAAATCCTGAGATGAGACGATACGAGACAAGACTACTGTATTTCCAAGAGATTTTTTCAAGTCCCGTGAGACAAGACTTTTGCCATGAGATTTTTTCAAGTCCCACCCTCCTCTCAACCATATTCAACCACACACACAGTCCTCTCACCTCTCATTTGTGTGAATGCTCTCTCAGCTCTTATAAATTTTTACGTTTTCCTCACTTAAACATCCCAAATAAAGAAGACTTATTATGTCCAAATCTTATTGAAGAATTTCATCCCGAAGGGTTATCAACCAAAGAAATGATTACTCGGGCAATCCTAGCACCAAGAAATGGTGAAGTCAAATGAATTAACACGAAAATTGTCAGTTGGTTACATGGCAAATTGGTTAAATTCGTATCAATAGACTATGCTGAAACAGTTGGTGGTGATCGTGTGGAAGATGGCAACATCAACTTACAATATCCCAAAGAATATCTACAACCGTTAACAACGTCCAATCTTCCACTGCCTGAATTACTGTTGAAAGAAGGATGTATCCAAGAAAGGCAATGTAGTAGACCTTCCGTGGATAACATTAGACACCAAAGGAGATCTTGATATGCCATTCATATTAAAATGATAACAGTTTCCAGTTAGAATAGCTTTTGCAAAGACAATAAACAAATCACAGAGACAAACATTTGTTTATTTTATTTTATTTATTAGAGAAAAAGAAACGAAATTCACTCACGGACAGTTATATGTTGCGTTGTCATGATGTAAGTCCAAACGCAGAATCAAAATGCAATAGATATTGACTAAAATTTAATTAAAAAATGGTTTTAACTGAAGTTTTACAGTAAAAGTGTAAGTTTAAAAACTATTTGCGTGTTAATTTGAAAGACAAACAGAACAAAATCATATAACGCAGTGAATATCTCTAACATAACATGAAACATAATTTACTTTCAAATTATTACATTTTACTATTTTTTAATATGGTTAATTACTCGCTGTAATGTAAGATAGTTAGTTCTATCAGCATCCCGATATGCAAGCGGCAGAAACGCAAAGTGGCTAACACGTAGCACTCGCCCAGGGGTTGGCAAGCAAAGCGAGCAGGGGGTAAAGCCCCCTAGTAATATATATTTTTAAACACACATTTTTCAGTATGCCTTTGCTGGTATTACATTATTGAGGAGGATCGTTTCATTAGTTGTGTGCTTTCTCATTTCCTCCACTAAGTGGTTTCCCTGACTTGTGTTCCCACTGCTGCTGCAATGGTTAATTAACCTGAGCCTGCTCTCCTGCCAATGTTGTTTCTGTATAGAGATATTCCAACAAAAAATGTTAATTTCTTTTTTGTTATCTCAATGTGTAGTATAAAAGAATATTTTGTAGCATAGTCAAAATGTTCCTTTTGCGTTTCCTACAAATGTAAGCACTTTTGGGTGGTGATGAATGAAACGATTCGCCCCCACAACTAAATTTGCAGCAAAGCTCAGTGTTTCATTTCACAAAAAATTTTGTGAATCAAGTTACAGTTTGGTTCCAGCGAAATTCGTCCCATTCCCGCAAGAAGAAAGGTGTTAAGTTCCTGTCTGGGAGCATCTGCCTCTCATTTGGTACTTAAATAAAGATCTTTAGTTAAACAAACAAAACCAAGCCAACTCCCTAGAAGTGTGCATATCTTTGCTAGACGGAGGCTGCTGCCATGCATTGAAGTGAGCAGAGGGGAGTTGGCAGTGGCGACTTTCCTAGTCCTCAGATTTCCTGTGGAGAAAGCTGTCATGTACATGAAGAGCACCTTTTAAATTCATATCTATGTAGCAACTACGCAGCATGTCACATTTATTAAAAAAACATATTTTGCTTTTGAATGGTGATGTGAATTCCATACTTATATGGCTATAGAAATGACCATAAATAAACACAGAAGTATGAGTGACGCTTTTGGAAACACCAAAAAACTCTTTAGTGAGTTTCACGTTTCGCTTTTGTGAATTTGCTTGTGAAACGATTTTTAGCGTCTGTTTCACAAAACCATATGTGAATTGAAACTTGGTTATTTTGCTCATCGTTAGTTTTTGGGCATCCTTGAACTAAGCATTATGTTTTAAGCAAAAGAAGATTAAGAGGAGACATGACTGAAGTGTTTAAAATTATGATGGGAATTGGTACAGTGGATCGTGAATGTTATTTTAAAATGATTTCATTATAAACTCAGGGGCACAGTTGGAAACTTGTTAACTGTAAATTTCACACAAACATTAGGAAGTTGTTCTTTTCACAGAGAGCCATAGACACTTGGAATAAGCTACAGAATGGTTTGGTAGACAATAAGACTTTAGGGACTTTCAAAACTGCACTTGATGTTATTTTAGAAGAATCAGTTGGATAGGACTGGCAAGCTTTGTTGGGCTGAATGGCCTGTTCTCGTCTAGATTGTCCTAATGTTCTGATATTTGGGTGCCTGTGGTGCTCAATACCCTTGAACGGATCAGCTGACTGGGATCAGATTTGGCATTCCTACTTCAGTTCCAAAATATTGGAATACCATTCATTTTGGGAAAAAAAAAAAATCATTTCACAGGAGCTTTCAGTGTCTTCTTCTTCTTCTTTCCGCTACTCCCTTTAGGGGTCGCCACAGCGGATCATCTTTTTCCATATCTTCCTGACCTCTACATCTTGCTCTGTCACACCCATCACCTGCATGTCCTCTCTCACCACATCCATAAACCTTCTCTTAGTTCTCCCTCTTTTCCTCTTACCTGGACTTTCAGTGTACTAAATACAATTGTTTTACAGTACTGTCTTGAAAAAATAAATTCAAAAAATTGTAGAAAATTTAAAAGGTTTTTAAAATATAATTTTAAGCATGGTTCTTGGCCATTTCTGTTTCGTTCTCATTTTTTGTAGAAAGGGTTTGCAGCACGACAAGTGCATTTTTCAGAAAAGTGTTGCAAATGAGTTTGTCTGTGAAGAAAAATGTTTGCATTATTTGAAACATCTTCAAATGCTCAAAGAAGACTTGACACATCTGCTCAGGAGTAAGCCATCTTCCGTTTGAGGAGCCTGGTGGCCGTGTATGCCGTGTTCATTTCTTCATAGTGAGCACTGAGGTTGGTTTTGTTGTTTATAAATCTGCACTATGGAGCTTTGAAGTGCTGCTGGTTGGAGTGATCAGATCATCAAGAAGGCCTGTGACCTCTTGAACCGGCCTTTAATGAGTCTCTATGACGTGAGCTGTGTAATTATATTGGAAAAAGAGGTAATGAGTGAGTGAGTGCCGTGTCTTCACATGGAGGTACTGCTTACTATTAAACTTAAATGAACATCGATTTGGTGTTACCGCCGCATTTAATATTAATGCTCAGAACTAAATGTTTATATTTAATAATGAGGTAATTAGTACAACTGAATTTTTTCAGTTTATTGTAAAGAGCCACCTGAATTATGACTACTGAAGGCTCTTGTATAGTGAGAATGTACAGTACGTATACATATATATATATATATATACTGTATATATGTATGTATGTATAAAATAAAATAATTAGTGCTCTTTTTGTTGCTTTACTTTGATAGATTATTGCCATTTCTCACTAAGGTGACATAGCACCAGTCCCCCTGCCTGTATGCTCTATAGTCCAGGGTCCAATTCCCAACCTGGTCACTGTTGTTGCTGAGTTTGCATGAGCTCCCTGTGTGCTTGTGGGTTTTCTGTGCATTGTCTGTTTTCTTCCTTCTCTGTAACGGCCTTCTTATTAGGTTCATTAGCCTATGGTAGGGGTGTGTGTGTATGTGTGAGTGCGCGCTGCATGACAGACTCTGGGTTTGGTTCATGCCTTGTGCCCAGTAACTGAAAAGGCTCAGACAAATGACCAGTTGGTATTGGTCACCATGAAGTAGAGTAGGCAGTAAATAACAGCAGAGACCTGTTGATTAAGCATTGCAACTTGTCATTATCAACCTAATCAACAGCTAAGATGGGCAGCTTCCGATTTACTGGCAGTGATTTGTTTGTTTAGTATCATTTAAATCATGCTTGATGCTGGACTGGCTAATTAGGTGCATGCAGAAGAAAGAAGGGAGCTTGAAAGCCAATGACATACTGTACATTAAAATGCAAAAGTATGAAAAGATTGGAAAAGACAGTACATGCATTATAAAAGAATCAGCAGCTTAAAAACACCGTCCATCTTTAGGTTAAATTCTGTCCTTTTTCTAATATGAGAGCACACAGTGAGTTTAACAGGAGGGATTATACACTCACATTTGGCATTTATGTGATTTCTTTTCTTTTCTTTGGCATGGGTCGTCTGCTTCATGCTTACCTTGATTTGAGCTCACAAAGTATGTGAGATTAAATGTCAATTAGAAGAAAGCTTTTTATTCCAGCCTGAAATATGCACTCTTTTCCTTTGGGAAAGGTCAAAAATCTTTTTTTTTTTTTACCTCCTCAACAACAACTTAGGCTTTCAATTGCACATAAGCAACCTTAAAAGAAAAGAGGGAGCAAGAGACAGAGAGAGAGAGAGAGTGCGGCTGAGACAGAGGAGAGCAGAGGGAGAAAATTTCCTAAAGAAGACAATTATATATTATTCGTGCTCCTTTTTTTGTGCAGCAGTTGGCATTTTAAGCTTTAAAGCTAACCTTTCAAGCACTTAGAATGGTAAAATGGTACCTAATTATGAAGCAGGTGCTTCTAAAAAAAATCTACTGACGGCAAGGGTCTTACAGAGAGCACTTAGGGCGGGGGCCTGGGGGGCCTGAGGAGAGACAAAAAAAATAAAGCGGCCAAGATGGACGGCCAAGTTTCCTTGAGCTGAAGAGAATGTGAAAAAATGTCTGGAAGACTCATTCGTCACAGCTGCTTAAAGAACCCTAGAGCTGAATAGATGTGGTGGATTAGCTGAGGCATTGTGCAACACCTGTGCGAGAGGGCTGGAGCTTTTGTGTCAGTGCTTTGGACTCCAGACTCTTATTTCATGTGAGTGCCATTAGAGTCTGGTGCCCTCTGCAATGACTATACTAAAAAATGGTTCAAATATAATATAATATAATATAATATAATACAAAGGCTGTCCGTTTGTCTGTCCAGGATTTTAAATCACCTGTAGCTCGCAAATTGTTTGACCTATTGACCTGAAATTTGGTACACATGTACTACTTGACGTCTACTATCCGCTTTTGGGGGGATGATTGACCTCCAAGGTTATTCCTGTTTTTATTCTTATTTTATTTTATTGTAGAATCAACTCTCGGCAGTGGCCAGCAGGGTGGCCGTGCGGCACATGTGTACAGGCCTCGTTCTTATCCCTACCACCTTCGCCATCACTTCCCCTACCTCTTCATACCTTAAATCATTCTTGATGCAGAGTGAAGACTTAAGTGCCAGCTTAAGTGAAAAATTAAAGAAAATGTACTAAGTAATTGCAACACAAACACTGACTTAATCAGTTTTAATGCGAAAAGATGCCCAACGAAAGAAGAGAAGTAGTGGGGTGCTAGGGTGGAGAAAAGAAGAGCTGCTCAGGTAGCAAGTGCATCAAGCTCTGAGCAAACGAATGCTAAACGTACAGAGAAAGGGAATGAAAACTGTAACCCAAGTGTATTCCGTGCAGTGCGCCGTTAGTGGTATAATATAATATAATAATAGGGATGGGCACTGTCAGTCTTGGAGGGTGCAGTGGCTGCAGGTTTTCATTCCAACCCAATCACTTAATTAGAAACCAATCCTTGCCAGTCTCAGACCTTATACAGTATAATTTTATGGCTTTTAAACTGAGATGTTAGATTCTTATATCGTAGATTTTTTTCCTTTCCAAGGATATCATCCAAATGATTTGAAGCCTAAAACATATCATTTTCAGTCAGTCACATTTTTCTGTTAAGTGTTTTATTAAACTAAACAGTGCATGAGGAATCCACACAGTGTGAATGGAAACAAGTTAGGTGGAGAAGTGCTGGCTCCTTTGTCATTTGCATCTTATTGCTAACAAGGAGCCATTAGAAACAATGAATGCAGCTGTTTAAGATGGAAATAAGGGGAAACATAACAAGCAAGACCACTAATATAAAGCCTGTGTCACGTGAACAATAAGTGCTTAATCAGTGATAACTGATTTCTCATTAAGAAACTGGGTTGGAACAAAACCCTGCAGCCACTGCGGCCCTCCAGGACCAACATTGTCCACCTCTGTAATATAATATAGTTGTGAGTGGAACAGTGGTGGAGTGGTTAGAGATGCTCCAGCATTCTGGTTCAACTCCTAGCACATTCATAGCCCAAGTGGAGTTTGTATTTTCTCCCTGTATCTCAGTTTTTCTCCAAGTATAGTCGTCACTTGGTATCCACAGGGGATTGGTTCCAGGACCCCCCGCAAAAGCCAGTATTCATGGATGCTCAAGTTCCTTATATAATGACTTGATAACGCTCAGATGTAATCAGTATTTGGTTACATGAAAATGCTAATGGCATAGTATTTGCATATAACCTACGCACATCCTCTCATATACTTTAAATCATCCCTAGATTACTTATAATAGCACAAGCAGCAATGACACTTCCACAAATTTCAGCTTCTTTTTTTTTTTTATTGTGCAAAATGGTCGATTTGCTCTTACCAAACTTATGGCCCTCTTTGGCAAGCAACAGGGCACTTTTTAAAAGATCAAATTTTTTTTGTTGTAGTTGAGAGATAACACTTTACGTATGTTTCCTCTTAGTCTTTGAGCTTTCTTTGATTAAGTCCGTGCACTTTATACACATCATCCATTACTACTACTGATTGGATGGTTTACTGAGGACATCAGACTGGCCATGCCACAATCACTAGTGGTCACTAGTGCAGCACCAAGAAGACGATCAAACATGACTATAAAAATCATAACATAGTTCATGTAGGTGAAACAGTAGAAGGATTATTACTGAGCCTCGAGAAGTGAGAGAGGAGGGCTGGCACCCTGTTAGTCCTCCACCCAAAGTGGCCGTCTGGGTATGCCTACACATCATTTAGCATAGTGCTCAGCACACAGCAAATTCAAGTTTTGGTTTTTGGAACTTTCTGGATTTTTTTTTCTTTTATATTTTTGATCCACAGTTATCTGAATCCAAGGATGTGGATCCCGTGGATATCAGGGTTAGGGTTAGGTTACTGTACTCTGCTTTTCCACCAATGTCTCAATATGGCCTATTTTAGTAACTCTAAGTTGATTGTTACTGGCCGTTTACATCTGTGTGGGGGAATATATGCTGTAAAGGACTGATGCTGCCATAATTGTTGCTCTGCATTCACTAATGCCAGGGTCAGCCCCAGTACTAGTTATAAACACAGCAACCAATTCATGAAATTGACACTAACTTTGTGTTCCTGTAACTTTGGAATTACAAAACATGAAACTCACTAAAAATAATTATTTGGGGTTTAAAAGTTTTTTTTGGGGTGGATAAACATTGAGTATTGCTTTATTAAACCTCATTCACCCTTCTGAATTTTTTCCACTGCTGCATAATTCATGTAATATGCAGGACACCAGTAAAATCAGTGCAGGTTCACATCGCCTTAGGGGAGCTTGGTATGTTTTTTAAAATTTGACTTCCCGCATATTTTCCATACTAGGGCACATTAACAGGAAACTGCTCTGCAGAGGAAGTCCAGCCCTTACGATTACCTAGGAACCAGCCTTTCCTGTTTCCAGATTCCTACAGATAAAGCTGAAGATATGACCCTCGGGTCATCATGATGGGATATCAATTCTTTTTCTGGCACATCTTTAGATTTGTGATTGGCATGACTGTTGTCATAACTGGCAAAATGGGCATTGTATTACCAGAAAAACCACAACATGTCTCACAGCTCAAAAAATGTCTACACATGACAGAAAATTATGCTGGTAGTTTTGTTTCACTAGATAACTTTATTTAAACATTAAATGAAAGACAAATGCATGCAGAATTAATTCAGGGAAACGCTTCCAGACAGGAACTGAACTTCTTGTGTCAATGGCATGAATTTCTCGGGTCTCGAAGCATTGTTAGTGAAAACTTTAATTTTGCGTGAATTGTTGACTTGTCCCCCTGAAACTTGAATTTAGATAAATGATTAGGATAATTGAGAGGGTTGTATATTAGATACTCCAAATCAGAGCAGTTTGTGTGTGTAAGTAATGACCTATAATGAAATAGCTTCCTATCTGGGTTTGCGTCTGATGCATTTGAATTGGCTCCAGCAACCCATTGTATGAATTGAAGTGATCAGGTTTATAAAATGGAAGGGTAATGTAGTTGTGGCTCAGCTGGTAGCACTTATTGTTTCATGATTAGGTTGAATTCACAGCCTATGCACAGTCACTAAGTTGTTTATGCATACTCTCTACTCTGTCTTTTCTTCCACATCTCAAAGACGTGCAGGTTAGGTTAGCTGGTGACTCTCGATTGTCTCTGTGTGAGTGAATGTGGGTGTATAGATAGACAAATGAACCCTGCAGTCCAGTTTGGATTGGTTCTTACCCTGCGTCCAGTGATGCCAGAATATGGTCTGACTTTCTCTGATCCTACTCGTATACTGGATAATATTATCCACCTCAATAAAAAAACAAGTGTCTGTGTATCTGTGTGTACATCCAGTTGCTGTATGTCTGTTAAATACATATTTGGTATTGGATTTGTAAAAGCAGTAGTAATGTTTATGATGCACCATTTGTTGAAATGAAAAAATGCAATGCATTTTATTACTACATGCATTACAGAATATATTTCAATAGATTGTATACTCAGAACATTAACACTAAACATGTCCAATAGAGAATAACTCCTGGACAGAAAGAAATCAGCTAATCCACTTTAAAAATGTATGTGTCTGGGTATTGTGTTGCGGTGGGCTGGCACCCTGCCCGTGGTTTGTTTCCTGCCTTGCGCCCTGTTTTGGCTGGGATTGGCTCCAGCAGACCCCCGTGACCCTGTAGTTATTATATAGCGGGTTGGATAATGGATGGATGGGTATTTGTGTGTCATTCAGTTGTTGTGTCTCTGTTATATGCCATTTGGCATGGATTCGTAAAAACAGCGCTAATATTTGTGATGCACCTTTTGTTGGAATGAAAACTGCAAAGCATTTTATTACTTATATGAATTACAAAATATATTTCATTACTGTATATAGTGCAAACATTAATGCTGAATACATTGAGGTTTACAGTTACTACTTAAATATTACTTAGATCTGAACCATCTCAAACAGGTAGCACAGTTAGTATAATCTACCTGAATAAAAGGATACATGTCTGTGTGTCTTTGTAACTGATTGTCTGTCTGGTTGCTATGTCTCTGTCCTTTCAACAGATAGTGCATCACAAACATTAGCACTGCTTTTATGAATCTAATACCAAGTGCCATATAACAGAGACATGTCCATTGCATCTTCCATTCCAACAGATGGTGCATCACAAACATGTGAAGTAATGCATTTTATTACTACAAATGTTTTTGATGCACCATCTGTTGGAATGACAAATTCAAATGCATTTTACTACATGAATTTACAAAATACATTCCAATGGCTTCTGCACTGCAAATGTTTCTGCTGAGGTTTACGTTGATTACTTAGATTTCAACCTAAGTTTGCTATTTTAGACAGGAAGCACAGGTAGGATATACTGTATATAAAATGCTATGGGTTGTGTCCATCTGTCACCTAATTATTCGTGAATGACTAGGACTAGAGCATTGATCTTAGTCTTTATAATGTAATATGTGCTGGTGAAGCAACAAAATATGTGGCTATCAGCAACCTCCACAAAGTTATTGAGGTCTGCTTCTTCATTATGACAAACTACATAGGAAAAATGGACGAGACTTTGACAAAACAGAAGGAAAAAGAAGCATAGAGACACTTGCTGAATGTAAAGCAAACTGAAGAAAGTAATTATGTGGTAGAGAGAAGAGAATAGTAATAATATGAAGAATGAGAGGTCTGGCATTCATCACGTGTCATACTCATGTGGTATAGCACCCTGCTGGTATTCGTGAACTGCTGGGGCTGGAACCTTGATCTTGGGAAGACCAGAGGGCCAAATGTTATATAATATAAGATATAATATTTACACAGTGTCTAAGCTTGTCTGGACAGCACTAGGTAGCAAATGACTCTGAATAGGTGCCTGCCCATTTCAGAGAGCACTCACACTCTCTCTCTCACACCCACACCTACTCAGATTGAGATCATTTAAAGCCACCAAGTAGCCCAAAACACAAACTTTTTGGGGGACATCCTAAAGGTGTGTTTGAGCCTAATTGTCGACAGTATATTGCTTTCCTGTGAGTGAATTTAGATGTTTGCTCTGTGATGGACTGGTGCCTTTTCCAAGGTTGGTTCTTACTGTGCACCCAACAGTGTACCTCAGGGACTCATAATTCAGTTAAGTGGGTTTAACAATTTTAATGGGGTGGCAGTTTGGCATAGTAGGTAATGTTGCCATTTTACAGTGAAAGGCTTTCAGTTTGATTTCTGGCTGCTGTGGTCTCCCAGCGGAGATGGTATGGTCTCCTCATGGCTCTTCTCCCACATTTCAAATACATTCTTTCTAATCATCTGATATTTTAGTTACCTTGGTGTGAATGAGTCATGTCTGTGTGTCCAGCATCGAAGTTGGTTCATTTCCAGCCTTACACCTTTAACTGGCGGTGTAGCTCTTGACTTGCCATAATCTTGATGGTCAATAATAAAATACAATTTAGACAGTTTTAGTTTAATGTTGGGCAAACCTGTATGAACTGAATGATTTTTTAATTTTTTTTATACATAAACAGATTTCTTCTCTGCTAACAACAATTAACCCAAAGAAGCACGTCTTTTTATTCCTTTCTACTATCACAAAGCTCCTTTCACAAAGGCACCATACGGCTTAATCCATGCCTTGAACCCTCAGCTCTTTATCCCAGGACTACGTAGCTACATTGCCTTTAGTGTTTACAGTCAGCTTTGCCTACAGCTAGCATGTATTTATTTGCATAATATTTGTCATGTTATCTAAACATAGGCGAAATCACAAATGGCACACAAGTCTCTCACCAGGGCTCAGTGAACTCATGTTTGCTTTTCTCTTTGCTCCTTGTATTTTCTCTAAACAAGAAAATCCTTGCTTTGAATGTCACCTTACTGCTGCAAAAGCTGTCTGATGACATTATAATAACCCAATCAAATGAATAAGATATAAAGGACCAACAAAGCCATTTATCAAGAAACAAGCTTCATGTGATAGAGTGGTTTTCAAAATGAGCGATACCACAAGAGTATTTCAAAACATCTCTCCAGTGTTTTTCATTCTGAGTGTGATACTTTACTATGTTTTCATAGAATGCATACCCATAGCATTTTATAAATCTTTATAGCATTTGAATATATTTATGAAATGTATGTATAAACATACTGTAGTGTGTTAAATATGTTATCCAGCAGTTAGTGGTGCTGTATAAAGTAAACACAACTTACTGTGTTTTGTACATTTTGTATATCAAAAGGGCAGCAATGGGGGTTCAGTTTCTGGTTTATGTGGCGTTTCCATGCTCTCTTTCTTTCTGTGGGGTTTCCTTTCCTAATTTCTCTTCTATGCAATTTAGGTCAATTACTGTATGAATGTTAGCCTGCTATGAGCAACAGTACAACATTGCATTATTGTATTGCATTTCTGAGGTGGCAATGAAAGATCGGTCGTCTAGCTCTGAGACGAGGTCAATTTGTATTGTTTATTTATATACTCAGCAAAAAAAGAAATGTCCCCTGACTTTCAACTGTTTTTACTTTCAGTAGACTTAATGTGTAAATATTTGTATGAACACTAAAAGAGTCAACACCATAAGACATAAACTAAAAATGTGTCCCTGAATGAAGGGAGGCTCAAAATCAAAAGTACCAGTCAGTATCTGGTGTGGCCACTAGCTGCTTGAAGTACTGCAGTGCATCTCCTCCTCATGGACTGGACCAGATTTGTCAGTTCTTGCTGTGAGATGTTACCCCACTCTTCCACCAAGGCACCTGCAAGTTCCTGGACATTTCTGGGGGGAATGGCCCTAGCCCTCACCCTGCGATCCAACAGGTCCCAGACGTGCTTAATGGGATTGAGATCTGGGCTCTTCGCTGGCCATGGCAGAACACTGACATTGCTGTCATGCAGAAACTCACGCACTTTTTGCCACTCCTGTCTGGTCCAGCGAAGGTGGGTTTGTGCCCATAGGCGGCGTTGTTGCTGGTGATGTCTGGTAAGGACCTGCCTTACAACAGGCCTGCAAGCCCTCAGTCCAGCCTCTCTCAGCCTATTGTGGACAGTCTGTGCACTGATGGAGGGATTGTGTGTTCCTGGTGTGACTCGGGCAGTTGTTGTGGCCATCCTGTACCTGTCACGCAGGTGTGATATTCGGATGTACCGATCCTGTGCAGGTGTTGTTACACGTGGTCTTCCACTGCGAGGATGATCAGCTGTCCTTCCTGTCTCCCTGTAGTGCTGTCTTAGGCATCTCACAGTGCGGACATGGCAATTTATTGCCCTAGCCATATCAGCAGTCCTCATGCCTCCCTGCAGCATGCCTAATGCACGTTCACGCAGATGAGCAGGGACCCTGGGCATCTTTCTTTGGGTGTTTTTCACAGTTGGTAGACAAGTCTCTTTAGTGTCCTGCGTTTTTAGAACTGTGACCTTAAATGCCTACTTTCTGTAAGCTGTTAAGGTCTTAACGACCATTCCACAGGTGCATGTTAATTAATTGATTATGGTTAATTGAACATGCATGGAAAACATTGTTTAAACAATTTACAATGAAGATCTGTAAAGTTATTTGGATTTTTAAAACATTATTGTTGAAATACACAGTCCTGAAAAAGGGACGTTTCTTTTTTTGCTGAGTATATATTGATTGATTGATTGATTGAAAGATTTGCTGTATTATCTGTCCTGTAAGTCTATAACTTTGTTTATGTTTCTGCTGTTTTATGCATCTGAATGTCCCTATGGGATTAATAACATTAATCTAATCTAATCTAATCTAATCTAACCTAATGCTATGCTGTGCAATATGTGTGTGTTTATATCATGTAGTGGACTAACTGCAATCCCAATGAGGCAAATTGAGAAAGTGAAAGATAAATGAATTTATGAATTTTGAATGAATGGCCATTCAATGAAAACCATCTCACTGTATTGTTTGTGTCCAATTAAATAAAATACTAGTGGTTTGTCTGAGTGTTACTTTAGAATGTAAACAGACATGTTACATATGCTTTTACTTCAATCGAACCTGAAGGACAGCACTTGTGTCTTACAGGGGACACTGGAGCAACTCTTCTGTGGATTTAAATAGCTATAGATGGTTGAGTTTACCTCTGGCTATACTACTGTCAAACACGGAAACGATGAATTAAGAGCAGCACGGTGGTGGTGGTGATGTGAACTAATGTAGTGAATGTGCTAAAGAAGCCAGTGTCCCAAAATACCTGCATATCCTCTTACATCTGTTTCTGTAGCTCTCCCCATGCTTTGTTGCCTGCTCTGCTTCTCTGTGGCTTCTTTGTTAATATCTTCTTTGTTTCAGTGTTGAAGTGTCTCGCATCAGAGCCTTTCTGAAATGGTTTAAATACCTCCTCTATGGGCAGGGAGAGGTTGTTCAGGAGTTTTTTTTTCTTTTTCTTGATTTTTAATACTGGACAGAATCATTTAATGAAACGAAATTGTAGACATTGGGTACATTATACTGACAACCATAGATTACTTTTTTCCTTGCAGAAAGCCAAAAACTTAAGTGTTTTCACTCATTTGAGGGTGGGTTTCAGCTGTGGGTTTTCCACTTTTTTTTCATAAATGAATTGCTTTTGCAGAGTAGCTTGTCCAAATGCTCCCAGATGTGTTTAGTATTCTTCTGGGAAGTAACCCACTGTAGGACAGAAGCTCTGGGCAATGCTGATATATTCCAAAATGTGTGACTTCGAGGAAAGTCTGTCAGCTCCATTGTCAGGGAGACTATGACATTTTTTTTTTATCATATACCCTCAAAAAGAAGAATTAAGACTATGTTAACCTTTGCAACACCTTTACATATTGAACACCTTCCTAAAGCACATACTGAGCTATCACGTGTATTTGGCACAATCCTTGCTTAGAGTGGTCAGATCAGAAGAAGAGATTGAACCTGCAGCCTTGAGATTTATGGTCCTATGCCTAATAAAGTGGGCCATTGCAACTTTACTTGATATAGTCTAGAACAGGGGTGTCAAACTCCAGGCCTGGAGGGCCGCAGTGGCTGTAGGTTTTCATTCTGACCCTTTTCCTAATCATTGACCAGTTTTCGCTTTTAATTAACTCCTTTTTCCTTCATTTTAATAGCCCCGTTTTTAAGGATTCAGTCCTCTGAATTGATTCGTTTCTTCATGAAATGGCAGCCAAACAGAAATGAGACGTGAAACGAGCCAACAGATGAGCAGCTAAACTGGGATTTCAAACTCCAACCTATTTCATTCCAACCAATCTATTAATGAGAAGCTGATTCTTGCTGTTAATTAATTAAGCCCGTTATTTAATTTTGTGGTCTGTTGCTGCTCTCATTCTGCCACAGCAGACATTTCCAAAACTTTTGGTGACCTGAGAGATCAACCTTACCAAGACCTTCACTTTTCTTTATTTTCATATATTGTGTGATGGGCACAGGTCAGCTGGTCATGTGGCAGCTCGTTTTGTGTTTCATTATTGTTTGGCTGCTAATTAAAAAAAGAGACAACTAAGGGGCCTGAGACAAGTTAATTAAAACTAAAGCAAAAGAAGTTAATTATCAGCAAAAACTGGTCAGTAATGAAGAAGGTGGTTAGAATGAAAACCTGCAGCCACTGCGGCAATCCAGGCCTGGAGTTCGACACCTGTGGTCTAGAAGATCACAAATTCCATACGCTGGAGAGTTTTATACATTATGCAAGGGGAAAGATCTTGCAATCATTTCAATAAACAAGAGTTCATCAAACATGCACTACAATCTCTAACTATTAAAGTGAGCACAGCTTCAATACAGACCTCTGGATTTTCAGTGCTTTTTCTGTTTGTTTGTTTTCTTGATGACAAACCACTAATAAGCAACGTTCTTTAAATCATAGTCAAAATGAAACAACAGCCCTTAATTCTTCTTTAAAGTGTTTGGAGAAGTTGTAAGCAGGTGGTTGGAACTGCATGCTGGATATAAAAGCATAGCAGACACGCTATAAAGGACACTTTGTGACCTGTATGTGTGACCTGCATTGCCAAACCATTGCTACCTGTTTTCAGGGAAGGTAGGAGGCTGGCTTTATTACTGATGAAAGGCTTTACTTGATATAGTCTAGAACAGGGGTGTCAAACTCCAGGCCTGGAGGGCCGCAGTGGCTGCAGGGCCAAAATCTTTAGTTGAACAGAGAGGGGTCCCGTATTTGCTGTTGCATGAAAAGTCAACCACCTAGATAGACCCCTGCTCTTTGGATGGATGGACTGCAATAATTTCATGCTTTCTTCTCAATTTCTATAAGGCAGATGACACACATGTTGTTGTATATTTTAAAACATTTTGGTTCTCTGATGAAGCAATAAACTCCTACAAGACATACGGATGTTTAGCAACTCTTAAAAATGAATACATAATAAATAAGCATTGCATAATTTTGACAACAGCTTGTGGCCCCAGCTGACCACTGTTTACCCTCTAGTGACTCACACAAGACACCTGTTGCTACTGCGCTTTGCTTCAGTGCCCCTTGGAGTAAACAGCTAAAGTAAATCTGTTTATGTATAGAGTGGAGCAGGGAGGGTGGGTTGGGGGGCTTTGTTAATTAATTGTGTTAACGGCAACAGCTTTTTTCACAAACACAATAGTGGCTACTCAATCAAACGTTAAATATATGGACTATTGGTGGAAACGTGGTTAGTGTTGCCACCTCATGGTGCTTGGTTAGATCTCCAGAACGGTGCATAACTGTGTGAAGTTTACACATTGTCCTTGTGTTTGCACTGCTTTTCTATGGATCCTGGTTTTATCTCAAAAATGTGCATGTTATGTTAACTGGTGATACAAAGTGTATGACCACTTGTGTGAGTGTCCATTAGGATAGACTGGTAACTGAATTCTTAACCTTTGTCCGTTGCTGCTGTGATACTCTTTGGCTGCCAGCGAGTTATCAATGGAAGAAATGTGGATGAATAAAAATTTAGCGCATTCATCCATATAACAATGAAGATGGTTAGTAGTATTTTAGTATTTAGTACAGAGAAATTCTTACTTGCATGTCCAGGAAACATGCAACCTGTTGCAGCTCTCTGTTTTCTGCATGTCCTCTTTGTCCTCATGAACTTCATGAGCCATATGAATAAACAAATGGAACCTGTTGGGATTTGGAGCTTGCTTCATCTGTACCCTTGTTTATGTTATGAGCAAATAATGCTTGTTTTTGAAGGACTTCCAAATGAAGATTCTGAGCCAGGAGATAAAGCTCAGAGTAGTAAAAAAATGTGGGCTGGGTCGAGGACAGAGGGAGACGATCATCTAAAACCAAAATGCTAAACAAAACTCAAAGCCAAACAGCTGCAACAAAAAATTCTGCACCTACTTAGAGTCCTTTCTCCAAAAAACTATGAAGAATCGTTAGTTTCTGTTGATTTTTATTCATAATCTTGGATGTTAAGAGTGCTGTGGCTATTCCTTAACTCTTCCAATAAACAGAGATGCTTAATGCAGTGGGGTGGTTGATTACAAGACCAGCAATGAACGTCATTGTCTGCAACAAGTACAAAGACAGCAATCAAAATGGCACCATGATGATATCATTGATAAAATATAAAACAATAAAAATACAAAATACTGAAAAACATCAAAAACAATGTGCCAGTTAAAAAAATGGACTCATAACAGTTTCAATGCACCATGTGGAAACATGGAACTTTCCAACATAAATGAAAACAAAAATCATAAAAAGACCGCTTTTGTACTTTTCACAGGGATTAAGGTCAAATTAAGACAATTTCTCAACAGCCATAAGTATCTCCAACATTTCACCGTATGTCAACTTTACCCCACTACTTGTGTAGAGTGTGGCTCATGATGGTCTACACCACAGCTGTCAAACCCCAGGCCTGGAGGGCCGCAGTGGGTGCAGGTTTTCTTTCTAACCCTTTTCCTAATCAGTGTTCAGTTTTCACTGCTAATTAACTTCTTTTCCCTCTATTTTAATAGCCCTGTTTTTAAGGATTAAGTCTTCTGAATTTATTCTTTTCCTCATTAAATGATAGCCAAACAGAAATGAGACATGAAACGAGCCAACAGATGACCAGCTAAATTGGGGCTTCAAACTCCAACCAGTTCCTTAATGAGACGCTGATTCTTGCTGTTAATTAAACCCGTTATTCAATTCCATGGCTTTCTGTTGGCTCTCTTTTTGCCACAGCAGACACTTCCAAAACTGTTGATATTCTGCTTTTTTCTAAGAACTCCTAAAATGTTTTGGTAACCTGAGGGATCAACCTTACTGAGACCTTCATCTTTATTTTCAGATTTTGTTTGATGGGTACAGGTGAGCTGGTCATGTCCTGCTTGTTTTATGTCTCATTGCTGTCCAGCTGCTAATTAAGGAAAAAACAACTAAGGGGCCTGAGTTAAGCTAATTAAAGTGAAGGCTAAAGAAGTTAATTAGCATCAACAACTGGTCACTAATTAAGAAGATGGTTAGAATGAAAACCTGCAGCCACTGCGGCCCTCCAGGACTGGAGTTCGACACCCCGGTCTACACCTTCAATAAAGGTCCTTTCAAATGGTTGAAAATATTGAATACAAGAAGAAGGACGAAGTGCTCTTTTGTTCATTTTTGTGATTCAAGGCAATCCATAAGAATTTGCAGTTCTTTTGACTGACAACTAAATGTGTCAAGCATGCATACTCTCAGTCTTCTTGAACTATTTTACACTCAGCCGATGGATGAGCACTTGACCATTTTGATAATACGATAAAGAGAAGCTGTCTTGGATGCAGCTTTCATGAGGTGAAAAAGTGGTATGGGACAGAAAAGAGACATAGTTCTTTACTACTCTAGATTTGGTGGACATCTTTATTCAGTCAAGATAAGGATTGTTAGGATTGCTTACTTGTATTTTTTTTTTTTTTTTACTTTTGAAATACAGAAAGGTTTAATGACCTGTTTTGGATCACACAGAATAAGGTGAACACTGAACATGACCTGGTCATTAAACTCCACTGCCTAACCCAAATTGTAAGAGAATGGAAAACCTGCACTGCTGTGTGGCTGGGAGAGCAGACCACTTCCTCACATTAAGGTATGCGATGTATAGTATATCCCAGCTGATTTGGTCCTTGTTTCAGGCATTGATGAAAATTCCACACACTGTATTACCATCGTTCTTTAGGTTCTCTTCTTGTGAGATTTAAGTATTTCCAAAATGTTTGCTATTCATCTCCAGATTATAATAACATTGATCCAAGAGTAATGAACACTAAACTTTAATTTAATCTTATGTGGCTGGACGCACAATCAAAAGGAGTCAAAAGGAGAAAAATGAATCACCATGTTCCATTTGTCTTGAATTTTCAGGTTTTAAGTCCCGTCTAGTCCAAGCATTGTAGGACATGGCATTCACTACTAAGCACAACTCCTACAATTTCATATGTCACTGTTGGAACACAGTAGACTAATATTTTTTTTCTTCTATCCACAACATGCCCACCAGCCTCAACTATTATCAGGCATGCATGACATCAGACTGGCTTTTTCCCAGCCTCCCCCTCTTTACACACGCCTGGATTATTACACCACTGTCTAATGTTGCAAGAGCTCCGTTCCACATTGTCATTACAGCTGATAAAAAGGAAGAGTTGAAAATGACTTCTATTAGTGATGAGGAAAACAATTTGAGGGAAACCGAATTCACAGTGAAACTCTGTGCATTGATTTGAGAAAAAAACAAAAAAAAAACTTATGAAACTAATGATGTTTAACTTCCAGGGAAATTCCTGCTACTGCTATAAGAAGAAAGGTGTTTAGATCTTGTCTAGAATTATTTTCACATATTCATTTTTCATGCATCTGCATTTCATTTTAGTATTTCAGAGCTTGGTTCTTTGAACCGTCAGCTCTAAGTTGTTGTTTTACTGGTAAAATGTTGGTGATTGCATTTCTAAGGGTGCATCAGGGAAAGAAAACAAACTTGGAGATCCAGTGTACGTACCATCAAGCTCAATGCAGGAATTGAGGAACAGGAAAGGGTGGTTGCTCTCTAAGTTGGACAAGCAGATTTCTGTGTAGCTAGTTTCCTGTTTAGAAAACACAGTAATGTACGTGATGGTGTATTTTGGTGAACCTTTGTGTTTGAAATGTGCATCATGTTACATTTTTTAAGTCACGCACTGCACTCCTTTGTGGTGATGTGAACGGTAGGCATGAGGACATTTGAAGTGAGTGGTGTACCTTGGATTACGTATATGTGTTACGTGGCTTCAGAAAGGGTGAACGCAACATTGGGAAGCTATATTCCTTACTTTCCACACATAAAAAAAAACATTTAAAGCTCCCCAAAAACATTTTAAAGTGAGTTTTTTCTTTCACAGTTGTGAAGTCACCTGCAAAATGAATTTTGGTGTCAGTTTCACAAATCTGTATGCAAATCGAAACCCGGCTGTTTAGCTCATCACCAGCAGCTAGGAGTCTGTCTAGGGGTGTGAATAGGTGTCAGGTGTGACAGGACATGGTGCATGGCAGATGTTGCACAAGGTTCATTTCTAACTCCATTAAAATATAAATTCATAAACAATATGGTGTACTAGAAGTGGAAATCAAACAAATCTCAAAGATGACGTTTGAATGGCGGGAAGAAAGAATACCAACTGCAAAATATCATATCACCATGCACTAATTTCTATAATTTTACACAAGAGCAAAATATCCTGCAACTGTTTGAGCTGCAGCTGAGACCAGCTACCGAAAGTAGCAACGGCCAAATACTAAAACGGCACCTGTTCTGAGGCAATGACTCAAACTGCCTCTGATCATGAGGGTGTCTGAAACTTTGATTAGCTTTGAAAATACAGAAAAGCAAGGCTACACCAAGCCCAGCTCTCCCCTGTGCTCATTAGTCAGACAATTTCTCAGATCATTTTATTGGAGACTTGTTTAGAAATGACTTAAGCTTTTCAGGTTCTTTAAATGGAGAAGCTTTAACTACTTCACAGGACAGGGCAGTGACAGTTATATTTGATCGACCACCCAACATTAGTCCAGTATCAGTGTGTGTGTGTCCAGTGATACAAGAGGGTTCCACCTTCCACCAGAGAGTTTCGTCTCTGCTACCAATGGTACCCAGTGCTTCAAGTGGCCTGGTACTCTTCCAGTTTCAACATAGAGTACCAGCACCCCTTCTTAGTGTACTGGTGAGTACCAACACATCTTCAGAAATCTTCACGTGGGTTACCGCTGGGCACATGTCTGCCAATGTAGCACAACAGTGCAACGCTATAAAGTTGACTGTAATGGCACCTTTTTGTAGAGTACTCCACCCATCTCTTCAGAAATTTACATGTGGGATTGTCACTGGATCACGACGATCTACATTTCATCATTAAGACACATTTCCTTGTTGTAGCAGTGAGTGGCAGCACTTCTTCAGAAATCTTTAGGGGTACCCCCCCACACTTAATGTCACTGTATATAAAACTGCCACAAACAAAGTCATCATCAGTCAGTCATTCTCCAACCCATTATATCCTAACACAGGGGTCTGCTGGAGCCAGCACAAGACACACACACACACACACACTACGGACAATTTAGGATCGATATTCGGTCTTTGGAGTACCCGGAGGAAACCCACGCAGATACGGGGAGAACATGCAAACTCCACGCAGGGAGGACCCGGGAAGCAAATCCAGGTCTCCTTGCTGCGAGGCAGCAGCACTACCTCTGCGCCATCGTGCTGCCGTTCACAAACAAAGTACCGCCATTAATTTGATTCCACTTCAACAACTCTGTAATTGAATAAACAAGCTCCAAAATGACTGGATACTACTACTAATAATAGCAATAAAAGGCAAACCATAATCTGGAGAAAATAAATGATCACCAGGAAGAGAACACCTTTAGGATATTTACTGGGAGAAATCTGGACTTCCTTAAAATGGTTGTTCCCTGTGATGATTTAAGAGGTCAAACTGTGAAATTACCAGGTAAACAGCTGTTAACAATAAAACTCCACTTGAATGTAGAGGCAGGTTTTAGGCCATTTTCTAATATAAAAAAACTTTTCCCAAATAAAGTACAGAGAGTATGGAAATATACTTACATGGAGAGACGTGTGGTAGCTATTACCAACATTTGTATTTAATTAATAAGAAAAAAAACAGCTGCTGTGAGAGGAACTAAAGTAGCAATGAAGCTTCTTAACAAAACGTTCTGTGCCTAAGAACCTCACTGATTCAACTTTAGAAATGTTACCAGATTTTTGTTTTTATTATTATTAATGGATGTCATGTGAAGCGGATTTCATTTCCATGTGAGACTTCGTATACAGTAGGAGCAGAAATTCAGTAAAGTAGAATATTCTGCAAACCTACAGGGAGTCTTGCATTTGTATTGTGACTGAATGGATGGTTTAAGCAGGATTGGGGCTAATCTTTACTTACTTTAATACATACAGCCTGAAACAGACCCAAGCTTTCTGTCTTTGGGATTCAGTGCCCTCATTCATTCATACTTTAGAGAACATCTTGTTAATTTCCAGGATCTATAGATTCATAAAGTATATATGTACCTTGGAAACAGTGAAGACAGGAGGAGTATTAATTGGACATTAAAAAGTTGGTACGACGTTAGGAAAATTGCATCGCAAAGGAAGGTGACTATGTAGAAAAGTAATGTAATTTGTTTTTGAAATTCATAATAAATAGAGTTAAAAGTGCAGAAACGTTTTAAACTTCCCTCGTATACAGTATATACAGTATATATAGGGTGGTCCAGATCTAATTATGCAATTTTCATTATGCTATAACTTATTAAGTTTATTACATAGAAAATCACCCGAAAAATCCTGGACCATCGAGAAGAGTGCAAACTGACGACATGAAGAATCGTCTTTTCGCCAAACTGGAATCGTCCCCGCATAAATCAAAGTCATCCAGACGATCTGGATCTGCATAATTAGATCTGGACCACTCTGTATATATATATGTTTTTTTAATACCATAAACTACTGACAACATTTCCCCCGAATTCCACATAAAAATAATGCACTTGCAGCATTTAATTACAGAAAATGACAACAGGTCAATATAACAAAAAAGTGCTTTTGGACCTTGAATAACGCATAGACATCAAGATCATATTCAGTTTAAACAACACAATATTAATGTTTGGTGGAATAACCCTGACATTTAATAACAGCTTTCAAGTATCTTGGCATGCTCTCTACCAGTCTTTCACGTTGGTCTTGGGTGACTTTAGGCCACTAATGACACAAAAATTCAATCAGCTCGGCTTTGTTTGATGGCTTGTGACCATCCATCTTCCTCTTGATCACATTTCAAAGGTTTCCAATTGGGTTCAGATCTAGAGATTCGGCTGTCCTTGACAGGCCCTTGAACTTGTGGTCCTCCATCCACATCTTGATTGACCAGGCTATGTGGCATGGAGCATTGTCCTCTGGATCCTCATAATTAGAGAACATTGTCAGAGCAAAAGGAAGCAAGTTTTCTTCCAGGAAAACCTTGTTCATGGCTTGATTCATGCATCCTTCACAAACAAAAATCTGCCCCATTCCAGCCTTGCTGAAACACCCCCAAATCATCATTGATCCTCCACCAAATTCCAAAGAGGGACAGAGACACTGTGGCTTATAGGCCTCTTCAGGTCTCTGTCTAACCCTCAGATAACCAGGTGATGAGAAAAGCTGAAAATTTGACTCAGACAAGATGACCTTACTCCAGTCCTCTATAGTTCAGTCCTTATGAAACCTCAGCCTGGCTATTCTTTGCTTCTCATTGATGAAAGGATTTTTTTTAGCTTTGCATGACTTCATCTTTGCCCAGAGGAGCCTGTTTTGAACTGACCTTGCCATGCACTACTTAACCCCAGCTGCCATTTTGTAGGTCATTTGATGTCATTCTAAAGTTGTTGAGTGACATTAAAAGGAGTTGACAATCATCACAGTCAGTGGAGAGTCATTTTCACCCTCTGCCAATCTGTAATTTTTTTGTCCCAATGTCTGTTAATGAAATGCCAGCTTTGTAATTTTGAGGATGGAAGCAACCTGATGCTTACTGTATCCCTCTGCTAGTAAAGCCAGATTGTACCCTTCTTTTTCTCACTTTTTCTCAAAAATAGAAATTTTTGTGTTTCATTTAAATTTAAGGTATTACTAGCACTGTTTTTGCCATACAAACCGGTCCTATTGCAAGAGGATAGTGATGACCACAGCAGTGGTTTTTATGCTTTTCCTTGTTAAATAAGATTTCATTTAGGTGGTCATCTAATCAGTACCTCATTAAGTAAAATGAGGTGTGCTCGTGTTGGAATTCCACCACTGATACTGCATATATATATTGTCACACATAAATGTCGGAGGACATCCTCAATGGCTCATTCGAGGGGTGTTACTAAGCACATATTCTCCTTTTCTTCCTGCGGCTCTGAGAAACCACTGAACAGATTGCAATTTGCCCCCCACCCTTCCAGTCCGCACAATACAAGAAGTCCAGTCGCCCGAAAGGAGGCATATTTTGCAACTTAAGCAGACTGCAGGACAGAGCTCCATGAAGTATCCAACTTTTTGATGGCTATACAAGCCCTGTTTAGATATTGTTTAAGTTATTTGCCCAAATTGGGGCCTCTCATTGGCTCCCAAAGTAGCGCAATTTAAGTTAACGTCTGCACCTGGCCACTATATCTATCTATCTATCTATCTATCTATCTATCTATCTATCTATCTAT
>JANRMT010027041.1:64642186-64667993 GCA_026402145.1 Polypterus bichir lapradei
TATCTATCTATCTATCTATCTATCTATCTATCTATCTATCTATCTATACAGTATGTACCTATATATATAAGTATGAAAGATTGGGGCAGTCCTAGAACATGTAAAGAAGTTTGTGACTAATAGGAATTTTCAATTGTTTGATAACAGGAGTCCTTGCTATGGTTTGTCCTTTAAGGATCTTTTTAATGTGACTGTCTACTTTTGCTTCTCTGTTCTTTAAAGTTACATAAAAGTTTCCCCATGGACAATAGCTTCCTTATTTCAATGTCTGACCGATTTCCAAATATTTTTGAAAATCAAATTTTGGAAAACCAGCACATTTTAAATGTTGTGCTCCTTTTTGAAAATTCCCAAGCTAGCTGCTGATATATAGGCATTAATATCTGAATTTTTTTAGGACTATTTGAATTATGTTAACTTACGGCTGTTGTGATATTTTGTGTGCTTGAGCAAGTAACTGTATATCTTACACACAGAAGCCATGATAATAGCATATTAAGTCTTTACATTAGGAATTTATCAGTCAGATTTCTTGAGATGTTGACTTCAGCTCCATAAACTACTTGGACCATATCATTTATTAGGAATATCAGTGTATAGCTTGTATGAAAGGAAAGGACTGAGGATACTCTAAATTAAGCAGGAAATACGAAAATGTGAATTTCTTCTTTGACAGCAAGTGAATATAATTTATTTACTTATTTTAATTGTACCTCCTCTCTAAATATATGTGGTCACAGTTTGCTTTGTCTCTTTGCATTGACTACCCTGGGGAATGTGGGGAGAAACATCTAAAAAGGGTGTTGAGATGTGTCAGACACTAACCATGGTGCTGGAGATGTGTTAAATGTTGGTTAGCATGTGCAAGTAAGTATTTGACTCTTCTGTATACATGCAACAATAATAACTCTGTAAACCTGTTCTCATTTAATTGCGTAAAGGTAGTAGAAATATGAACATGAAGACCAATTCAGGGAAGGCAACAAAAAATGCGTAATTGCAGACATAACCAGGAAGGCAGATTGGAAACTTTGGTTTTTTTTTTTTCAAGAAAACATGAATTCTACATTCGAGACTGGTGATGGTCTAGAAGGTTAGAGATGATCTAGCAGATCTTCTTAATCATGTTTGATGTTTTCATTTTGTTTTGACAGGCTAATAACTTTTTCTTTGTAATATTTTCATTATTTATTGTTTTACTCAGAATGGTATTGTGTCATTGTTATATGTCTGGATTTTCCTTCAGACATGGGCATTCTCCAGAGGTAAAATCATGGGTGGTACCTTTTGTGGAATGTTGCTAGGTGCAATGCTCAGTGTCGGCACCGCCACATTATAAAAGTTAACAGCATGCATGACAAGGTCTCTGAACTTTGACCATTTGAGACAGAGTACCTAAAAGACAAAAATCTAAAATCAAAAAGAAAAAAGAAACAGACTAATAAGAAAAGAAATACTGATCTTGGCTATTGCTTCATTTAGTGAGTTTAGATATATAGATAGATAGATAGATAGATAGTTTAGGCATCTATCTATCTATCTATCTATCTATCTATCTATCTATCTATCTATCATTTCACATAATGCCTTACCTCCAGTATCTAATATAGAGAGTCCCATTGAAGATTTTGGACACACCCAGAAATTTTCATGTTTTGGATAGAAACTGATAAATCATAGTCAAAGTCCACACCTACTTTATCTATAACCAGAAAAACCAAGAAAAGACAAAAACACATAAAGGAGCATAGCAGTTATCCACATTTTGGATGAGTTAGAACTCACGGAGACCATCACCTAACATACATATTATATTAATTACATAGTAAGACTTAGTAACTGCACCATAAACTGGGACTGCACCCAAAAATCAAGATGGGACTGAAAAGAGATACACCTGGAAAAACAATACAAATGAATTCAGCAACCCACAAACCATAATAACTGTGTTATTATACACAAAAATCATTTAAAAATAGCAAATACAAAGCATAATCATAATATCATGAAATAAGGTCTGTCAGAAGTAAACAGAGTCAGATGTTTTCATTAAGGTTTCAGGTAATGGAAGCAAAGAGACAGGAGTAAGGAATACATCAGGTAAGGTGATTTGTGTTTTCTGTTCTTTCAAATTAAGTTAGGTATTTTAATATCTTATTGTTTATAAAGTCAGTGTATAGTTGTGATGTGTTGCATGTTGGGTAGTCTTACTGAAACCAGACATATAATACAGCTTAAAACTGGGTGGGAACAATTAGATGGCTCACTGAATATGACATTTCTAAGCCGATCCAATGCCTCATGAAAGTGACGCTCAAAGTAAGTCTGGTGATTTTGAACTGCAAAGATCAGTGGTGTTCTCATTATCCTGGTCTGACAAAGAGCAAGCTTCTGATTACGATAAACTGTCTGCAGTTGAAAAGTCCCTTAAAAAATCTTATTAGATAAACTAATGTGTGTCGTGTGTGCAGGGAGCTAGTAGTTGCGGTGGTCTACCTGTGTGTGTGTTTGTCTAGCTCCACTGTCGCAGCGCTCATTACAACGTGCAGATTAATTAAGCTTCAGTTATCTTGTGCTACTGAGCTCCTGAATGGAGGACAGGGATTTTGGCTTTCTATTTTGTCTCAGCATCATGTCTTTTGTTCATTATCTTTTGTGCTCTCCCTGAAACCTCAGCCGTGGTTTAAAATGCATGAACTGGAGAAATGTGGGGCTGTTGTTTTAGGAAGACTCCCTGTGGGAATAGAAGAAGTTCACTTAGCAAGTGGCTAATATTTCTGTGTTTTTTCTTAAGTTTCTATCTTGAAATACTCCCACATTCCAATAATTATTTTTTTTCCATGCTGATAAAAAGCTCACTGGCAGGTCATTTAGTTCTCAGGAGAATGTACTACAGAACTTTATGACTCTCCCCTGCAACAGTACCCCAAGGAGCTTTGAATCTGAGCTCGGACCAATTTCAATTCCAAACATCATCCGATACTTCCAACCTACCGATCCCACAATTATTATTAGTAGTTAATTGCTACCAGACAGTTTCTACAAAGACTTTTTCAGCAAAAAATAACATTAATATGCACTTTTACATTGTTTGAAATCTTTCATCTGTTTTACATACTGGACAAGCCAACTTGCTTGAGCCAAACCCTGGATGCTCAGTGACTTATCCTCTCACAGTGGCTTATCTCTCACAGTTTCACTCAGCATCACCCTGTCATCTTCACAAGAAAAGGTTTATCTTCCTCTTTGGAGAAGTCTTTCATCCTGGCAAAGAAAGTTCTTCCTTTTTTAAACTAATTTTCAGCAAGTTATGATCTCAACTCAGCTTTTATGGATGGTGTAAATAGCGTTAGTTGAAATCTGGGATTATCTAAAGCAAAGATATCTTTCTGGGTGGTTTTGCGAGTGGCAGACTTTGTTCTGTTATTGCTACTGGAAACATAACTTTTCCTAGCAACAGGCTTTGTCGGAGACGGCCTCCTTGTTTAATCTGTTATGTTTAACATTGCACTGCCAAACGTTTATTTGACAAACTGAGATCGTTTTACTTTGGTGAAAGTGGGCAAAATGACCCTGTTCTTTGAAGATGGCAAAATTAGTCCTCCATCTCCTCTGTGGGCTGTTTAAACTATTAAAGCAATCTACTGTAGAATGCACGCAACATGTCAGAAGGAGAATGCTTTACTCAACTGAGTATGGTCACTGGAACCCTATTAAGCTGTCAAATGTCCATCACAGTGTTATTTTTTTTAAACTCTGGGTAGGGCAGAACTACAGATCATTCATTATATTGCCAATGGTTTACTCAGTCATTTGAAAATTTCCCTGATTGGTGAGCTTTGGGCCCTTTGATAGAGATTGAAAATAAAACCCCATCTTAAGGACCTAGCCTTGGAAAAATAAAAATGGTGCACTGATGTTAGAACAAATACCTGCATCTGGTTCTGTTTGAAAGGTGACTACTTTAGCCAGAGTAACTTCAAACCGAGTAAATCATTTTGTTATTCCAGGTTTAGAAGGTTATTTTTTGGGTATACATTTATAATACCCAAATAAATTCATTCATTCATTCATTCATCCAGCCATCCAACTTTTCCTGGTGTGGATCATGAATAAGTTGGTGATGACACCTCATAGAAAGAGCAGTCAGGAGGCAAAGGTTGATGGAAGGATACAGGCCCTTTTCAGCAGAGCAAGAGAATAACAGAATGTTCACAGACTTATTGTAAGCAGGTAATTTTGTCAAGTAGTCAAAGCAGTGAAAGTGTCATGTCTCAGCCAGCCTGTGGTTCACATACATGTTTTATGTCTCTTTTGTTCATTTTTGATTCTTTGATTTATGTTGACTATGTGCATTATTCTTTGTTTTTAATTTAGCATATGCATTCAAATTGCCTAAATTACGTTCCATGTGTTTTGAGGGTGAGAGAAACAGCCATCTACCATCGCTGCCAGGAATTGCTCTCCATTCTATAAATCCAGTTCTTCCACAACTCCCGGTGATTCATTTCAAATGTGGTTGGAAGTGGTGAGTTCACTTATGTTTATTTGATTTTTGACCATCTGCTCCATATTTTGATAATTCTTTGAATACCTTCATTGGGTCTTGTTTGCTTTGGGTTACCTTTGGTGTTACAAGCAACTCTTTTTTTCCTTTTTTTACTGCTATGGGGCTAAGGTTTTTTGTGAAGAATAAATCTTTTTATTTACGAAGACTCATTATTTGCCCTATTACTATCAGGGTTTTAATGTGGTACCCTCTAGTAGGCATTTTGGAAGTGTTTTTAAGACTACATGCCTTGAGACTCCTAGTCTACGACGGGAGCACTGTATGATGACATGAAAGATAGACCTGACCATTCACAGCTCTTGCATCTTTGTTTGATTCCAAACCAAGCTAACTTTTGTGTGTCACCTACTTGTTTTTCTTAAGTGCATATTGTTTTCTCTAAAGGACTTCACTTTCTTTCAGTACAAACACAAGTATCACATTATGTCTTAGCTCTGAGCACAGGCTTATTCTTTCACATGATGTCTTTTCCACTTGTCCATATTGGGATGTTGCTTAGAAAATCATAGTATGTGACATTTACTGAAGAAGTATTGAGGAAATAGAAGGGGAACACACTCATCAGAATGTGCTCAAGCATTTTGCCATCCAGCCTAAAGAATAGCAAATTAGTGTGTAATTGTTATGGATTCTGATCAATTTGAGAAGTCTGGAGAAGTCCAGTTAGACTTATTTTTATGTGAGTGCAATTGAGAGGAGCTACCATCTTTCCTTGAACAATGACAAAAGAATACTATGATACAACTATGGGTTTTAATACATGAAAAGCTGTACGATCTTCTGTCAAAGCTTAAAGACTAACCAGAATCTGAAGTAAAAAAAAATGGATTTCTAAAGCTAGATGTATTAAATACAAGTATTCTTTTTTGAATTTCATGAGTCATTACTGTGAGAAAGTATTGTAGGTTTGGGCACTCCACTGTGCACGATACTTTCTTTTAAGGTGCCATCATACTGAAGTTAAATGGTCCCCATGTGCATGTCACATTGCTCAACAAAGTATTGTTATGATTAGTCTTTATTCTTTACATTTTTTCTGCTTCTTCCTGAAGTGTGTGGGATCATCTACAGTATGTGACTATTGTGGGGTTCTCACCCTCAAGGAACCCAATGTTGACATTAATTTTTTTTGTAATACATCTTGGAAACATTATTCTGTGACACTATTTTGATTTTTATCTTGGTGTTGGCTATTTTCTGACATACGTGTTACAGGTTTCCATTGATACATTCCCAGAGTTCTCTGGGAATGTGTGACATATGACACCTTTCACATGAACATATAAACGCCATCAGGTTCATGTTGGCATTAACTCAAATTGGAAAAAAAACTGTGTGTTTGTTGCATTTGGTATTGTTGGTTTATTTCTGGCTTAAATATTTAATTTCTGACTCCCTGACAATGATTCTTGTTTTCTTTTTTCATTGATTTATTGAAAAATTGGCTTGATTCCTGGTTAATGTGCTGTGGACCACTGGGAACCAAACAGGGCTATACCAAATTGCAGCTCCTAGCGTGCCCTGACGGGAGTCCATGGTGCCATAACCGCCCAGGAAGGCTGCTCTTTAGCGTCCCAGGGGAGGTATTACCTCAGCGATGCTCTCTCACCAGGTCCTTCCATTCCGTTGGTGTCCCGGCCAGGTAATGGCTGCGGCCACACGTCATAGTGCTTAGCACATCTTTTGTTGACACCCCCCTCTCCTGGTTCTTACTAAAAGTTGTTTCTCTCTCCATGAGGTAAAACGTGTACTGCATCTCCATGTTTTTCAAATGGCAATGGAGAACAATAAAAAAAAAATATCAAAATGACATGCAATAAAAGTTAATAACATTTCCAACCAAAATGAAAATATTAAAAATCAATTATTGATGCCTTCCTGTCATTAAGGTATTACTGTTATAGTTTTCGGATTTTGGAATGTTTAAATGAGTGCTTATCTTTCTGCTTGTTGCTTTTTGTTATTTTAAATGTTCCCCTGATACAAAATTAAATACTTCTGTCCAAATGTTTTCAAGAGCTCTGCAATTGTACTCACTGCATATAGCTGACAATGCTTTGTTAAGAGATTGTTTGCTCTTCGATCTAAGAGCTGGCTTCCTGCATGGCTGGAGGTGTCTGGGGCACGTGATAAACCAAGTAAGTACACTTGGGTATACTGTATATGCATATTGTTCAATATTCTCAAGACAATTAGGAGATTATAAATTGTTTGAGTTTTTGAGGCTGTGTGAAGGATTTTGTTCAGAAGTTGACTGACTTTCCATTTAGGCCTTGATGACAATAGCAGCTCTGTGCAACCTTCAGCTGGATAAGCAGGTTTCAAAGTAAATAGGCAACAGAAAAATTAAAAAGGCATAGGAGGATGTACTCATTCCTGTCTGCATTTCAGGGAGGCTTTAAGAAAATGTGAATAAAAAAATGTCCATCCTTCGTTTTCCCAAAGATTTAGTCCACTCCAGGCTTGTTCAATAGTCCTGTGTCGAGCACACTCATGGACCCATCCATACTCACTCATGCCAGATCAAAATATCATGAACCAGAGCAGGCAATGCTGAGGTTTTACAAAGTACCAGTGAAGCCACAGATAAAGTTCTGCCAGCAGTTATGGTCAAAATATTATAGAAAACTACTGATGTCCTTTAAAGGATCCATATCAGGGCTAAGAGAGAAAGGCTGAAGAAACAGTAAAAGGAAGAGTGGAGAGAGAAGGGTGGGCTTAGCATTTCAGCAGGACATGAGTAAAATCAGTTGTTTCAATTACAGCTTGTAAGAGGAACAATCCACTGTTCAGAGCCCCCCAGAGGCTTTGGCCCTGTAAATGTGTTGTTTTCTCACAGCTGCAGACATTGCATGTGTGCACACTCGCTCTTCTTTTCTAAAGTGGTCTGCATTCATATCCCCTTGATTCCCACCTTTATCCAAATTTCTCAACATGTTTAAGGCTTATCCCCTGAAGCAAGGAACTTGTTTGCCACTTTATTTGTGTTTGAGTGGGGTATTCAATTAAAAGGGGCAAAGTAAGGGGAGGTTGGCCTGGAAGAGAGATATGATAAAGGAAGAGGTGAGAAGTGAGGGCAATAGAGATAGAGAAAAAGAGCAAAAGCAAAGTCTTGACGGAAAGAACGAAGAGTTGGGTCAAGAGTCTCAGAAAGGGTCATAGGTTGAGGGGAAAAATATGGGAGTCACAGTTTTTTTGTGAGAATTTGTGTGACCTGCTTGTTTTTTTTTGGTTTTGTTGTCAGCAAATGCAAATGTGTTAGACAATAAACAAAGATGAACATTAAAGGTGTGACTGTGACTAAACTCAGAAAGAAAAACCTCCTGCTCAAGTCATACAAATGGATATGTGTTTCAAGGGTAGTTTTAGCTTTACTGAACGAATACATGGACATCTGATCACATCACAGCAATTAAAGTGATGTCGATGCATCAGACAATTAGTTGATCAGTCTTTATATCTTTAAAGTGGTCACAGCCTGAAATGCTATTCCTTTCTCAGCAGGACACACTTACATTGTACAATGGATTTCCAATATACAGTAAGTTCCATTCCCACCAAATGCCAACTCCTTTCTTTTATGTTGACACACAGGAGTGTCTATTCCCAGCAGCTGTAGTCCAATTTTGCTTTTATGCATAGCATTTTTATGAATACGTTATAAAACCCATCCCTCCGTTTAATATAAATGTATCTAAACATTAGCCGAACTGTTGTAGTCAAACCATCATGGGAAAGTGGTGTTCAACACTCATCCCAGCAATGTATTTTGAGTGGGAATGCTCCACTCCATAAAGTTCTGAGCAGTGTACTTAAACGTTTCAGGAAGAGGTCATCATTGTGGTGACTGTTTCAGGTCAGACCTTCTCAGTGCTGTCTTCTGATAGCCTTTTGAATACTATGAAACCAAAATAATATAATAACATGGCCTTTTTTGTTCCATTAATTAACAGTTTTAAATCCATGAAAAAGTGAGAACGCACAGTTTAGAGACCTCGAATTCTGTGACTTCTGATCTTACCAGAAAGGACACAGTCGCCAAATGGCATGAAAATGTTGTAGAAAACTGTGGTGAAAATAAGGCTGCAACTTGTTCATGAGATATAGAGAGTTCTCTCTTAGCAGGATAAAGGTGATAAAAGAAAACAAATACATGGTTTCAAAATTTTACTGGAATGCCATGAAAAATGTTCATAATTTCAACAGATTTGGTCATCGTATTACAAGGGATTTAATGAACAATAATTAGTTTTCAGTGATTTGGTATTCAAAGAGATTTATCTTCATGAGAAATCTGTAAAGTTGAAATTATTCTTTTTTACATAACAGAATAGTGTGTATAATGTTGAAAAATAAGATCTTGAAAGCCTTCAGAAAGTGTTCACACCTCTTCTCTTTTTATACATTTTGTTATGCTGCAGCCCGATGCTTAAAAGCTTTTAAATTCATTCTTTCCTTCAATACTCAATACATTCAGAAAGAAAAGCAAAAACAGGATTTTAGGATTTTTTGCAAATTTATTGAAAAAAGAAAACTTGAAATACTGTATTAAGTCAATTATTTAGACCCTTTGCTGTGATCACTGAGATGCCCCAAGACTTTGTTTAAAGTCCATCAAATTCAGATGATTCCACATTATTAGAAAAGACTCACACCTCTCCATAGAAGATTTCACAGCTAACAATGTGCATCAGAACAAAAAAAACAAGCCAAGAGGTTAAAGGAATTGTCTACAGAGCATAGAGACAGGATTGTGTCAAGGCAGAGATCTAGGGAAGGCTACAAAAATATCTGCAGCATTGAAGGCTCCAGAGAGCACAGTGGTCTCCTAATTCTTAAATGGAAGTTTGGAACAATTGTGACTATCCCTAGAGCTGGCTTCCTAGCCAAACTGAGCAACTGGGGAGAAGGACCTTGGTAAGTGAGGTGATCAAGAAACCAATGTTCACTCTAGGCTCAGCTCCAGAGAACCTGTGTGGACATCGGAAAAACTTTCAGAAGAACAATCAACGTTCCAACTCTCTACTAATATGGCCTTTATGGCAGAGTGGTCAGACAACACATGAAAACCTGCTAGGAGTTTGCAAAAAGCCACCTAAAGGGCTCTCAGACTAAGAGAAACAAGATTCTTTGGTGTGATGAAACCAAGATTCAATTGTTTTGCCTCATTTCTAAATGTTGCATCTGGGGGAAACCAGGCATCACTTGTCACCTGCACAATACTATTCCAACAGTGAAGCATGGTGGGGGCAGCATCTTATGGTGTTGTCTTTCAGTGGAAGGGACTGAGAGACTAGTCAGGGTTAAAGGAAAGCTGAACAGAACAAACTACAGAGATATCCTTGATGGGAACCTGCTCCAGAGCACTCTAGGCTGAAGGTTCACCTTCAAACAAGACAATGATCCTAAAGAGTGGCTTAGAGTCAATTTTGTGAATGTCCCTGAGTGGCTCAGTCAGAGCCCAGATTTAACCCTAATCAAACATTTCTGGAAAGACCTAACAATAGCTGTCCACAGGCAGTATCTGCCCAAATTGACAGAGCTTGAGAGGATGTGCAGAAAAATCCCTAAATCCAGATATATGAAACCTGTCGCGTCAGAACAAAGAAGACTTCGGGTCATAATCACCGCCAAACGTGCTTCAACAAATATTCTCTCAATGTGATATTTCAATTTTTTTTAAGAATTTTGCAAAAATTCCAAAAATTCTGTTTTTCTTTGTCATTCTGGGATGCTGAGTGTTGCTTGATGAGGGAAAAAATAATTTAAATGATTTTAGTATAAGGCTGCAATATAATAAAATGTACATAAGTGAAGGGGTCTGAATACTTTCCATTGTATATGTGGGAATGGCTTAAAATGTGATTTAACTAACTTGTGATAGCCACTGAACTGATTTCTTGGATCAAGAAAGGAATCTAGTAGATAACTATAATACAGTACATATTCCTTCAGTGAAATTACTTGTGAACTCCATCATATATTTTTTGTAGGTCTGCATAACACACCTAGGAATAGATTGTTTTAGTTCTTTTTTTTCAACTATATAGCGCATATTAATAGTTTGCCAACTGTCTGGCATATATAGTGTAGAACGCAGTAGGGTATCGGACCGGTTGAACCCCCTGTGTATGCACACAGTAACTGTATGTGAACTATACAGTATATTGTTACTATTGAGAGGCACTCTGACTACCAGGGAAAGAACTCATGCCATAGCTACTAGGAGATTAAGATACAAAAAGTTCATTTATGGAATAAGAAACTAACAGCAAGTTCCGTCACCAATGATCATGTTTTTTTATCTGTTACTGAATAGGATTAGAAATGAGTACATTAGAGGGTCAACTCAGGTTGGACAATTTGCAGACAAAGTCAGGGAGGTGAGATTGCGTTGGTTTGGACATGTGCAGAGGAGAGATGCTGGGTATATTGGGAAAAAGATGCTAAGGATAGAGCTGCCAGGCAAGAGGAAAAGAGGAAGGCCTATGAAAAGTTTTAGGGAAGTGGTGAGAGAGGACATGCAGGTGATGGGTGTAACAGAACAAGATGTAGAGGACAGGATCTGCTGTGGCAACCCCTAATGGAAGCAGCCGGAAGAAGAAGAAGAAGAAGAAGAAGAAGAAGAAGAAGACTGTACTTACACTGTGTTGTTTGTAATGATGGCCAAGAAAAATAAAATTATCTCATATTTTCATGGAGTTTGAAGATAACAAAGTTTCTGATTGCCAATATCAAAATATTAATGAAGAAAATCCAATGTTACTTAAGTCACATAATCCACATATCATTTACCCAGTTTATGCTCACAACATGCAACATGCCTTTACTGACATATTGTGAAATAAATATTTGAAGAAAAAAAGGGAAGTGCATGAATGTGCAGCACATTCAAGTGATTTGAAGCTTTGGAACTGAAGACAGGGCTGTTAAGCAATAATTCATTGAGGTCCACACACATATGCAAGTCTAAGATAATCTCACATCATTCTTGAGCTGCTTTCACTTTATTAACCCTATCATAAGATTCAATGCCATGCATAAAGGAGACCAGGAAAGCTACAAAGATACAGTAAATGCAAGCCTATCGGGAACTATTTACTTGTAGACAGCTTCCAGTGGCATGTGCTTATCCTCAGGCCAGCATTCTCTGCATTGACAATGAAAGGACCAATGTTTTCTGTTCTTTACAGAATTCCCAGTAGTGACCCTTCCAAAGCATTAGAGGTCTCCAATCCCCACTATTTTAGAGTGATCAAATAGCTTTATAGTGTACCTTAGACTCCAGCAGTCTTCTTCTCCAAATTTAGTATGAATCTTGCTGCCTTCTCTTATCTCACACTGCCATTTTTTATCATCTATCCTGAACTTAGGCAATCTTTAGTTTTCCTCCAGATTTTCATTTTTCCAGTCCCATTGTCAAAAGCAATTAAAAGACTGCATGTATTTTTACGCCACTTCTTAATTCTTTTGCCTCCTTTATTGCATACAGTACATAACAGGACTGTGTTTTAACTCCGTAACAAACTTTCAATGAATATAATCCATCCATTTTCTGAATCCATAGGATTCTGAAGCTTTTAACGGTAACATTCAGGCATTAAGTAGGAGACAACTTTGGATATCATCTTGGTGCATCACAGGGCACACTGACAGACACATGCATACTCAATGTTGACCGTTGTCTGCCGTTTTTTTTTTGAGGTTGCGTTTTTGTGTGCAAGAAACTCTGCAAAGCCCCAAAGTTGGGGAGTGCAAATCTGTTAATGTCAGATGTTTTTTGTGGGCAACATTTAGTGGCATCTGTGCTTCAGTAACTGATGATGGACTAGAGGGGAAAAATGATGAAATCCATGGAGGGGTTTCTCACATTCTCAACGTCAGTATGATTTTAAAAAGTCAAATCTGTTTAAGGCATTAGGTGCTTAACAGGTATTATCCATTAATAAGCAGCCACCATTGGGGGCAAAATTGGGTGGGGGGCAGTATTATTTAAAACAATTAAGACCCTGACTTAATAAACACTCTGACCCAATACTACTGTTCAACTCGCATTAGCCTATTCATATTGTTGTATATAATTTTCACATACTACTAATGTTTGGTCTTGAAGTCTGATGACGTGGTGAATGGTACAGGTGGTCTTCCAAATCCCAGGATGCACTGCGCTTAGCTTCACAGTGGCTTATTCTACACTGGATGTCCTTGTTTTTTTTATTCTTTTCAGGTGCAAGTTTGTAGTTTTACTTTTGTTGTGGTAATGTTTTCCTTTCAACAATTTTCTTCTTTGAGTTATTTATCCATCCTTATTTCAACATTGGGTTGATGCAGATTTTGGATAAATACAGTTACATATATTTTTTTTCTGTTCTTTTTTTTTTGCAAGCACAGTGTATTGTCATTACGGTAATTTTATGGGGGTCTCTCGCAATTTCAACATCAGTACAATTTAAAAAAAATCTAATCTGCGCAAGGCATTGGGGAGTTAAAAGATAATAGCCATGAACAGATATTGGTTTGTTACAGAGAACTGATATTATCAGCTAGGGGTACTACTATCAAAAAAACACATTCACATTAAAATATGTATTATTTAGAATGGAGTATTGCAGAAGAGATTCACCATTTTGACCTATCCTCCTTATTTTCCTTTAAAAGCAAAATCTCTTTAAATATGAAAAGATGATCTGCAGCTATTTCATTCACACACGCGTTTAAAGTATAATGTGTAACCTTGGCTTAAGTGCCAGGAAAAAAAAACCCTGCTAGGCTCACGGAAGGAGATTTTAATATTGATGAAAAGGCAGCACAAAACAAAGACACCTTCTTGTTCTTTCAAGTCCACCTATTCATCCATTTTCTATAACAGTTTTTCCATTTGTCTGGCCGTTCCACACAGCAATATGAGTGAGGCAGGAAGAAGCTGTGCCATCCCACCACAGTGCCCACTCATACATGCACATGCAAAGACACCAAGATTCACCAATTGTTGCTGCAGAGAGAAATCCACCTGAAAAAGGGGAGAATATGCAAAGTCCACAAAGGGGGCCTCCCGGATGGGAATCAAACTGGGGTCCAAGTGCTATGTTACCTGTTGGACCACTGAACAGCTTGTGGTTAACAAAAATACTCAAGTGTTATTTTCGATAGTGTCCTCTATAAGGACAAAACTATTACTGGAAATATGATACCCATTCTCCTTTCAATCTGTAAATTCAGTTTTTAAGCACAATGTATTGTTGCAACAATGTATGCGGCGGCCAGTGCATCTAGCATGCCAAGGCTGTATTCAGCTGTGTACAATTCCCAATTAACTGACATCCATAATTCCTTGAATTTAAGAGCATTGTGTATAAGTTATACGAAGATTTGGCCTTCCACTACCACTGCATTGTCACTGGACACATAGGATTCCAAGAACAGGATAATCATTGTGTGCTCCCGCTCAGATGTGCTCCTGATGCCACATAGGAGCACAATGAGAAAACGGAAAAAATCTGAACAGCATTAACTGAATGCCACCATACCACCCTACAACAATAGTTAATGCAATTAGTTATGCAGGCAGAGATTTAGAAACAAAACCCCAAAACTCCCACAGCTATTAGGACCGGAGCTATTGACATAGGCGCATATTAAAGAGAGCTTGCAGGCTCTGAGAAAGCCCAAGTGTTGAGAACTGTTAAGGAACTCACAGCTTTTATTGTGTAATTCCTTCTTGGGACGTTGAAACATTTCGCATGGCAGCGGGGCTTTGTGCTCTTGTGTGTGGGCATTGGTGTTGTTTTAATCAGTAGCTCTGAGAAGCACCAGGCATTTGGGAAAGTTGCTTATTTTTGCAGGCTGAAGCATCATCACAAGTGCCATTACAGTAAATCAAAAGCCTCTTTGGCACTATCCAGTTTCCCTTCTGGCTCTTAAGGTTAGAACAGATGTCAGCAGAGAGGACAAAATGGATTTCACCCATGGAGAGGAGCTTTTCTTGCCATTACTAATGGGCAGCTCCTTGAAATGCTAATGCACACAGTTTGTGTTGCTGGGTTCGCATAGAAATGGTGGGAAACAGCTCTGATCTTGACAAACCCTTTTGTTATTAAGCAACAAAATCTGCTCTTCTGAAACATCTAAGCACTTGGAACGATGTGACATCTTGCTAGCCAGTGATCCAGTGTAAAAGAAGAGAAAAAGGCGTGCTAAAAAAGAAGGAGGGGGGAGGTGGAGGAAAAAAGAAGAAATGAAGAAAAGCCGTAGTTAGTTTTGGCTATCACCGAATTCTTTCGTAAATACTCGGTGGAAACAAAAGAAGAAAGGCGGACAACAAAACACTTTTAGGCTACCCCACTAAAGCCAAGAGTTTCTGAAAGAGAAAAAACATGCACAAGTTGCTCTACTGGCCACAAAGCACACTTTTATAGCTGCGATGCAACAAATCAAACAAGGATTTGTGTCGAGTGAAAAAAATCTTTAAATGTACAAAATAAATGATGTGTGCGTTTATACATGTAAGGATGATAAACCTCATGAAATAAATCAAGAACATGGGAGAAATAAAACAGCGTTTCAGGCCAGGAGGTCTGTTCAGAATGAAAGAGAGCCACCTGCGGTATATGCACATCAGTGTCCATTTTTGGTACTGCCATCCTATCCTCAGTTGTTTTATAAATTTGTATTTATTGCACGGTTTTACAAAATGTAGTGTTAGAAGGGTGAGACTGACACAAAGTTGCACTTCATTTTTAGGTCACTTGACCCAACTATTTCATAACCCCAGTGCTTAAACTAGCAGCAAAAGGCCCATTATTTACAAACTGTAGTTCTCATCTACAAAAACGTTTTGATTTCCATGCTCTTAAAATGCCTTTAAGTGGTGTGCCCTGCTAGCACTAATACTCTTTGCATCATAAATCTATCCAATATTTGCAGAGCTATGAAGTGCCAGTCCCAGGAGGGGATGCCAGTTTACAACTGCATGCACATTCACAATGAGCTCGGCTAAGAGTCGCCAATGACCTGTCAGTATGATAATCAAGTGAGAAAAAGGGAGAACTTTCAAATTCCACATAGCACAGAGCAGACTTTACCTGGGGTTCAAGCACTTTGAGACTAAATAAAGCAATCTGTGCTGCCCATTCTTTTAATTATTTAAAATAACATAACATAATATCTCCATTGATCCATCCATCCCTCCATCTATCTGTCTTCTCAACCTGCTTATCCAGGGCAGTGTTGCATGGCAGCTGTAGCCTATCCCAGCAAGCATCGAGTGCAAGGCAGGAATTTTTCATGGGCAGCGTGCCAGTCCATCTTATTTAGAACTGGACTTAGGTCTTCCTATGCTGATTGGTACATTGGGTAACTAATGCATACCATCAAGTTTAATCTGACGTTACCCCTTCTGCATCCCCCGATTTGAGATTGACAGATTAGTAGATATCTTCTCAGAACATCACATGCCATGCCTTTGTTGGTCTTCTCAGATTCTGCTTGCCTTTGTGCGGTGTACAGTATATTGCACGGCTTAATGAGATCTTGTAACTTCCTTAAAATCTGCTTGATGGACAGGGCACATAATATTGTCATACTCACTTTAACTATTGAGTCAAGTTGGGCCAATCCAGGCAACATCAGGCAAAAGGCAAAAACCAACCCTGAATGAGGGGTGATGTTATCACAGGGCCAACTCTCTGAGTTGTGTTTGAATTGTCTACTAACTTAACACTTAAGTCTTTGGGGATCTGGAAAAAACCTCACACTGACACAGGGAGAGCATGCAAACTCCACTGCACCACTCTGTCAATTAATCAATCAATCATACATTTACTTAACACCCATCATAATGCAATGCACTATACAAATCAATACTACACTTTAATATCTCAGTATAGCCTTTTTAAGTTATGAAATGAATTTTCTAATACACTATTTTGAAACAATTTTAAAATGATGAACTGACATTGATGGCACAGTAGTTAGCGCTGCTACCTTATAGCTCAGGACACAGGAAGTGCCAGTCCCAGTCCAGGCTTGGTTCTTATCTTGTGTCTTATGCTGCCATGCCCCTGAACTGGCTGGATGGATGACTACATAGCACTAACATTACAATGAGAGAAGACATGTTTAGTACCTTCAAACTGGGGGGCATGATACCCAGCACTCTTTCTCTTCATCTAAACAGTTAAGACAATTTGTGCACAAACAGTGAAACAAGACTATTTGTGATCCAAGACAATTATGGGTTGTTATTCAAAAATCAGGAAAGTTATAAAACAGATACTTGTCAATAGATTCAGCAAGCAGCTGCAAGTGTGACTCATGTTATTTTCTCGTATTCTTTCATGTGGTGTCTTCTTAAACGTGCCTCACAGATGCCTTTTTTTTAATTGCTCTGGTTGCTAAGCTGGTGTTTGTTTTCCAGCAAGTTACATTTTCCTCCTGAAGCTTGGTTGCAATGAAAACAGTGATGTCTGTTTATGGATCTTAAGCATATTGAGATGCTATAATGTCTGAATTTTCAAAATACATCCTAGAGGAAAAATAAATAAGCTTTAAAGGGGAGCTAAGACTTGTAAAGACTGATAATATGATTTTCTTTCTCATTTACAAAATCAATCAAAGGTGGATATTCATTCAGGGTAAGACACTATATTGAACAAAAAGAAAATGAGCCATCATGATGAGTCTGCTATTGACATGACCCATTACTCTTCCCCAGGGTCTAAATTTTAATTGACGATGAAAAGAAAATGGCTTGTGCTAATTTCTGTCTAGTTGTATTTCCAGGGCTATTGCGCTATAGGTAATTAATTATTAAGGAACTGATTTCCCTGTAGTGGACTGTCACCTGAGCTTCTTGAGGAGATGAAGGACTGTCAGTAATGAAGCTTTAAAAACCATCCTGCTAACTGTATGGATGAGCTCCCTTTGAGCCATAAATACTGCAGATGTTGAAGGTGCAGAATATATTGGCAGGCGCTTGAGATGGGCTCAGTGTTAACTGGATGGTACACTTTTAGTTCATCTTGTTGACAAAGCTTGCACTAAAGATGAACTTGGCTCCAAATTGGATGAATGCACTATATGAACATATTAAATACCTGCAGTATTTCACTAATATTACAAATAACTTGATTATTACTTATCATTTATCTCTCCGTCACACTGGTACTTTGCCAAGGCAGAGAGTGCAGGCTTGGATATTTGAGTCTAGACCACTGTAATTGCCACTGCTAATTCACCCTGACCCTGAGCCAGTCACTGCTAAAGCTCCAGGTGTTTTACTATGGAAACACATGTACCATGAAGTGTTGCTTTACATAAAACAGTACATGCATCCTTTTCTTAAAATTCTCCCTTATTCTGTTACTAGGTTACAAAGAAATGATGTCTATTCTAAAATTGTAGGGTCAATGGCTGAATATGCAGCGTACAGGACATCATTACTTCCCAAAACACACACTCACACTCCCTTATTCACATTTAACCTTTGAGGGCTAAAAGGAAATCAGAGTAACTGAAGAACAAAAACCAGAATATGCTACAAGGATATTGCTGGGGCTGTGATTTGAATCTAATGCTGTGGAGCTGTTGCTGCAAAGATAACTGCTCTGACTTCAGCTTTGGATCGCATTCTACCTAAAACAGAAGCGTAAATGTAGAGGTCTGCCCCTCAGACTGACATAAAGTACATGTTAGATTAAACTGCAATACCTGTTGTGAGACATGCTCGGACACCACCAGATTGAGACCACATCTTTATATAAGCACACGTTTATTTTCTCCAAATAACACAGTCCCGCACAGCACACTGTGCTCCCAGCACCAATCACCCCTACTCCGGGCTTCTCTCTCACTGTCCTTGGGCCGCCTTTCCTCTCTCCAAGGGAGTTTCATCCTGCTCCCACTCCCAACTCTCGCTCCCCGATTGTAGGGAGGCGGCCCCTTTTATTTCCACCCGGATGAGCTCCAGGTGCTTGATGACGCTCTTCCAGCAGCACTTCCTGGTGTGGCGGAAGTGCTGCTCTTGCACCCAGAAGCACTCCGGGCGTCCCTGAAAGGCTGTTCTTCCATCTTCCCGGGTGTGGCAGAAGTAAATGTTTCCCGGGCTCCATGAGGCTCAGGGCGCCCCCTGGCGGTGGCCACAGGCCCCAATGGGCTTGAGCCTCCTTGCTCCTCTCCCGTGGTCCTCTCCCGATCCAGGGCGGTTGCCACCTCCCGGTCCTTTTAGGTGTCCTGGCTGGGTCTGGCCACCAGCCACCTGTGACACTGTATATATGTATATATTGTCACGCATGCACGCATAGGGAGCCGCGTAAACACCCAATGAGCAGTGTAATATATCGTGCCAGGGGACAAAGGCGGGGTACTAACCTTTCTTTCTTTTATTTCCACAGAAAGACAGAAACAACGCCACCGTAGTTGTACACAGATTCCCTAACCACGCGCTACCACTTCCGCATTCCTTTCCTCCCTCTGGTCCACTTCTGATGACATCATGGCTCCCATACAGCACCTTGGTTCCTTCCCAGCATTCCATCCATCAGTTTCCAGTCCCACCCCATAAATGGTCCCCCTCATCATAGGCACCTTGTCTGTTGTTACGCTGAAAAGCCATATCACTGACCTTGAATATTTTTTGTTTGCAAACTGTACAGTATACGGGGCTGGAAAACTCCAAACCTTTATGCTCTAGTGGAAAGACCAGCCCTGGCACAGACAGGCAGACACCAATGTTCCAAACACCACACACGTTTATTAAAACTATTTACAATTGTCCAAGTCCTGCTCACATCCCAGTGCCTCTGCACCACACACCCACAAGTCTGGGCTTCTCTTCCACCTGACTCCAGCTGATGACTGGAGGGGGACGGCCTCTTTAATGCCCACTCGGACATGCTCCAGGTGCCTCCTGATGAGCTTCCTGCGGCACTTCCTGGTGTGGCGGAAGTGCTGCATGAGCACCTGGAAGCACTCTGGGTGTCCCTGGTAATACTTCCATCAGCACCTCCAGGTGTGGCGAAAGTGCTGATGTCCAGGGCTTCACAGTCTTTTGGGCGGCCCCTGGCGGTGACCATGGGCCACTATAGGGTTGAGCTTGCTATATATAGCTGGCTGAATCTTGGGTAGAACGCCATCAACAGACATTTTGACATAAATCCAGCGTATGCAAACTTAAGAAGAACATGTTGATAATAAATAAATCTGTACAACCAATACCCGCCCCCCCACCCCAAATACACTGACTTAGCCTTATATATAAATGTCTACATGTAGAAGTGTGTGTGTGTGTGTCTGTCTGGCCCAGAAGTGCGAGGCTACAGCATGAAGCTCAAAGAGCTGACAAGGCGGTTAATGAGTTGGAAGAAGGAAGAAGTACGAGGCTACAGCATACAGCTGAAAGAATGCGACTCCGTCGCCAAAGTGAAACCGCCAACAAAAGACAAACTCGCTTAGCCACTAATACATAAGGTGAGGCAAGCACATATATATATAGCGCAGATAGTATATGTGTGTATGTGTGTTGATGTCAGAAGTTTACATACACTTAGGGTGACCTCTTTAAAATTCACTTTATAACCCCTTCACAGATTATATACTAGCAAACTCTAAATTTGTCATATCATTTAAGACATGTTTTGTGCAGAGCAAAACTAATTTTTTCCAACAATGTTCACAGACAGAATATTTCACTTTTTATTGACTGTATCACAAGTCCAGTGGGTCATAAGTATACATACACTTAGTTAATATTTGGTAGCATTGCCTTTAAATTGCTTCACTTGAGCCAAATGTTTTGGGTAGCCTTCCACATGCTTCTTACAATACATTGTTGGAATTCTGGCCCATTCCTCCAAACAGAAATGGTGTAACTAGGACAGGTTTGTAAATCACCTTGCTCACACACACTTTTTCAGTTCTGCCCACAAATTTTCATTTGGATTGAGGTCAGAGCTTTGTGATGGACACTCCAATACCTTGACCTTAAGCCATTTTGCCACAACTGTGGAGGTATGCTTAGAGTCATTGTCCATTTGGAAGACTCATTTGTGACTGAGTCTCAACTTCCTTGCAGAGCTCTTGAGATGTTGCTGCAGTATATATATATATATATATATATATATATATATATATATATATATATACACTCAGCAAAAAAAGAAACGTCCCTTTTTCAGGACTGTGAATTTCAACAATAATGTTTTAAAAATCCAAATAACTTTACAGATCTTCATTGTAAATTGTTTAAACAATGTTTTCCATGCATGTTCAATTAACCATAATCAATTAATTAACATGCACCTGTGGAATGGTCGTTAAGACCTTAACAGCTTACAGAAAGTAGGCATTTAAGGTCACAGTTCTAAAAACGCAGGACACTAAAGAGACTTGTCTACCGACTGTGAAAAACACCCAAAGAAAGATGCCCAGGGTCCCTGCTCATCTGCGTGAACGTGCATTAGGCATGCTGCCGGGAGGCATGAGGACTGCTGATGTGGCTAGGGCAATAAATTGCCATGTCCACACTGTGAGACGCCTAAGACAGCGCTACAGGGAGACAGGAAGGACAGCTGATCATCCTCGCAGTGGAAGACCACGTGTAACAACACCTGCACAGGATCGGTACATCCGAATATCACACCTGCGTGACAGGTACAGGATGGCCACAACAACTGCCCGAGTCACACCAGGAACACACAATCCCTCCATCAGTGCTCAGACTGTCCGCAGTAGGCTGAGATAGGCTGGACTGAGGGCTTGCAGGCCTGTTGTAAGGCAGGTCCTTATCAGACATCACCAGCAACAACGCCGCCTATGGGCACAAACCCACCTTCGCTGGACCAGACAGGAGTGGCAAAAAGTGCGTGAGTTTCTGCATGACAGCAATGTCAGTGTTCTGCCATGGCCAGCGAAAAGCCCAGATCTCAATCCCATTGAGCATGTCTGGGACCTGTTGGATCGCAGGGTGAGGGCTAGGACCATTCCCCCCAGAAATGTCCAGGAACTTGCAGGTGCCTTGGTGGAAGAGTGGGGTAACATCTCACAGCAAGAACTGACAAATCTGGTCCAGTCCATGAGGAGGAGATGCCCTGCAGTACTTCAAGCAGCTGGTGGCCACACCAGATACTGACTGGTACTTTTGATTTTGAGCCTCCCTTCATTCAGGGACACATTGTGAAACATTTTTAGTTTATGTCTTATGGTGTTGACTCTTTTAGTGTTCATACAAATATTTACACATTAAGTCTACTGAAAGTAAAAACAGTTGAAAGCCAGAGGACGTTTCTTTTTTTGCTGAGTATATATGTAAATAATTTTCCTTCTTAAAGATGCCATCTATTTTGTGAAGTGCACCTGTCTCTCCTGCAGCAAAGCACCCCCCAAACATTATGCTCCCACCCCCATGCTTGACAGTTGAAATCTTTGTTCTTCCCCTTTTTACTCCAAACATAATGATGGTCATTATGGCCAAACAGTTTGATCTTGGTTTCTTTAGACCAGAGGGCATTTTTCTAGAATATAAGATCTTTGTTGTGTTGTACTTTTGCAAACTGTAATCTGGCTTTTTATGGTGGCTTTAGAGCAGTGGCTTCTTCCTTGGTTAGCAGCCTTTCTAGTTATATTAATATAAGGACTTGTTTTACTGGTGATATAGATACTTGTCTACCCGTTTCCTACAGCATCTTCACAAGGTCATTTGCTGTTGTTCTGGGATTGATTTGTACTTTTAATTCGAAAGTATGTTCTTCTCTAGGAGACAGAATACATCTCCTTTCTAATGGTTTGACGGCTGTGTGGTCCCATGGTGTTTTTACTTGTGTATTATTGTTTGTACAGATGAACCTTCAGACATTTAGAAATTGTTCCCAAGGATGAACCAGATTTGTGGTGGTCCACAATTTTGTTTCTGGGATCTTGGCTGATTTCTTTTGATTTTCCCATTATGTCAAGGAAAGAGGCAGTGAGTTTGATGGTAGGCCTTAACATACATCCACATGTTGACTCCATTTAGGCTAATTGGCTATCAAAAGCTAATTATCTAATTGTCTAAAGGCTTGACATCATTTTCTGGAATTTTCCAAGCAGTTAACAAAGTATGTAAACTTATGACCCAATGGAATTGTGATATTGTCAATAAAAAGTGAAATACTGTGTCTGTGAACATTATTGGAAAAATATGAATTGTGCCCTGCACAAAGTAGATTTCTTAAACGATATGCTAAATTTAGAGTTTTTTAAGTATAAAATCTGTGGAGGGGTTATAAAGTGAGTTTTAAAGAATTCAATTGGATAGGTCATGAGATGACCAATATCAAAATATAGTCTGCAACATTAGAGTATCTCCCAGTACTGTGATTATTCAAATGATGCTGTGAGGTTTTAACATCTTATGCCGAAAAGGAAGGAATTTTAGTGAACATGATCTCAGTAGTTGTTTTCATGGGTGTTTTCCTCCATTCTTGACCTTAAGTGGAAAGTGTCAAAGACTGTGCGACATACATTCTCTTCCCCTATTCAAACATAAAATCATTTCCTATAACAGACTCACCCAGCCCATGTGGGGCTACTGTATATACTGTATAAATTGTAAGGGATGACACTCTGGGACTAGCGCTCCAGCAGAAATTGATTTGGTATCATTATCTGGGCAGGATGCCAATATTACGGAAAGACAGGGAAGGCAATATATTCAGGTTATTGTCTCTTCCCATACACTAGGTGGCAGTGTCTGTGGTCTATGGTACCCTTGAGCACACCCATGGAAGTTGTCGTTCTTTGGGTCAGCCCTGTTGGGTTCTGTGCATGCCACCGTGGGTGGGGGGCGGGTTTGGGGCTCTGAAAGGACTAGAGAGCTCTACTTTGTGTGACTTCAAATGTACCCTGAAGTGCTTCCGAGCCCTATTTCCTGGACAGTGGAAGTAGTTCAGGGTCTGTAATAAAAACAGCAACACTGCCTTGTCCAGGCGAGTCAGAGCCAGGAGAGGAGATGGGCAACACTCACCTTGGAAGAGTAGCAGTGCTGTGCAGAGAAGAGAGGAGAAGAATACTCTTAATTGTCTCTGGAAGGTATTGCTTTTAAATAAATCCCTTTGTTTTGAACCCAGGACTTGTTTTGTGTATTTTTGTTTGGGGTTTGGGGTTCTGTGGCACCCCAAGTCATTCACTATATATATGTATGTATATATTTATATATACAGAAAGAGAGAGAGCTAGGTATACATATTATATATGTATATATTTATATTTATACAGTATATGCTGATACAAAATACATATGCTAAAGTAGTATGTTTACGTGCATTGTTAGAAATGTGATGATATGACGGCCAAGGATTTTAAAGGGCCACATCATGATAGATGATGTGTTTGATCTCTCCATGACAGTAACATCTTATCCTTAAAAGAGAAAGAATTAAAATTGCACTGTCTCTAACAGTCATCTTGCTAATTCCTTCTGGCTCCAACATGGTTGACGATTAGTGTATTTATGACTGTCCTGTGATTGGCTAACATCTCATCTGCTTTGCAACTCAAGCTGCTAAGACTGGCTATGTCTCCCTATAACCCTCATTTGGATTAAGTGGGTTCAATAAGTGACTGCATAATGGCAGTATAGAGCGTAGCAGTTCTTAGTATTAATAAGGAAGTGTGTCGCTGATTGGGTTGGTGAGAGTAAAGCAGCTGAACTTGTCCTGACACATAAATCAGCAGTGGCTTTCGCCAAGCCTGCAATGCCTTTTCAAGGTAGTTACTTTCTTATGATTTAATTTTAAATACAAGGACATTGATAATAAACAAGGTAATGTAAATGATTTATGGCACATTGCAGAAGAGTGTGGACTGCTATGGTTCACCTTGCCTTGGACAATCATTTGCCCTGGGTGTTGACATTTTTAAAACATTATGTGTGCTTGGAGAAATGTTTTGAGATCACAAAAAAATCCAGTGATGTATGGTGTTTTTAATTGCTGACAGAGAATGGAAGTGCAGTCTTAGTTATCCTATAAAAGAAATTTCAAAAGCCAGCTTTGTAGATTGTGACTGTTCTGCATTTCATGGTCGTTTAAAAACATAAATTTTATATAGAATATTATATTAACAAATGAATGTACCAGTTTCAAAATAGTTCCCATTTCTTATAAGATATGTGTCAGTATATTGCCTAGAAGTGCTTGGCTCCTACTGCTCAAGTATACATGTGTGCCATACTGCACTTATGTAACTCGCTCCTTCTCAGGGCTGTCATGGCAAAGCTTCGTTTTTTCAGAATGAATGATTGCAGAGAATAATAATCAGAACAGGGAAACAAATTATGTAGCCCTTCTGTTCTGTTGGCAAAGAATGCTTTCTTCATCTTGTAATATTTTTGAAATGTGTAATGTTTTAAATTTTCACTTTTGTTATTATACTAGCTGTGAATAAATACATTTGAAATGCCATTAAGGTCTCTATTGAAGCATTTGTCATTTCTTTGGTTTTTATTTTATATAATTTTCTGGCGTAGTTGCCTCATAAATCCCAAATCGTAGGTTCAAATCCCATGCCTGTGTAGAGTTTGCATGTTATTCCCATGTCTGCATGGGTTTTCCTGTGGATAATCCAACTTTCCTCCCACATCCTGAAAGACATGTACATAAGATACTTGGTGATTCCAAACTGGACAAGTGTGGGTATTTGAGCATGTTGGCCCTCTAATGGACTGTTGCTCTTTGTGGGTCCGTTTTCTGTCAGGCTCTTCCCAACCATCCTGACATTGGTTGGTTTCAGAAGGCTATACAGTTACTTTCTGGTATGGTGGTGGAACAGCCTATTAAGCTGCTACCACTCAGTTATATCCATCCATCCATTTTCCAACCCGCTGAATCCAAACACAGGGTCACAGGGGTCTGCTGGAGCCAATCCCAGCCAACACAGGAACCAATCCCGGGCAGGGTGCCAACCCACTGCAGGACACACACAAACACACCCACACACCAAGCACACACTAGGGCCAATTTAGAATCGCCAATCCACCTAACTTGCATGTCTTTGGACTGTGGGAGGAAACCGGAGCGCCCAGAGGAAACCCACGCAGACACGGGGAGAACATGCAAACTCCACGCAGGGAGGACCCGGGAAGTGAACCCTGGTCTCCTTACTGCGAGGCAGCAGCGCTACCACTGCACCACCGTGCTGCCCTCACTCTGTTATTATTATAATAATAATAATAATAATAATAATAATAATAATAATAATAATAAT
>JANRMT010027041.1:64677455-64732790 GCA_026402145.1 Polypterus bichir lapradei
ACACACACTTTATTGTGTCACACAGTATTTGTTCTTATGATTGGCTGTTCAGGAACCTTATGACCTGTGGGTAGAAACTGTCCCTGAATACACTGGTGTAAGTGTCAACAGTGCGGTAGCATTCGTCAGAAGGTAGGAGTGAGAAGAAGTGGCATGTTCGAGGTATTTAACTACTTTGTTTGCCTTTGTAAGGTAGCAAGTGTTATGTCATGAATATAAAGTACATATAAAGTACATACACATCTAGTTAAATAAACAAAGCTGCTTCCCATCAGAAGCCAAATGAGTTTAGGGTCATGAAGCAAAACCTCCTTTTCAGAAAAAAAGCATTGAATGAGAAAATAAGTGGAAGAGTGAGAGACAAGCTGGGAGAAAGAGCATTTTATGGTATCAAGTCTGAGAAAACCTCCTTACACAGAAGATAATAAGAACGACGTCTGCATAGTTAGGCCCAATAGGGCAATATTGCTTCATTAATAATTCAGGTTGCTCCTTGCTCCTGCTGATATATTTTTACAGATTTACTTTTCTGGGCTTTCTTTGAAATTATTATGGATGTCCTTCTGTCATTATATATAATGATTATAATAAGTATCCACCCCCTTGGATATTTTCGCATTTTCTTATACAATGCTGAGTCACACTGGAATTTATTGGGCTTTTTTGACACTGATCAGCAGAAAAAGACTCTTTAATGCCAGAGTGAAAACAGCACTCTGTAAAGAGATCTAAATAAATTACATATATAAAACATAAAATAATTGATCACAAATGTATTTACCCCCTTGAAGTCAGTATTTAGTAGCTATACCTTCAGCAGCCATCACCATATGTGCTGGTCTCTGTCAGCTTTGTATATCTGGACACTGCAATGTTTCCCATTCTTACTTGCAAAACTGTTCAAGCTCTATCAGGCTGTGTAGGGATCTCTACTGAACGGCCACCTATTCTCATTTGGATTGGGATCTGGACTCTGACTCATCCACTCCAGGACATTAACATTGTTGTTCTGAAGCCATTCTTGTGTAACTTTGGCTTTAAGCTTGGGGTTGTTGTCTTACTGGAAAACAATTTTTTTCCCAAGGTATACGTTTTTTTGAATGCGGCATTAGGTTTTCCATCAGGATTCATGTGTACTTTGCTGCATTAATTTTACTCCCTACTCTTACAAGCCTTCTAGCGCCTGTTGCAGAGATGATTCCTGTTGTAATGTGAAATTTTTCATACAAGTTGATAAATATTTTGTATGTCTTTATTTGTAACTTAGACAAAGCAATGTAATATTAGTGTTACATTATATAACATTATAACATTATATAACATTATATAACAGCAATGGTTTGATAGTTTAAGAACCCCTTCCCCCCTTTAGGACTGAGTCTCTTTGTAATTTTACAACAGGGTTGGGGGGAAGTGCCTGAAATAAGTTTGGTAAGTGTTTCTCTCAGAGGTGGGTAGAGTAGCCAAAAATTGTACTCAAGTATATGGTATAGCGGGTCCACAGCTCCCGTTAAAAAGAGCCACTTTTAAAATAAATAATCACCGCACTCGCGAAGCGGTTCCCGGGGAGTTTGTGATGTGGGCATTTCTCACCTAAGTACACAGGTGAGAAACGGTCCGCATCCGTAATTGTTCCTAGGAACTGCTGATTGCCGCGACTGCCATGTCCTCTTCATAAACAGAAGCACAAGTCGGCTAAAGGGAGGAAATGAAAGAAAGAAACGGAGGTTGCAGGAGTGTGGAGGGAGAAAGAAGGCAGGAACCAGCAACAGAAAGCCAGTGCAGGAGAGCGAGCGAGTGCAGCTGAGCATGGAGCTTGGGTGTTTGGCCGACACCCGAGGAGTAGAAGTAGTGGTTGCTCCCGCTGAGTTTATTTTGAGGAGCGGGAGTGACCGGAAGGCGGATGACCATCCGCGTGAGGCCGTGGAAGGCAGTGGGAGTCGGGACTTGGGATGTGCATTCCCCAGTGTGGGTGCCCTGGTTGCTGTGGAACCCAAGTCGCTGTTTGGAGGAGCCTACCGGAGCCAGGGGTCAGTGAGGCGATCTGATCACTCGAAGCAGGCAGAGCAGGTCAGCTGCAGCTAGGGTGACTCCCCTGTTGCGGGGCCCATTTGGGAGAAGCAGGGGAGCTGCCAACAGTAGTAGAAGGATGCCCCAGATTATTAAAAGGATAGCTTCCAGCCGTTATTTTAAACTCATTGTATTAAAGATTTTTTCTAATGGATTTTAACCTCCACTTTTCACTTCTGTTTTTACTGGATTATTTATTTAATGACTTTGAAGGCACTGCACTAATTATTTGGACACTGTTTTTTTGTTGTTTTTAATAAAAACACTTGACACTTTTGTGCACCATCTCCTTGCTCCATTGTTGTGCCTCACTGTGAGCTCATCGGTGACATTACCGACGGTGTTGGGTTCAAGGGCTCCTGGACAGAAGATGGGAGCATGCAGCGAACCCGCATCATCACAAAGTAAGAGAAGTGTTACTTCAAAATAATACTCAAGTAGAAGTAAAAAGAAGTCATCCAAAAAATTACTCAAGTAAGAGTAAAAAAGTACTCAAGTACTGAGTAACTGTTTGATCATAATAAATGATTTATTTTTTAGAAATGTTGTAATAAGACAGACAAAAATATAAAATAATGTAAATAATAAATTAAAAATTGAGTAAAAATAAATAACATCTTTACAAAATAAAGATGCACAAACAACACAAAGTTCCAGATCTCAGTTTTTCACAACAAAGCTTTTGAAGCCAATACCTACATGTATGTTTGAACAGTGCAAACTACTTACAGTGACAAAATATCCTGTACACTGACAGTATAATACTGCATGTGCACTTGCCCTCCAAATAGCACAGCTGATAGAAAATAACATTAGAACAAGGCAGCTTGTGCACATACAAGAAGTCTCACTTTACCTTGACTGTCTGTGTCTGTGCCTGTTTGGTTAAAATGTGCTTGTTCTTCATTCAGTGAAGTGATGGTTAAGCTTCAGCAGGAGTTGACTTTCATTTTTCATGTACAGTAGAACCTTGGATTGCGAGTAACTTGGTTTGCGAGTGTTTTGCAAGACGAGCTAAAATTTTGAATAAATTTTGATTTGATAAACGAGCGAGGTCTTGCAATACGAGTAGTCCATATATGCTTTGTCTGCCGAGTATCACATGATCACAACCGAGCTGATGGTTCTTCTCTCTCTGGATATTCAGTGACTTGGATATTTTCTTGTATCCATTCCTTGACTTGTGATTTTTCAATCACCTTTTCACAGAGTTTCCCAGAGTGCTCTTTTTGTCTTCATTGTGTAGATTAGAACACCATACTGACTCACCACAAGTTGGACCTACCAGATAAGGTGCATTAATACTAAAGTCTATTGAAATTCCAGACAGGTGATCCCCATTGAACTAATTCTGTGACTTCTAAAGCCATTTGGTGCACTAGTGATGATTTCGATGTGTCATATTAAGTTGGTGGGAATACTTGTGCCACCAATTATTTTTTTGTTTTATATTTGAAATTAAATTAGGCCACTTTGCAGAGATCTGTTTTCACTTTCACATTAAAGATTTTTTTTGCTGACTTGTGTAAAAAAAAAAACAAACAAATGAAATCCTTTGTGATTCAGTGTTATATGGCAATACATTGTGAAAACTTCCAAGGGGGTATATACTTTTTATAGGCATTGTATATTATAAAATTAAAACAGTAAAGTGAAAAAAACTGTTGTAGTTTTCTGAATACAAATTTGGTAAATTTTTAAAAAAATGACATTAAAGAATTTTTCTGGGGCACTTTAAATACAGAAACAGTATACAAATCAATTCAAATCAAATTTTATTTGTCACACAGAAATTATACATACAGTAAAATATGCAGTGAAATGCTTAGCTGTTCAACTCCAGCAACTGTGCCTTGAGACAAAAGAGATAATAACAATGCATACATTCAAAAACTGTGAATAGAATTAAAAATATGCAATAAATATTAACTAATAATAGTAATAATTAACATATTATAATAATAATCACTAAGTAAATGACTAAAATAACTTCAAATAAAAGAGTTATAACTATAGGGCATCGTGCATTTCTAGACACGTTATGTTTAGCCTTAGCCTGGGGGAGTGGGATGTCCTCTTAACCAATACGCTGCTGTAGGTGCCTTTGGATTCACTCATGATACACTTCCATCTTTGGCGATCAGTGGTGATGGTTCGGGCCGCGTCAACGGTCAGTCACCGGTTCTTTAGGTCTTTGAGCCACGTTTTCTTTGGTGCAGTTCATTGAACTTTCCAGAAGGCAGGTCAATCTCCCCATAAAAGATTGTACAGCAGCCTAGTGATGTTCATCCTGCAGACGTGGCCAAACCATTGCAGTATGTACTTTACTGTATGATCAGTTCTTCAATTGGAGGTTGGTTATCACACTGGGTCTGAATGGTCACATTTTGGTGGTGATCACGGAGGGACACACCCAGTATTTGCCTCAAGTATCATATTTGGAGTACCTTCAGCTTGTTCTAATCAGATTGTAGCAGAGTCCACGTTTCTGCTCCATACAAGAGAATCTGCATGATAAGAGTACAGAAGAGACGTATTCTTGTTTTGAAAAAAAATGGAAATATTGGACTTCTTCCAAAGGCCGCAGCCGCTAGTCCAATACAACTGTGGACTTATGTTCTTTCCTTATGTTACATGCAGATGGACTGTGGGATGAAGCTCTTCCTCATTCTCTCTGAACTGGACTTCAGGTAGCCATAGCATGTACCTGATCACAGCACAGAAAAGAGGTCGTTGTTAGGATGGCTGATGTCACAGATAATTTCCCTTGTCACATTGCAATCAAAGTTGAGCTTTGATTAATAATTGTCTAGAATGAAAACAAGCAGACATGGTGATATTCCAGGATGCCATGCTCCTGTAGTCAAAACAATGCAGCACAAGCATAAATGGTGTACGCCTTGAGCAATACATTAAACTACACAGAACGGTAGTCGTTGGTAATAGGTTACTGACTAATTTTCACCCATCGCCGATTTATGGTCTGAAAGCTTTTAGGTGTCCTGAGAACTTCAATGAAATACAGTAGCTAGCTTGAAATAACAAGCAAATCAGAAAATGGCTGCTTCTCATTTACCCATGGATGATTTAAAACATCTTGTCTGAAGCTCTGAAGCTGAAAAAAAGCCTCCAAAAATTCTGTTAAATTGTTAAATCCTCTAGTGCTCAGACTTTAAAGACTTCATGTCAGAGGGCATGGCTCTTTAGTATTTGCACTGATTTTTGTAAAGCTGACTGTTATGAATTATGTGAGTTGGCAAAGATGATGCCTTAAAATCTGCTGTTTCCTGCTGAAGCCTTATGTACCATGACCCATGAATGTCTGGACAAGAGCACACAGATGAAGAGTGAAATGCCTTGCCAAACCAAATCGACCCTCTGTTAATGCTGTTCTCTCACTTTTCAAGTGTTGACATATGGCTGCCATTCTAGATTTCATTGTTATCTGAGCTCACTTGTCTCTTTTCACGAGTTTTAAATTCCTGCATTGCAAAAAATGCATAGGCAAATGGGAGCTGATTTGAATTTGTTTAGCAAAAAAAACCAACACTTCTTAAAATAAGGTAAATAATCCTACATACAAATTTTTGACAAGTCAATAAATCTTACATGAAGGAAAGGAAGATTTAATGGCTATATATAAAAATATTTCACTTGCTTAGGTTTGATTTTTTTGCAGTGTTAAACGTCATCTATATTTTAAAAATTTTAAGTGCAGAAGTCACAACAGCCACATTATTTATGAGTCCTTGTATGGTGGTGTTGTTAAGAGTGTGGCCAGAGAATTGACTTCACAGGAAACAAATATAACGGAACATGGGAGTGGTGGAATCAAAAAGTGTTGGAGGCCAACCTTTTCAGTAGCAGTGGTATTGACATACTGAATATCAACCTCACCCACCAGAGAATCTTTATAAGAGCTCTGGTGACAAATGTGATTGTTGAAAGGATCTTCAAGATGAAAGAAATACCTTCTGATTAAGAAATAAACACCGTGTTAGCTGTTTGGATTATTTTATAGCATTTTCCACATAAGGTAAGATTGCCCTTGAATGACAAAGTGGACATTACCCAATCTTGCTTGGTTTTCAGCAGTACTCAAGACCTGTTAAGACAGCAGACTTAACAGAGATGTAGAAAGCCAGCTGGAACAGCCTCCTAAATTCTAAAGTAAAAATGAATGGTCAACCCTCAACTCTACCAACATTGAGTCAGCTTGCTTTCTGAGTTTCAACTGTTAACAAGAGGTTTAATCAAGGGTTTATTAAAACTGCAACCTGGTCACTGGCTCAATCTGATGGAGAAAACAAAGCACCTATAAGCAGATCAGTAACTTGAAAGGGACTATAGTCCAATCACCAGAAGTTACTCCTTACCTTAAAAAGTAGGTGAATTCACTCCTATCACTTTCCTAGGAACATCAAGCTAGCCTACTCTCCTGGAAGCAAGAAAGCAGTTCCTTTGTGCCCACAAGCTACTCTCGATAGAGCCTTGGAACTTGACACCGTTAACTAGGTCTAAGATTCACTCTTCCAAACTGAAGCTCAGTACCTCCTGTGGAAGAAAACCCATCGAGGAAGACAGGACAAGTTCAATCAATTCGATTTTTATTCAGTCACAGGTGAGTACCTGGATTCTACGTTGCAAGGCAGAAGAGCAACGTTACATTTTTCATTTGGCTTTTTATAATTTCTTCTTCCTCCCCCTTCCCCTTACTTAATCAAAAAGCATAATATTGTTTACTTAAGCATTTTATTTTATTACGCTAATGGGTCATTTGTTCTTATTTTTTTTTTACTTGTTAGATAGACCCTAAAGAAGCAAAGGTCATCTTTCATGTGTCAAATAGACAAGTTCCTAAAGAAACTGAAACTTGTCTTTGGTCAGGTTACTACACCCTGTCTTATGACAGAATAACCTTAAATTTAAATTTAAATTAAAATTTAAATTTAGTATGAATAACCTGCCGTTATAGCAAAATGGCTTTGTCAGCTATTAACCCTAAGTAGCTTGCAAGCAATTATTTTTTTTTTCGTTCACACTCCTTAGTCTGGGAAGGCTAAGAAGCAGCATTACTTCAAGAAGGGAACATCGGAAATTAAACTTTCATGCCAGTAAGAGGCATGCTTTTCCCCTTGAAGTTGCAGAGGAGGCTGTCAATATGTCTTAACAGTGAGCTTAGGAAGACAACATCATGGACAAAAGTCCATCTGGCATAGACAAAGAGTGCACTTCACTGCAACAAGTCAGTCAGTCATTGTCCAACCTGCTATATCCTAACACAGGGGTCTACTGGAGCCAATCCCAGCCAACACAGGAACAAATCCCGGGCAGGACGTCAGCCCACTGCAGGGCACACACCAGGGGCAATTTAGGATCTCCAATACACCTAACCAGCATGTCTTTGGACTGTGGGAGGAAAGCGTATCACCCAGAGGAAACCCACATAGACATGGGGAGAACATGCAAACTCCACGCAGAGAGGACCCTGGTAGCGAACCAAGGCCTCCTTACTGCAAGGCAGCAACGCTACCACTGCGCCACCGTGCTGCCCTCTGCAAGAACGTTCATCACTTAAACCCAGAAGAAGATACCCAGCTCCATACAACATTTGACATCATCTGAAAACTCTTGGCATTGTAAAAATGGTTTATACAGGCCAGGGTAAATTAGAACTCTACATAGTTAGTAAACAGCTAGCTAAAGATCTGCTTTTTAATTTTTGATTATAACTGTGTTACCAGGTCATGAATAACTTTGTCATGTAAACTTGTAGTTTCTATTTTTACAAGGTTTTGACAACATTGAAAACAAAAGACTAAAGTTGAAAAATAATGGTCTAACCCCCTCTCACCGAAGACTAGTGCTGAATATGATGTCAAGCTAAAATTCCAAAAGTTAACCATTAAACTTGAAAGTTTATAAAATCATGAAATTGCAGCAAACCTCTAAAAGAACAAAGAGCTGCCAGCTTCTTCTGTGTTTTATCTGTCTTTCTTCTTGTTTTTTATGTGGCAGTGGGTTATAATGGTCCTGAATTTTGACAATTCTAAGATATAAACAAACATGTAAAACCAAATAGTTTTTTTTTCTTTTCAACTAGTTTCAATTAATTTCCAACTACTGACTTCCGTTTTTTGCTTACAAATGAAGCAGACTAGTTTTGATGAGGATGGATATGTAGCAGCTGTAACCAACACTGAGGCATAATAAACTATTTACTTAGTCAGTTTTTTCAATCCTTCGGTGGGCTGGCACCCTGCCCAGGATTGGATTCCTGTCTTGTGCCCTGTGTTGGCTGGGATTGGCTCCAGCAGACCCCCGTGACCCTGTGTTCGGATTCAACGGGTTGGAAAATGGATGGTTGGAGTTTTTTCAATCATTTTCTGCTGTTGTTTGCAATGTGTTATTGCGCCATTAAACAACAAGGTCTTAAATACTAAGAGATGTAAAAGAGCTAAAGTGTAATCAGTGTCTAACATTTTATAATCGATTTAACTTAAAAATATATTGCACATATTTTGCATTACAATATTGCACATACTGTGGTGGTTGGGCACCCTGCCCAGGATTGGATTCCTGCCTTGTGCCCTGTCTTGGCTGGGATTGGCTACAGCAGACCCCCGTGACCCTGTGTTCAGATTCAGCGGGTTGGAAAATGGATGGATGGATGGATACTGCACATAAGAGAGGTTGATTAGCGTGATAAAGTATTCAGTAATTTATAAGCTTTGGGAAAGGTGCCGTTTTTCAGTCTTGTGCGTGTATGGATAATCCTGTATTATTTCCCAGAAAGGAGTGGTTTAAATAAATGATGGCTCTCCAATGATATTGGAGGACTTGCTTTGACACTTAAACAGGTAATTGTTATGAACTGCCAACAACTATGTGCCAATTATGTTTTGGGCAGTTGCGATGATTGATTGCAGAGACTTCTGTTCTCCTCTGATCCAACTAGAGTACCATACTGTGATGCATTACATCAGTACACTTTTCACAGTGCATCGATAGAAATTCACAGGAAGGTCCTGGGGCAACCTTGCTCTTTTCAGTTTCCTAAGGAAGAAAATGCATTGTTGTGCCCTTTTGATGGTAATTGATGTATGTGTCACTGAAAGGAAGTTCTCTGTGATGTTCAACTCCCAAGAATTTGAAACTTTTGAAAATACTTTATGAGCAATGAACTAGGAATATATTTTTTGTCTTCCTGAAGTCCACTACGATCTCTCTGGTCTTCTTTGTGTTAAGGATGCAATTGTTGGCAGTGCACCAGGTCATCAGGTTCCTCACCTCCTCTCTGTATGCTGTCTCATCATTATTGGTAATCAAACCAATGACTGTTGTGTCATCTGCAAAATTCACAGTGGAGTTTTTTTGGGTGTGTAGGCAGACAGTCATGGTCATGGGGGGCATAGAGTAAAGGGCTCAGTACACATTCCTAAGGGACACCAGTGTCCAGGGTAAGCTGGAATGATGTATACTTTCCTAACGTGACATTCTGGGGGCGGTTGGTCAGGAACTCCAGCATCCAGCTGCAGAGTATACAGTAGGTCTTATTACCCACGTTATGAAGTATAGACACCAGCGCATTGGCAATAACTATATTAAAGGCTGACCTAAAGTCAACAAAAAGCATCCTGACATAAGTGTTTGGCCGTTCCAGATGCTCCAAGGCAGGGTGAAGAAAGTAACTGATTGCATCCTCATTTTATCTGTTAGTCCTGTAAGCAAACTAATGAATGTCCATGGTGGCGGGGATTGAACTTTTAATATGTGTCATAATCAGTCTCTCAAAGCACTTGGATATCCCAGATGTAAGTACAAAAAGAATATACATTTCCAATTGCATGAGGTATTATATGATCATCAAAAACTGAAGGATGTTTAACGACAAAAATCACATACTGTATATACTCATGGTTCAAACTCTCAATTGACATTGTGTTCTGCAATTTAAAGTAAAGTAAAATTTCTTCACCGTGATTTTTATGAAGTAGTTTGAAACATTTTCCTGTAAAATAAGCAATAAAGCGTTATGCGTTTTTCCAGAATTTCCTTTAACAGAGAATTTTAAGTGCAAGTTCCAACTTGCTTTCAAAATCTGAGTACAAACCCTGCAGGAACTGAATTTGTTTGTAACTAGAGATCCGTCTGTATAAGTAGTAATTTTTCTGTGTTTCTTGTGTTTGTCAATAAATTATACTACTCAGTTCCTTCAAACGAGAGATCTTCAAGTTACCTTGACATAAGGCTAATAGCCTGAAATCCATTCAAGTGAGAAAAGTAAGGAAACTGAAGTAGGAATCTTATTAAATTATCTCATTAATTACTGGCACAGGCAAAGGCCAAACCAATAAGTAATTAATTGATCGATTAATTAACATTAATCTTTCTTTCTCCTACACATTTTTCTTATATCCTTAATAAATGGTGTCTTCTCTGAGTCCCTAATTCTTCCTGTTTATTTGAACGAGGGATTTCTTTACATTGGAGGATTTGGAAGGTTGTCCAATCCCAAAGACAAATCAGCATCTTAATTAGATGACCAAGTAAATCAGCAGACTCATCTGAAAGGGTTGGCAGTGACATGGCACCAGAAGCTTTGAAATCTACTGTATAATGTTGTCCCTGAGGTAAGAGGTAACACCAGCACATATCTTATTGAAACTTGCCTTTCCTAACAATTTTATAAAAGATTGTCTGCCTTCTCCAATAGCTTTTAGAAGAATGGTCAAGTGTTTTTGCACCATTCAAATTCAGTGCAGTACTGTGTACATATCATGATAGGGAGTAAACATGCTCTAATAATGAGAATGCGATCCTAGCCATACTATATAGAACTTCTGCTCTCAGAAGCTTGAAGATCTCATATGAGCTTATAGTTTGTACAGGCATGTCAGTCTGCAGATGTTTAAACTGTGGCAGATAGCTGTGAAGTTGCTACAACCAGGCATAATCTCTGTGGCATTCTTAGACTCTTCTCAATGGCCCTTTTCTAATCAGAAGTCACTTAACTATCACAGTCATTTTTTTGCGTGTCTGCATGTCCAAGTGCTCGCTCAGCACCTGATTGCAGGATCTGTGCATATTTATGTTGTTTTTCTGCCATTTTCCTATTTGTTTCTTTCATTTATTGTTTTATATATGTTCTGGTACAATGCACCTCTTTACAGGTTTCTTTCCTTTGCATGCACATGCCCAGGAGTTGGACACCACAGGCACCATTTTGCTTTTAGTTTACCCTATTTTGTATCAAGCTTATCTGTCAGATCTTTGTGTTTCATGAATATACTATAATCTTCTGAACATCTTTATTGATTTATTTAAGAAATAGTTAGGCCTATAACCTTTCCAATAAAAATAAAAAATGTGTTTTCTTAGCTGCTTAGATTTTTGGCATTGACCTTGGAGTATTTGTGTTTCTGAATTTGACTCTTATTTTGTTTTTAAGGTCTTGGTCCTATTCTGAGTTTCTATTTATGACTCTTGTTTTGAAATTTCAATTACAGTGTTCTTTAATGTTCAGGCTACTTACTATCATCCAACTCAGAAATAAAAATTAAGGATACTGTATGTCAATTTGTATTTTGCAGAAATTGTTTTGATATGACAACTATATTTTCAAACATTATTGTTCTGCTAAAATTAGCAGAAATAATTTGAATCAAGGAAAATTAAACTCCAGTTTTTAAACTAGGAAATCAAGCTGATTTTATTTTAAACCAAAACAACCTAAACAAATTCCAAACTGATGTTGCCTAAGAATCGAAAACCAGGAAAGCTAATGCAGAAGAGTGTCACAGGGATTATCCATTAAACTTGGATAATGAAGAAGTGAACAGCGTGAGCTTTATACCATTGCACTGCTGACATCATATGCCGTGACCTCTGACTCAGTTTGTGTAGTGGTGCTGTAATGACAGTCATCATACAAAGGCAAAGTCCTTAAAAAGATTAAAGCTGGAAAAAGATGCTAATAAATTCAGACAATAATAAAACAAAGATGAAACAAAGTTAACATTGTAATTAACACTGCAATTCAGCATCCCAAAAAAAAAAATCATAAAACTTAAATAATGATTTAGAAATACACCTCCACAAAGCAGTAAAAAATTCTAAACTGAAAATATTCTCAACACAATTTCAATATCCTTGGACCATAAAGGTAGGCCAGGTTTGATTTATGGTTGCATTTTGTAACATTGTTTGCCTTTTATTGTGCCATGGACTTGACATTGTGTATGAAGACTCATGAAAGCGAAGCACTAAGAAAATAAGTACATTAACAAATCAGAGCTCAGATTTAATTGAAAAAAGACACAAATGCAGCATTAAGCATGGGTTTGTATGCCTTGAGTTCAGTTATTTAGATCAACATGTGTCGATAGTAAGGTGCCGTATTTCAACAAGTTTACTTCTGTGCTTGAAGGTGCAGAAGGGGAACTGGTTGCCAGTGTCAACTTAACAGCCAAGGTGTAGGAAATAAGTGAATAAGGAAATTCTTGAAGACAGAGAGACAGTATTTTAAATGAGAGCTAATCCTTGGCAATTTACTTTTGTGTCCAAGGTAAAATGATAAGAGAAGACCCTGAGCTGCACCTTGTGTGATGCCTTAGGCTACAAATTCATGGAAGTATTTAATTTCAGACAGAACGCTCTGACTCCTTCTTTCATTGCAGTTTGTAATTACAGAATTATGGCCTCTGCTGATTATCATAGGAGTTTCAGATGAGCAGAGTGATTATTTGAATCAAATGTATGTTAATTTCGGGGAACGATTTGTTCAGTAATTAGGACCCTGAATTGAACTATAAAGAAAGAAGGTGCTGCATTCCATTACAAATTTATGGACCTATTTGTGAAACAGAAAGTTGTCCGAGTTTACTTAAGGTGCTTAACTTTTTAGTACATTGGTGATATTATATGTGCTCTGATAAGACCCAAAAAGGTTTATTTTTTAAAATTTTGAATGAAAATATAGTGGACTAGTGTGCTTTCAATTTATTATAATAGGAGGTTTGTGAGCATACTCGATTTGGCATGTAAGAGAGAGAACTTCAACTAGCATAAATGTATGTCCCCACAGTAAAATAGCAATGTTACATGTTACTTTTTAAAACTCTAAGCTTTATAGGGCATACTCACAGAAAGTGTAACGCAACAGAGGAAGAAAAAGCATGACATGTGGGAAATGTTTTTTATTCCCTATTTAGCGGACTACTTAAAAGAAATAAAATTGGACAGCCATCCATTAGTGCATATTTGAAAGAGAACTTCTCCACTATTCGCCCAACCCAACTTGACACATTCTAGCATTCAAGCAAGCCTTCACAGCTTCTTCATTCAAGTTCTTGTCTCCCTCTTACAGATAACCTGTTCAATAATCCAGAATTTAATTTGAGCTGATTATTTTTACTTTTATATACCATAATGCTCTTCTAAGAAGGTGAGCCTTGAGTGCTAAGTCAGATTTACAAATACAGAGCATTAACAGAAATATGCAAACTATACAACAATTACATACATATAAGCACACGTATATTAATTTAAGTATACATTATATGAATAATCTAGGATACGATAGAGGCTTTCTACATCTAAGTGACTTGCTCAGCTGTGAATAATTCTATAAAAATTAAAAGCAGGATGTAGGATTTGAAAGAGTTTTTTGGGATCACCAAAATGAGTATACAATACAGTTTATTGTTGTATAGCCCAAAATCACACAAGAAGTGCCGCAATGGGCTTTAACAGGAGCTGCCTTTTGACAGCCCCCCAGCCTTGACTCTCTAAGAAGACAAGGAAAAGCTCCCCAAAAAGCCCTTGTAGGGAAAAAATGGAAGAAACTTTGGGAAAGGCAGTTCAAAGAGAGACCCCTTTCCTGGTAGGTTGGGCGTGCAGTGAGTGTCAAACAAAGAGGTAATTACCATACAATATACAGAATGGAACACAAGTAATCCTGAATACAATACAACAGTACAGTAGAAATATTACAAGTACAGAGCAGAATTCAACAGTAGATGATAACACATAATACGATTTAAATTTGTCCATCAAGCTGCCTCCCCCTATTGGCCATTCCAAGCTGAGTCAGCTCTGGGCCAGCCAATCCGATGAAAAGACCCTTCCACCTGATGATTCCTGCAATCCTCTTTCATGATGACTTTACCTTAGACAGGCAAAACAACTTAGCAGTAGGGAAGTGTCACCAAGTGCCACCTTTGAGTACCAAGAAGAGAAACAGAATAGGTGAGAGTTAGTTACAAATTATAACTATCATATTACTTATGTTTTAGTGCTAATGACTAACAACAGAGATGCAGTACGTACAGTTAATCAGCAGCAGTATATGTAGCACAGTATGAAGTGGATTCACAAAGTATTCAAGCTCCTTCACTTTTTGCACATGTTATTATGTTATAGATTTAATGTTAAATGGATAAATCTGCTATTTTTGCCATCAATCTAGGCTCAATAGCCCATAATGAGAAAGTAAAAACAAATTTTCAAAAAGGCTTGAAAATGTATTAAAAATCAAAAACTCAGACTCTTTGCTTTAAATCACAGGTGTCAAACTCCAGGCCTGGAGGGCCGCAGTGGGTGCAGGTTTTCTTTCTAACCCTTTTCCTAATCAGTGCCCAGTATTCACTGCTAATTAACTTCTTTTCCCTCTATTTTAGTAGCCCTGTTTTTAGGATTAAGTCTTCTGAATTGATTCTTTTCTTCATTAAATGATAGCCAAACAGAAATGAGACATGAAACGAGCCAACAGATGACCAGCTAAATTGGGGCTTCAAACTCCAACCAGTTCCTTAATGAGAAGCTGATTCTTGCTGTTAATTAAACCCGTTATTCAATTCCATGGCTTGTTGCTACTCTCTTTTTGCCACAGCAGACACTTCCAAAACTGTTGATATTCTGTTTTTTTCTAAGAACTCCTAAAGTGTTTTGATAACCTGAGGGATCAACCTTACTGAGACCTTCATCTTTATTTTCAGATTTTGTTTGATGGGTACAGGTGAGCTGGTCATGTCCTGCTTGTTTTATGTCTTATTGCTGTCCGGCTGCTAATTAAGGAAAAACCAACTAAGGGGCCTGAGTTAAGCTAATTAAAGCGAAGGCTAAAGAAGTTAATTAGCATCAAAAACTGGTCACTAATTAAGAAGATGGTTAGAATGAAAACCTGCAGCCACTGCGGCCCTCCAGGACTGGAGTTCGACACCTCTGCTTTAAATTGTGGCCAGGTGCATCCTGTTTTCTGCAATTACCCTTGGGATGTGTCTAAAGGTGATTGAAGTCCACCTTTGAATTAAGTGAACATTGTTTAGAAAGGCACACACCTGTGTATATAAGGTCCCACAATTCACACTGCAAGTTAGGACAAAAACCAAGCCATAAAGTTCAAGGAATTCTCTGTAGACCCTGACAATCAAATTGTGGTGATGCACAGATCAGGGCAAAGGTATAAAACCATTTCAATAGCTTTAAGCTTTAAGTGTTTTCAGTAGTACACTGGCTTTAATAATTGAATAACTGAACAATTGAAATGGAAGAAATTAGGAACCCCTAAGACTCTTCCTAGAGTTACCTGTCCAGCCAGACTGAGTAGTTAGAAAGAAGGGCCATGGTCGGGGAGTTCTCTGCTGAGATGGTCAAACTTGTTGAAGGACAACCTTCTCAGCAACACTCTGTCAATCATGTTTTTCAATTTAGCCACTCTTGAGTAAAACGCATATGACAGTTAAAAGGATTTTGAGAGAATTAGGGAAAAGATTATCTGGTCTGATGAGACGTAAATTGCACTTTTCAGGCAGAACTCCAGGCACTATGTCTGGCAAAGACCAAGCACAGTTTATCACCTGCCTAATACCATCCCAATGGTGAAGCATGGTAGTGGCAACATCATGCTATGGAGGTGTGTCTTAGCAGCAGGGACAGAGGAGTTGTTCAGAATTGAGGGAAAGGTGAATGCAGCCAAATACAGAGAGGTCCTTGAGAAAAACCTGCTCCAGAGTGCGCACGACCTCAGGTGACGGTTCACCTTTCAGCATGACAATGATCTGACATAAAGACAAGATACGACTCGGATGGCTCTTAGACAAGTCTATGACTGTTCTTAAGGGGCCCTGGCAGAGCCCAGACCCCACAGAACATCTGGAGAGAGATCAGAAGATGGTAGTTAGCAAAGAAGATTCAGAGTTGCAATTGCTACCAAAGGAGTTTCCACGAAGTACAGAATTAAGGGTCTGAATACTGATATGAATGAGAGATTTCAGTTTTTGAGTTTTAATATGTTCGCAAACCTTTCTGAAAATATATTTTCACTTTGTCATTATGGGTTATTGTGAGTAGATTGTTGGGCGACATCTGCAAATTTATTCTTTTAAAATTAAATCTACAAACAATAAAGAGTGCGGAAAGTGAAGGGGTCTGAATAATTTTTGAATCCTATGTAATTTAATACGCCCTATCTAGAGCTTTGTTTAGTCAGCTTGGCTTCCGCATTCTAAGTATCCATTCACCTTCTGAACTTGATTTTTTTAGTACATGTTTATAAGGAATCAAAGACTATGCAGAGTATGTAGTGCAATGCTGTGTCAGTCTTCAACTGCAGGATACACTTACGCAAAACACCTGGCCAAATTGGTGTTGCAAGTCAAAATAGGGGCATGCCTTTGAACTTTAGGAAGAAAATAGACTCTAGTGAGTAAACATACTCTAACATGAGGAGAGCAAGAAGAGACTACACAAAAAAGTTACTTACTTCACCCAGAAAGCAAATGCTCATGCAGGCATAGTAAGGTGGAAATAACAGCCTCCTCCTGCAACCGTGCTTCCTTTCCAGTTTCAAATGGTGCTTTATTACAATGAATTTATCACACAGTATTGCAAAAAAATAATTCAATATGGCATAATTCTCACACTTGCTTAGCTATTTGCCAATCTATTCACTCAGATTCAAATTCAAAAGCAGCATTGTTGGCATGATTATAAGCTTAATTGGCCAAAACACTAATAATACAATAACAGTGGTAATTGACAATAAACAGAAAATGATAAATAAATTAAAACAAATTTTGATGTCGCTTCTGGAAGCATTGAGGGCTATGTCTCTTATTTTGGGTGTTCAGTGTCTCCTCACTGTCCCATAGCCAGTGGAAGCATTTACATGGGAGACATTTATTTCAGTAGTCTAGTTATTTTGATCCAATATTATTTTAAGTTTCAGTTTATTATTTGTGTTAGATACTTCTTGTAGAATTTTTGAAATTTGGAGACGATGGAGTAAAGTTTCTAATTCCACTTCTGTCTGCTGACACTAAAATCTCTGACCGTGTTGTCTATTTCTTCTAATAATTCTGTGGCAACCAGTTTCAGGCACAAGACTAGTCATAGGCTTTAATTTTCTAAGACATTTAGGACTTTTATTTTGATAAAATGTTATGGTTTAGCATTCTAATTTATTCATTTACTATATTTTTGGAACCTGCTGAAATACAGAATTGAGTTAAATCCAGGAGCAAGGAACAATATTGAATGGAACTCCAGTCTCTGTTAGTTTAGAGCTTCAGATTAACCTCATCTGCAGGAGTTTTGGTGCAGACTAAAAATGCAGTTAGGAGCACGCGCTGATACAGAGCATTGCCGCACCCACCACATGATGAAACAACTCGGGATCCCAGATTGTGCAATACACAGAGAAAATCAACATGGGCATGTATTACGAGTGCTCCAATGTACGAGTTTTTTGAGATACGAGCCGTCACTAGGTCGATTTTTGCCTTGAGTTACGAGCCAAAATTCAAAATACGAGCCATTAAAGAGCTTCTCGCCACATATTCCGAGGAACTGGTGACGGAGGAGTTGATGGAACTACAGATGCAGGGACATACGGAGGTTCTGCAGGAGATTGGTATCGCAGAGGAGCCAGAGGCGGAGGAGGTTATCTCTTCCAGTGAGATAAAGGAAGTGTTTGCAATGTGGAAAAAAGTTTCAAACTTTAAAGATAAGAAACACCCTGAAATGTTACAACTGGTCATGCAGTGGCACTATTTAATGACACTTGACTAACACTTAACTTTATTGAAAAGTAACCCTGAAAAAGTTGCAACTGATCGTGCAGCGGCGCTATTTAATGACACTTGCCTAACACGACTTTATTTAAAATAAACCCTGAAAAAGTTACAACTGGTCGTGCAGCGGCGCTATTTAATGACACTTGCCTAACATTTGACTTTATTGAAAAGAGACCTGGAAAAAGTCGCAACTGATTGTGCAGCGGTGCTATTTAATGACACGTGCCTAACACTTGACTTTATTGAAAAGAAACCCAGAAAAAGTTGCAAATAATCGTGCAGCAGCGCTATTTAATGACATGTGCCTAACTCATTTCAGAAACATTCTAAAGGGGAGGACTAAACAAAATTCCTTGGACAGGTTTCTATTGAAACGCCCTGAGAATGAAAGTGACTAAACCGTGGCAAAAAAGAAAAAAAACTAGTGAAGAAGAAAATTAAGTTAAGCAAAAGTGAAGTGAAAGAAAAAAAATTACAATACGCTAATTGGCTCCTCCAATGTCTGTTTATTTCTTTAGATTCTCTTTTATGTATCATGTTTTATTTTGTTTGTATACAATATTTGTTCATTATAAATACATTTTTCTCAAGTTGAAAACATTTAACAAAAAATTGGGGTGACTTTTTGGGGCTGGTACGAATTATTCTCATTTCAATTAATTTCAATGGGGAAAATGGATTTGAGATACGAGCATTTTGACTTACGAAGTCAATGAATTAAACTTGTATCTCAAGGTACCACTATATTTGGAAAGCAAAGAGTGATGATAGGAAGCTAAAATATCCAACTAGTAAAACATGAATGACATGGTTCTACTGGTGGAGAGACAATCTGATAAAAAGCCTAATGCAGTCAGAAAAAAATATTTCTCCTAATATAATGACCATTTTTCAGGCTCACCCATGTTGACCAGTTGGTCCCCAGATATTAAAGTAGAAATGTTTATGACTGGCTGCTCTTCCTGACACCAAACTCCTTTATTCACCTTTTATGATACAATGCAGGGATGGTGACCTTACACTAACTCCACAGCCAGAAAAAATATGGACTTGAAATAATGCTGTACACTATTATGTAACTACAGTAACAGTTTAGGTAAATATACTTTTCTCATTTTTACTCCATAACTGATTAAACACTACTGCTATGGCTGCTGTTGCACTGCAAGTATGTGATAACAATGTCCAGTTTTACTGAGTAATTGCAATGTAAGCACACTGGAATAAGGGCACAATGTAAAGCATTGACAGATAATACACTCAAGGGTTTAATACTCAGTCACTCGCACTTGCACTGTTTTGCATACTTGTTCACTCTCTTGTTCACTTTCATGGACATACCCATGTACTGTTCTGTATTGAATTGTAAAGCTCTTTGTGACATTAAACTTACAACATTAAACACATAGATGGAGACTCACATTCCTTCATGCTGGTTATTTAATGCCTGGCCTTGTATTCCTCAGTTATTGATGAACAAAATTAAACATAAAATGTGGAGCAGAGCTTTGCAAACAAAACCAATTGTATAACAAAAGAGAAAATTCTGAAAGAAGAACTTCAGTCTTTATTGGGGTGGCAGGTTTCAGACAATTAAGGAAGAGATGAAGAAATCTTGGTGGAGGAGTTTTGTTTGTTTGCTTACATCCTGAGCCTGTAGGTTGATATACACTTTGGATCTTTAACAGTTCAGATCAGGCAGACAGAGGTGGTGAGAAGCTGTGGCACTGAATGTCCTGCATGACGTAGGCCTGGTGAAAAGAGGGTCTGGGAAGTCCCCTTGACTAGGTCACACGGTTGGATGATAAGGCCAAGCTCTTTATTGTTCTTTTCTTTGCCGAAGTGTCCAAACTGAATTTGTGCTAAAACTTTTTCATTTAAAAAGGCAAATAAAAAAGGGATAATGTTGAATGATTTTACTTGATGCTGGATCTCAGAGCAAAGAGATTGCAAACCAGAGAAAAAATACATCCCTGCCTGGCCTGTCTTAGCATGGATGATTTCTTCTCCTTTAAGTTAAAGAATAACAGCCAGACAAGTGTGATTCCCACTGAGCCAATGGAGCAGAGAACACACTGCTGCTATACCTTCATACTGCCAGCACCCCTCCTCCGCCCAGCTGCCACCCCTTGTGCCTCTTGTGTTCTCAGCCAGCTGCGACAGGCAAATGACACTCCACAGCCTCCCGATCCTCATGCCACACCAGGTGCGCAGACCCCATGGACCGCAAGCTGCTAAAGCACTCCTTGGCATGGTATTTGAATGTGTGGATATTCCCACCCAACCTGAGAGAATTCACACATCCACTTTGCGGAAGATAATCTGTTTGTGTCACACCATAATCATGGTCTTAACACTGGGATGGCGGTCCATCTGTCTCTGGAGTGTGTCTTTGTTTTTGAGCTCTAACCTCTCGACATTAATGAAAGCCAAGGGGAGGAGGAGGAGGGGAGTTGGTATAAATCTGGGGGAAGGGGACTAAGTCTTTTCAGCGAGTCGGATTAAAGAAATAGTTTAATAATAATTCAATCTTTCAATGCGTCTTTTCAAAATGGAACACACATTGTCTTTTGAACTTAAACTCTCCAGACATCTGCTAACAAGAAGCAGTAACAGATGTTTTTAAGAGATTAAAAAGGAAAAAAAATAAAAATAAAACAAAAACAATCTACAATAGCTATGGATATGATTTTCTATTACTATGTTTAAAGTACATTAAAGGATGGCAACTTTGACAAATGATTCTGGTATATTGTTTCATCAATTATCTTCAGTCAATCTGCAAATTTGGGAAGATAGGTAGATTCAGACGCACAAGAATTGAACACCTTAAATATCAATAATTTTTATGTCTCTGACAGGGGTCAGGTTTCATTATCATACTTCCACACATCTAGTGCTACAAAGCATATTCAAACCTTATGGTGAATCATTTTTATCAATATAAAGACATTACCTCAGATTTATCCACTGTCAGTTGTATGTGATATTCATAATGTACATCATCTTAGCTCTTTTATGAGACCAGTGCAACCCAGAGTGCAGTGAAACATACGTATACTACAAACACACACACTTATAACTATTTATGTATATACTTACAATATACAGTAAATATATATATATATATATATAATAAAAGGCAAAGCCCTCACTGACTGACTGACTGACTGAGTGACTGACTCACTCACTCACTCATCACTAATTCTCCAACTTCCCGTGTAGGTAGAAGGCTGAAATTTGGCAGGCTTATTCCTTACAGCTTACTTACAAAAGTTAAGCAGGTTTCATTTCTAAATTCTACACGTAACGATCATAACGGTCGATAACGGTCAACAACGTCCGCCATGTTGAACTTTCTTATTTATGGCCCCATCTTCACGAAATTTGTTAGGCGGCTTCCCTGCGCTAACCGAAACCGATGTACATACTTATTTCGATGGTATGACGCCACTGTTGGCCGCCATATTGAACTTTCCAACGTCACTAATTCTCCAACTTCCCGTGTAGGTAGAAGGCTGAAATTTGGCAGGCTCATTCCTTACAGCTTACTTACAAAAGTTGAGCAGGTTTCATTTCGAAATTCTACACGTAATGGTCATAACGGTCGACAACGTCTGCCATGTTGAACTTTCTTATTTATGGCCCCATCTTCACGAAATTTGGTAGGTGGCTTCCCTGCGCTAACCAAAACCGATGTACGTACTTATTTCGGTGGTATGATGCCACTGTCGGCCGCCATATTGAACTTTCCAGCGTCACTAATTCTCCAACTTCCCGTGTAGGTAGAAGGCTGAAATTTGGCAGGCTCATTCCTTACAGCTTACTTACAAAAGTTGAGCAGGTTTCATTTTGAAATTCTACACGTAATGGTCATAACGGTCGACAACATCCGCCATGTTGAACTTTCTTATTTATGGCGCCATCTTCACGAAATTTAGTAGGCAGCTTCCCTGCACTAACCGAAACCAATGTACATACTTATTTCAGTGGTATGATGCCACTGTCGGCCGCCATGTTGAACTTTTCAACAGTCTTTGTTACTTATGGCCCCATCTTCAAGAAATTTGGTACACGGGTTCCCAACGCTAACTGAATCCTACTTACGTACATATATACGCCCATAGCCTGCAGCTCGGTCACCGTGTGAGGCGGCGTTGGGTCCACCATCCCAATGCCTCCCACGTTGTTGGCTGCCTGCCTATATAAGGCCGCCCGTCGCTCCAGTCTCTACATTCCCTTCCTTGCTTTGCCACGGGATTCACGTCTCCCTACTGATAACTACAGCCTTTTTATTTAATCCATGGCTTCTCCGCTGTTTTATTGTTCGTTTATTACGATTATAGTTATTGTGTAGGTATTTTAGACTTACTTTACATTGCTCAGGTACCCATTTCCTTTATCGTTCCAACCGTACCCCCATTACCATGTCTATCGAGGTGATCACCATCGATCAAAGAACTGTCACTTACCGAGTGGTTTCCATGCCCGGAGATGGCACCTACCTTTTCCATTCTCTGTGTTACATATTGCACGGCCATATCAGGCTCACTTTTGATATCCGGAGGAACATTGTGTCTTATGTATTGAATGACTGGGACAGGTTCAAGGTGTGGACTGATGACGGTACAGGAGATAATTATACTACACAGGAGCACTAGAAGAGTGAAATGCTTAAGCCCTTCACCTATGGTTCTGCATGTGAGTTGATGGCTGCCGCTGAATTGTTCGGTTGTCGCTTTCAAGTGTACAGAAATGGCCAAATAGTTTACACCTTTGGGCAACCGCCAATACCTCTTAAATAAGTTAGATTCACAGGTGACGATTTCAGTAGTGGACACTTTGATGTTTATGAATGTTTAAACTCTCAAAAGCTGGATGTGAAGTTATCGATGAAACCAGTTGTATGCTTACAACGCTTGACAGATGCTGAATGTCACTTCAACACAAGTCCTGCAAATACTGTCATAATTGAAACAAACCATGAAACTCAAACCGATTGTGACAGCAGCAATCCAAGCTGTGAGATTTGAAACAAAATTACTGTTCACATGGCCAACTGTAAGTTGCATGCTCAAGAGTAAGCTCAGCGCACAGCTTGGTCATATTACAACCGGAGGGCCGAACTCACAATGTGGTATACAAAGAGATCCTTAACAAATAATTATTGGCATATTTTCCCTCAGTTTAAAAAGGTTTAATTTTCTTCTTAATAAAAGTTTTAATGCAGTACTTCGCCACTGTGAAGCGCTGGTATTTTGCTAGTATATATATATATATATATATATATATATATATAATACACACACACACACACATAGAGTGTCTATTGCAGGACAGGACCCGGCCATGAACAGCACATTAGTCTGTTTAGTTCATTGGAGGGCCCACTCATTCCCACCCACACAAAGTCAATTTAATTCATTAACCTAGTGGGCATGTCTTTGGGCATGTGGGGGGAAAATCAGAATATGTCATATAGACAAGAGGAAAATGTGTAGATTCTGTGCAACTGTCCATATATCTAAAACATGCAAAAATATAAATATATACAGTAGATTCATAAAGTATTCAGACTCACTTTCTGCACACTTTATTGTGTTGTAGATTTAATTTATTTTCTTGCTCATCAGTCTACACTCAATAACCCATAATGATAAAATGAAAACATGTTTTCAGAAAGGTTTCCTAATTTATTAAAAAATAAAATCTCTCGTTCATATAAGTTTTTAGGCCCTTTGCATTGGCTCTCCAAATTGTGTTAAAATGGTTCTTGTTTGCTTTACTTATCCTTCAGATGTGTCTAGAAATTTTTTGGAGTCCACATGTGCCAAACTGAACTGTTTACAGTTTAGAAATGCACAGACCTATGTGTATGAGGCCTAACAATTCACACCGTATGTCAGGACAATAACCAAGCCATGAAGTGCAAGACTCTCTGGAACACAGTGGCCTCAATAATTGTGAGGTGGAAGAAGTTTCAAACCACAAGTACTCTTCTTAGAGCTGACCATCTAGACAAACTGAGTAACAGGGCAAAAAGGCCTAACTCAGTGGTCATGGTAACAGAGCTTCAGAAGACCTCTGCTTAGGTGGGAGAACCTATTGGAAGGATGACCATCTTAACAGCACTCCATCAATTAGGTGTTTATGGCAGGGTGCTTATATGGAAGTCTGTCTTGAGTAGAATGCCCACAACAGTTTAAAGGACTCTGAGGTCATAAGTAAAAAGATTCTCTCATCTAATGAGACAAAAATGAAACTCTTTGAGCATCATGTTTGTTGATGACCAGGCATTGCTTATCACTTGTTTAATACCATCCCTGCAGTAAGACATGGTTGTGGCAGGATCATTCTATGGGGGTGCTTATTAGTGGCAGGAACAGGAAGACTGGTAAGAGTTGAGGGAACGATGAATGCAGTCAAATACAGAGAGACCCTTTAAGAAAACATGCATCATAGTGTGTGCGATAACAGACTCTGGTGACAGTTCATCTTTCAGCATGACAATGATCTGAAGCATACAGACAAAACAATGAAGGAGTAACTTTGGGGCAACTGACCTTGAGGGGCCCGGCTGAAGCTCAGACTTAAACCTCATAGAACATCTGTGGAGAGACCTAAAGCAGTTTACAAATGCTTTCCATCCAGCCTAATGGAGTTTGAGAACATCTGCCAGGAAGATTGGTATAAACTATCCAAATCCATTTGTGCAAAGCTTGTAAAGACTTACACAAGAATACTCCAATCTGTAATTGCTTCTAAAGGGGCTTCTACAAAATACTAAATTATGAGTCTGAGGTCTGAATGCTTATATAAATGAGTGATTTCAGTTTTTGATTTTTCACTTTGTTATTTTGGGTTATTGAGTATAGACAGGTGACAAAAACATCAAATTTATTAATTTAAAAGTGTGCAGAAAGTCAAAGAGTCTGAAATGGTCTAACATCTTGAAGCAAGGTTTAGAGGAATGGACCAAGAGATGAAAATACATAATTGTACATAACTGTTCATCATTGAGATATCATAAGAATAACAAAATCTGGCAGAATAGTATTGTACTAAGTATGATATAAAGGGATAAGCTTTGTTCAGAAGAGACAAGCATGTTGAAATAATGGTGAGATGACCATATAAACAAAGAAGAATTTAAATATGAGGCTGCCTTAACCCTCCTTTTACATTTGTTTCTCAGGATCAGCAATGATGTTCCTGGGTCAATTTGACCAGGGGCATGTTTAATTATCCAAAAGTGTCAGAAACCAAAAAATCCCAATAAACATTGTTTATATCTCATTACTTACTCCATTACTAACCATTTCAATCAATATTTAGTGAAATGGTGTTCTTAACCTCTCACAGATCATGTTCAATAAGGATAATTCACTCGTTTTTCATAAAAAATACATTTTAAAACTTTTTTTAATGTACATTGGAAAGACCTACATATAAAATACAATACAATAAAATACATTGACTTTTTTAAAATTTTATTTTAAACATTACATTACATTTATTTTTGCATTACAATTGTTTTCTTTTTATGGAGTGATGTTGATAAATTAACACGAGACACTTCTTCTGTTCAGGGTCAAATTGACCCACTGACTTAAAATCAAGACAAATGAGTCATGAGGATTTGTATTGAAAGTAAACTTTATTTAAGCACTGTTTTTGAACTAGAAATGAACAAAATAACAAAACAACAAAATAAGATTAGCAATATGAACACAGTGCGTGTATATGTGTGTTTGTGAGTCTCCAGAGCACAAAAGTGACAAGTCATCACGTTGTGATAGTAAGCACTATGCAATGTTTAGAACCAGAAATACACAAAAATTAACAGGTGGAAATGAACAAGGTGCATGTGTGTGCATCTCCACAGCACATGAGGGACATGTCATTACAGTGTTCTTTTCCCAAATGAATTTTGCACATTTCACATAGGTCATGCTTGTCTTGACATCATCAGATGGCTGGTAGACCTGGTACCTCTTCTTTTTTCCCTCAGCAGCAACCTAGAAAGAAGAGGACGGTGATTACTATGGCTGATCCCAAGACACACACAACATACTCACACACTTACCTCATGCACTGGTGTACTAGGTGAACTCCTCTCCTGGATCTCCCTCACTGTAGCTCCAGCAGCTGGGGTCCTTGGCACGTGCTGCCTCCTTTGTATATGCGGTACCACAAGGGCCTTCCCCAGCTCCTCAAGGAAGATGTGCCTCTTGTACAGCTTTGACACATCCCACTCAGAAAAGATTTCCGTCCAAAAGACAAAGGCATTGTAGGCTGATACATCAATCATGTTGTAAAAGATGACCAGCGGCTATCACACAGTCATTCACTTGGTGCTGTAGGACCCCATGACTTTGTCCAAGTTCTCCACCCCCACTTTGGTGGCATTGTAGTCTAGGATCATAGTTGGTTTCTGGTCCTCTCATGTGCTGATTTCAGCATTTTTGTTCAAAATGCTCATGAGCACAACATTTGTCCTCTTTTTGGGCCAGTAAGATACTAGGGCTGTGGTGTCTTTGAAGGCAAACATGGAAGACTGAGGGGCCCTGTTCTTGGTTACCAGCAGCTCGGCAGGGAGTTCAGCCCTGTTCTTTCAGGCCGCTCCGACCATCGTGAGGTTTCTCTTGAGAAGCTCCTGACCCATCTTATAGCTTGTGAAAAAATTGTCACAGGTCAAGTATGTTGTGCCCCCTGAGACCTTGTGCCATTTCAAGTATGACCCTCGTACCCTGATTCTTCTCTGGGGCTCCTCCAATTGGCTTTCCAGTGTAAACCTGCATGTCCAATGCATGGCTGGTGTTTGCATCACATTCTGCCCAGATTTTTATGTTTAGAAGGCATACTGTATATTGCCTAAATGGGCAGCAACCTCTGAATTGCACTAGCCTTTCATCCACGGTGACATTAGAGGCCTAGGTTATAGTGCAGTGGAAGTTGCTCTACCCACTTGTCCTACACTGTCCTAATAGCTGCCAGCTTGTCTCTCTCCCATCTGACAGCCCTTGTCTCTCGATTATCAAATTGGATTACTCTGGAGAAAATATGAAAAGTCTCCAAAGACATTGTTGCATGAAATATAGCCCTGCCTGTCTCTCCATCTCACAGACTGGCTTTTGATACATCCTTTGACTTATAGACCCCTGCCAGGATGAGGACCCCCGAATATGCATGTAAATGCATTTTTTCCAGCTCCTTCCACTTCTCCCCCAAAACATGCCTTCCTTCTAGATTGGCCATTTCGAGAATGATTTTGAGGTTAAAGGGATACAACCAGCTCAAAAGCTGACTTGATGTCTGTCACACTAGTCACTGCCATCGTAGTGGGCCCTGGCACTGTCTTTATTATGTTTTCTGCAGACAGTTTTGCCTAAAGTATATTTGGGGATGAAGACCACTGTATTTCACCATTTTTTGATGTGAATGTCTTGCTTGGAGGAATATGAATAGCAGTTTCCTCATTTGATTCATAATCAAAATCATCAGACTCAGAATTGAGCTCAAGATGGTCTTCATCTTCAGACACATCCTCCTTTATTTCACCGCCATGATCAAAGATGAGCATCAGAGCCTCCAGGACTGTCACCTGTTTACTTCTGCTGCTGATTTTGTAAAGCTCTGACAGAGAGTATATCATATGTAGCTGCAGAGTGTAATGTTGGTAGGACTCCCTTGCAGAGAATCTTTCTATGTTTTGCTCCTCCCCTGCTGAGTGTCCACTCAATGTGGGTGGAGTTTGCCCATGGGAACAGAAAAGGTTCCCGTCAAAAGTCATAACAACACCTGCATTCTCGCACTTTACAGATGAGGTCAATAGAATAGGGAGAGTGTGTGTGTGTGCGATTGGGGTGAAATATGTCTCACAGTTGCAAAGAAACAAATAGTATTTGACACTTCCGATCCCTTTAACCTCCACTTTGACTGCGGGGCCACATTGACCCGAACGGTATCTATGTAATATAAACATGCGGGTGGATGTTGGAGAATGGTTGCAAATATGTGAAATGAACCATTTTCATTTTATATGTTGATTACACTTATTAAGCCAAGCAGAAGAAGTTTCATACTGAAAAAATACTTTTAACTATTTTATTTTTTAGATCTGTTAACTTTAAAATGGGTCAAATTGACCTGCAACATAACAGGAGAAGAAAGATAAGCCACATCTAAGTGAACAAAAGACAGCAGCGTGGACAGAATAATGACACCATAGTATGCTGTATATACTGTATATGCTGTAGATAGTGTTAGTTTAGAAAAAGATGTTATAGTAATGGGTAATTTTAATTTTCCATTTGCATTACAACATGACCTAAACCCATGCAGGACTACATATTAACAGGGGGCGGGAAGGTTAAGTGCTTGCTTGGGTTTTATTAAATCATACATGGACAAAATGTCTAGGTGCTGTCAAGGCATGGAGGGTGTCCAGTTCAGTGACCTTAGGATTTAAATGCTGCTTTCTGTGGAAGATGTAGTTCTGCTGACTTCATTGGGCTGTGATTTTAGATATGCACTGAGATATTTTGCAGCTGAGTGTGAAGTGGGTGATAAGTCCAAGGTCATGGTTTTTAGTCTGAAGAAGGTTCAGTGCCCATTCGGGACTGTGGATGAGATACTGCTTCAAGCAGAGGAGTTTAAGTATCTCAGGACCTTGTTCATGAGTGAGGGAAAATGAGAGTGGTAGATTGATAGGTGGATTGGAGCCGCGTCCATAGTCATGCACACATTGCACCGGTCAGTCATGGGGAAGGGATAGTTGATCTGAAAGGCAAAGCTCTTGATTTTCCTGTCAGTCTACACTTCTTTCCTAATCTGTGGTCACAAGCTGGAGGCAGTGATGGAAAGAACTAGACTGCAGATACAAGTGGCAGAATTGAGTTTCCTTCGTATGGTGTCTGGGCTTAGTCTTTTAGATAGAGTGAGAAGCACAGACATGTGGGATTAGCCCAGTGAAGAGCCAGTCCAGAAAGCCAAGGGATGGAAGCTGTTGCAGAACCTGGCAAAACTGTTTTGGATGTTACAGTACCTTCTGCCAGATGGAGGTGGGACAAAGAGACCATGGGAGGGGTGGCAGTGATCCTTCACAATGCTGTAAGCTTTGCAGATAAAATGCTTTACAAAGATATGTTCAATGGAGGGCAGAGAGGACCCAACAATCTTTTCTGCAGTGTGCACTATCTGTTGTAGGACCTTATGGACAGAGAGACTGCAGTTCACAAACCAGACCAGGATGCAGCTAGTTAGAATGTGGTGGGTAGATAGGGAAGCACTTTTCTGTTAGGCATTCCAGAACTGGAAATGTCCAGAGAAAGTACAGATAACAGTGAAATTCTTACTTGCATGTACTAATTAACATGCAGTACAGAGCCAGTTTCTGGCATATTTATTACTAAGTATAACAACTTTACCTCAACAATGACTTAAATCCCCACAAGCCCCTTGGTGTCAGAGAAATATTAAATAATCATAATTTGCAGGTAATGCAGACAAGTGGTTTCTTTTAGTTAACTGTAAATGTCAAGTACATATTTATTGACAATATGCATAGCAGCTTACAGAGCCACACTTACAGTAAGAAGCTCCTGTTCTCTTCAAAACATTTCTACCTATGTGACTTTTTGCCTTCATATTTTACTTTTATGTTTGCAAAGATCATTTTATTGCCTGGATCAACTTAAAGCAACAGGAGTTGTCATTGACAGAGCTTTGTGCAAGGGGCTTATGGGAAGACGTGTTTCCCTACCAGTGCTTAACTAAAGTATTGGGAATCTGTGCTGTCAGGAGTAGCTAACAAAGAAGTGAAAGAGGGAAATTTACAAACAATACTAGTTGATGTAACCTTCCTCAAGGTAACATCAAAATATTAAATCAATCGATAACTGAGGTAGGACAATAACACAATGTTTATTTGTTTTAACATGGATGGTCTGGAAAATTCACCAATGCTTTTAAATGAGAGTTCTTCACATTTCAAAAATGTATACATTGTTCTCTTTTTGCGAAAATTGAACTTCGCTGAGCTGAGTTTTTTCATGTGGACAGAATGACAGACAAGATGATAACAGTATGTGCTTTTTGTCTTTTATATGAATACATCTCAAAATCAGAATTTAAAAAGCAGCACTATAAAACTTGTAAGTTAATAATTCTAATGTTTCAGAGACAGCCAGACATTAACTGAGAGCTCCATCGTGAAGCCACAGTCACTGCAGGCACACCCAGATAAGATGAGCCTGTTAAAGGACGGATTGGGCAGATGACGAGAATAAGCTCAATTTTAAGAACCGTACCCAGCCCACAAGTGACTCAAAGGCAAACATCAACATGTTTTTGCTTCAGTGTTCCTTATGCTTGACTAAACCAACTTTCCTTTTTAAAGCCCTTTTTTTTAGTTTTTTTTTAGTCTTTTACTTTACCTTTGTGGCCTCAGGCTCAAATCCTGCTGTTCAAGAGCTGTACAGATCTACAGTATCTTAATCCCTAACTGTTGTCTGCTGCTTTGCTTTCTAGGACCTGTGACTCTGTTGCTTTCAATCAAATACATACCAGACTTCCAATTTATGCTTATCAGCAAGAGAGCCTACACTGCATAGTTGACTTTGACTTTCAGGCCTGCTCTCTAGAGAGGGCCATCACCTGTCGGAACTCCATCCCACTCAGCTGCCTTGTACTGTCACCATACCATCAGCCTTCTGCTCCTGTGTCAGCTCGTGTCTCACTTTATACTTTGTTTTGTGTTTGTGTTTTGGATATAGAGTACTTTATGTAATTGATTTTATTTATATATTTACATATGTGTACATTGCGAATTAATTGTTCATGACATGTGATAATGCTGCGCACTGGTGCTCACAATCAGAGATATTTTACAACATTAAAGTTGATTAATGGAAGGATGGCACCATTAGACCATCCTTCTCTCTGTGAATAAAAACAATTTCTTGCAGTTGTGTACCTTAGTTCTCTTTCCTTCATTATCTTTGTGCCCTGGTTTGTTAACACCGTCTTAAGAGAATGATGACACCCAGCTTTATGTTAACACTTGACTCTAGGATGATTAATGGCTGCCTTTTTCTCCTTGCTCTCCTCCTAACCTTTCCACAACATGGTGTCTCAATTTGTACTGTATACTCAATCCTACACTGATACGTCAGTGTCCTTGATATTTGTGGTATTATCTTTCAATAATTTTATCTTGGATACTCAGCAGTTTACATATTGATTTTGATCCTCCATTGTTTGGAGGAGGCCAATTACTTTACAGAGAAGCTATTACAGTCTGATATTGAGCCTGTTTTCTGGCAAATTTTATTCTTTTAACACTCCATTCAAGGTAGATGGGCTGTGACTGGGCTCCAAATATAACATCCTGTGATAACTACCTATGCTTCTTGACAGCGCTAACCATAAAACAGATACTGTTGGAGAAGTTGTTGCTGTGTCTTTTTTGACAAATGACACTTCTCAGTACCTTGTGAAAAATAAGTGAAGGGGGACACAGCTGTCGATTCATTTTCTTCTTCTTAGAGACTAAGGTGTAGATAATGTTAATTTGTCCTCCGTAGCTTTTGTGGAAGTGTGCCTTTTTTACTGCTATATCAATGTTCTGACTTTATCAGCAGTCACCCAGCTGTGGTTGCGTTACTGTGATAGTTTTCACTTAGCATTTGGACTTACTTTTGTTCCAAGTTTCTTGGCTCTTCTTTCTATTGCTTTATTACGTTGTACTGTCTGATAAGTCAAATGCATTATATGTATATTGATTTCCAAATCACTGAGGATAAAAACATCTACTAAATAAAGAATAACAACTAGGATGGCACAATGTTAAGCTCTGGACATCTGGGTTTAGTTCTTTGGTGTTTGTGTAGGTTTTCCCCCATTACCTCATGGTTACCTCCAGTGGCACAGGTCTCTCTGCCATCTCATGTGAAACATGCTGGGAACAGGTGCAGGATCTCTGTCCCTGTCCCTTCAGAACACATACTAATTATAATTTAGAAGAGTACAGGAAAGGCAACAGACAAGATATGCCTCTGGAGTCCATAGGAAATTCCAAGAAACTGGGCTACTCAAATAAGGTTAGGAATTCAAAAGATCTAGCAACCTTTCTAATCACATGATATTGCCAAGATATTATATAGAGAACCAGGCAAAGAACAGAAATCTCTGAAAGGGAACGCTCTTGGCATATTGTTCATTCAAGTATCCCACACTTTTAATTGTGGAACTTTGATGTTAAGCATTTGGTTTTCTTATTTAGAATCTTAAACTGTTAATGAAACCTGTCAGCATTGTTTAGGGTTGAAAAGCTGATGTAGACCCTAATATTGTTGAGTATTGAATGTCTCCCACCTGTGGGTTCGCTTCTCGGTTCCTCCCTGTGTGGATAGTGCTTTGAGTACTGAGAAAAGCGCTATATAATGAATAATAATAAATTGTGATTTTGGGTCTTATTACTCAGTCTTTGTATCTCAGTTTTATGCCTTTGGGACAATTTCAGAATATAATTTTTTATTATTAATAGGTACTTCTTGTTATTTATTTTTCGTTCCATTGGTGATGTCATTGTGGTGCCAATTTATGTTTGCCTTTTGCCGCAACTGCTCTGTTGCTGGCAACAGCACAGCATTGATTGCTGTTGATGTGGTTGATGCTGGTGCTATGAGTGCCTTCATGATTTCTGATCACATTTAAAGAGGGCATATGCCATCGAAGATGTCTATATTTTTGGATTCTAGAACAAAGTTTGCTGTGCATTTACCTATGGTATTCAAAGTTTTGTGGGCTATTAGGATATTTGCGTGTTTATTTTGACTACATTTTGAGTTTGTGTATCGGATTTTGGTCTTCTGCGGTGGGCTGGCACCCTGCCTGGGGTTTGTTTCCTGCCTTCCACCCTGTGTTGGCTGGGATTGGCTCCAGCAGACCCCCGTGTCCCTGTAATTAGGATATAGCGGGTTGGATAATGGATGGATGGATGGATTTTGGTCTTTTGGTTCAACTGATCTTTTGGTTCAGAACCATGCTCTTCTTGAAGATGATTTTCTCTCATTTGCTGGTCTTTTTTCTTTCTTTTTTTGTTATCTGCCTTTCTCTAGCAGTAATAGAACACCGCCACCTACAAATGGTACAGTTGGCAGAATTACGTAGGTGCACATAAGTCACCAAACACACACAACCAGATGACAGAATGACTGCAGGAATCAGATTATGGGAGCTTAGGACAAGGAGCTTGGGCCCTATCCACATTGATGCATTTTCATTTAAAAATGCATATACAGTGCATCTGGAAAGTATTCACAGCGCATCACTTTTTCCACATTTTGTTATGTTACAGCCTTATTCCAAAATGGATTATATTCATTTTTTTCCTCAGAATTCTACAGACAACACCCCATAATGACAACGTGAAAAAAGTTAACTTGAGATTTTTGCTAATTTATTAAAAATAAAAAAATTGAGAAATCACATGTACATAAGTATTCACAGCCTTTGCCATGAAGCTCAAAATTGAGCCCAGGTGCATCCTTTTTCCCCTGATCATCCTTGAGATGTTTCTGCAGCTTAATTGGAGTCCACCTGTGGTAAATTCAGTTGATTGGACATGATTTGAAAGGCACACACCTGGCTATATAAGGTCCCACAGTTGACAGTTCATGTCAGAGCACAAACCAAGCATGAAGTCAAAGGAATTGTCTGTAGACGTCCGAGACAGGATTGTCTTGAGGCACAAATCTGGGGAAGGTTACAGAAAAATTTCTGCTGCTTTGAAGGTCCCAATGAGCACAGTGGCCTCCATCATCTGTAAGTGGAAGAAGTTCAAAACCACCAGGACTCTTCCTAGAGCTGGCCGGCCATCAAAACTGAGCGATCAGGGGAGAAGGACCTTAGTCAGGGAGGTGACCAAGAACCCGATGGTCACTCTGTCAAAGCTCCAGAGGTCCTCTGTGGAGAGAGAAGAACCTTCCAGAAGAACAACCATCTCTGCAGCAATCCACCAAACAGGCCTGTATGGTTTAGTGGCCAGACGGAAACCACTCCTTAGTAAAAGGCACATGGCAGCCCGCCTGGAGTTTGCCAAAAGGCACCTGAAGGACTCTCAGACCATGAGAAACAAAATTCTCTGGTCTGATGAGACAAAGATTGAACTCTTTGGTGTGAATGCCAGGCGTCACGTTTGGAGGAAACCAGGCACCGCTCATCACCAGGCCAATACCATCCCTACAGTAAAGCATGGTGGTGGCAGCATCATGCTGTGGGGATGTTTTTCAGCAGCAGGAACTGGGAGACTAGTCAGGATAAAGGGAAAGATGACTGCAGCAATGTACAGAGACATCCTGGATGAAAACCTGCTCCAGAGTGCTCTTGACCTCAGACTGGGGCGACGGTTCATCTTTTAGCGGGACAACGACCCTAAGCATACAGCCAAGATATCAAAAGAGTGGCTTCAGGACAACTCTGTGAATGTCCTTGAGTGGCCCAGCCAGAGCCCAGACTTGAATCCGATTGAACATCTCTGGAGATCTTAAAATGGCTGTGCACCGACGCTTCCCATCCAACCTGATGGAGCTTGAGAGGTGCTGCAAAGAGGAATGGGCGAAACTGGCCAAGGATAGGTGTGCCAAGCTTGTGGCATCATATTAAAAAAGACTTGAGGCTGTAATTGCTACCAAAGGTGCATCGACAAAGTATTGAGCAAAGGCTGTGAATACTTATGTGCATGTGATTTCTCAGCTTTTTATTTTTAATAAATTTGCAAAAACCTCAAGTAAACTTTTTCACGTTGTCATTATGGGGTGTTGTCTGTAGAATTCTGAGGAAAAAAATGAATTTAATCCATTTTGGAATAAGGCTGTAACATAACAAAATGTGGAAAAAGTGATGCGCTGTGAATATTTTCCGGATGCACTGTATGTGTGTACATTTTCATCTTTTATCCACATTATCCCATCATTTTGAAGTTCTGAAAATGAAGACCTTCAAAAATGCTCATTCCCAGTTAGGGAATTTTCCAACATATTTACCAACATATCAGGCATAAAAGAGTTGCTTTCCATGATGCTTGTTGTGCTGCTTACCTTTATGCATCTAAATTACATTTTGTACAGTCTGAATGCTACATACATGTGTAAAAAGCAAATTACTTACTGGTCGCTACAGTTCTGTGATAAATCCAGTGTTACTGTTGCTGTGAAAAATTCAGAGCCCAGTTAAAGTTATATTGTAAATAACTCAGTTGACAGCCTCTAACCAATGTTTATTACTTAAACTTAATCTATTCAGTTAGGAGGAAATCATTCCACAGAAAAACTAATAACAAGCAGCTTAATGAAGTGAAGGATGTAGAATGCAGCAGAACTCCCAATATTACAGGACAGACAGAGACACGAAAGCACACTGCAGTAAAGCAAAGTTATAGATGCTTGCACACATTTATTTATTTTATATTCTCTATTGAGTTAGTTTTACAAATGTTGTTTGGTACAAGATACACTCCATTTGCTGTGGACTGCTTTCAATCAATCATCTCATGAATGCACATAGAGCTGATCACTTTTTTTTTTAAAGGGTTGACTTAACATTTGCTTAGTTTTTATTGAATGATAAGGTGACTGTTGCCAGTTCTGAAGACCGTTACTTTCATCTGTCAGCAGCGCATTATTGTGACACAGTGGGCAATTCACTCCGGTTCCTTAAAAAATGTCTTTCTTTTTCTATCCTATGAATGTGTTATCAGAGTTCTGCGTGTGCTAATATTTTTGAAAGTACATAAAGCACACAAGAATCTAATTTTAACAGGGCCATGAATTTTTCATTACACAGTCCCTTCAAGGAGTTTACTTCCAGTGTGTGCAGGCAATGGTCTACGTCATATGTGTGTTTGGGTGTTTAAGTATGGACAGGGATCCTTTTGAAAATGATGCAAAATTCCAGTTTCCTACAAAGACAACAATAGGTGCAGGGCATGAATAATCGGTTATCCTGTTTAGGATAAGTTCAGTGTTTATCCCATTACTTAGAGGGGAAAAGAAACTGGGGTATTATTAAATCAATACCTCTTGTGAGTTTAAGGAACTAAGGTGGTGGTAGCAAACCTAGAACCCTTTGTTGGATATCTGGGAAGGTGTCACGTTCAAAGAAAAAGATCTTCCAAGCAATGTTAACAGGAGCATCTCTGTGTTTTACTAATAATATACATCATACTCAGTGGTAAAGCTCAATGTCCAGGAATAAGAGTTATTGGGTAAGAATATGGGGAATGACATTCAAGTGACAGCAAAAATAGTCTGGAGCCCTTTCTGACGGCTTAGGAAAACTAGATGGAATATCACATCATTTAGACCATTTTCAGATTGAGGACACATTAACCTTGACTGAAGATATAGTGCTAGTATATGAAATTAATTCTTTGAGAATCTTCTGAACAAATGCGCTCCTCAGAATACATGGTGCCAGAATTATCTGGTGTAGACAGGTCAATTTTTTGGACATTGTGTCACTATTGGAGCTTGAGACGTTTGAGCTAAAGATGCTGAACATGTTGGGTATTGATGGTTTGTTTTGATTAACACACACTTCTTTAAAGTTTTGTTAAAGGTAGGAATAGTAATTATGGATGGGCTACAAGAATGTATGTTATTATTATAGTACACTGTTCAGCTCCCTTGTAAAAATGTGCGTCAGGATGGCAGAATTCAGAATCTACCTGACAGTTAAACTTGAAATTGAAGAGGTGGAGCATAAGTTCTTAAAGTCTTTCTCAAATAGTAGATCAGCTCTTTGTCTATTAAGAAAAGGCGGACATGACCGAGGTGTTTTATTTCTCCTCTTGTACCTAATTTTCTTGGACTGGATATCCAATTTAGAGTTTTGCTGCTTGTGCATTATACTATCCTTATTAACTAAATCTTTTTTGTGTGATTTTTTTTTTTTGTAACTGAGTGTAGCCTAGTATGGTGTGAGACTCAGTACCTCCAAGTCTGAAGTGATAGCCTTTGCTGGTGAAGAGTGGTTACAGCTATAGTAGAGATGGAGAAACAGTTGCCAGATGTGAGAGAGTGTAAGTGCTTCTGCCTCTTGTGAGAATATAGGTAATTGTCAGACAAGTTATCCAGTACAGCAGTAGCATGATTCCAGATATACTGAACATTGGTCAATTTACTGGTCAATTTATGTTTGAATTCTCACATGTGGTCACATGCATTTAGCATGGAAAATGAGAAAAAGATGATAGATATGCGCATCTGGTATGCAAACCTCACTCTTTGTGATAGGGTCAGGAGCTTGAAAGTTGAGAGGACTTCAGCCGCTTTAGAATGAGACAGAGTTATGTACGTTGTGAAAATTACTTCCGGGTCCTTTCCATATGAGCTGTACTGCTAACGACCCACTTGGATGAGGCTTATGGGCAAACTTAAGTAAGTTGCAAAATTATGCAGACCAATTGTCTACTTTTACTGACATTTAATTGTCTATGATATTTTTATTTAAAAGCACTAAAACTCTAAATAAATATTCAATATAACTTTGCTTTTTACTAAAAAAAGGAAATTTGTAATTTGAATTTCTATTTAGTCCTTTGGTTTAATATTTTGTCAAACCACATTTTGCAGCAGTAGACCCGAAGACTTTAGGGTTAAAGCTTTACATGCTGATTAAAAATAATTTTATCTCATTGTTTCATCTCCAGGTTTAGTTGGCCAATGCTTGTGCAAAGCAATTTTCCCATTTTTTCAGATTCTTATATTAGAATGAGTTTTAGGATTTTGACTGGGCAATTGAAGGCCATTCACTGATTTGTTCTTGAGTCGTTTGTTTGTGACTGTCTTGCAGAAAGATAAACTTTCACCCAAGCTTAAGTTTTCTTTTTTGGAAACACGTCGCCTTGTAGTATTTATTTGAATTTTCCACCATCCATTTGTTTCTCTTTTTTATCAGAGGCACTGTCCCTTCTGATTAAAGGCAGCCCAACAGCATAATGCCACCTTCACGGCAGGTCTGGTGTTTTATGAGGTGTGGACAGTGTAGCAATATTTGTGCCACACATACATATTTACTCTCTTGTCAAAGAGATTTTACTCATTTGACCACAAAACCTTTTCCCACATTACAGTTTGGTTCACTCTCATACTTTCTATCAAACTTCAGATACATTTTCATGTTTCTTTTTGTGTAATGTAATCTGTGCTACCCTCCAATATTGGCTTGTGTTATACAGAGCTTAGCTACTGAACTCTGCAGCTCCTGGCCTCTCAGCGGCTCCTCTCACAAATCTTCCTCTTTTCTATGTACAAAGTGTACAGAGATTGACCTTTCCTGGGCAGCGTCAGGGTGGATTGATGTTGCTTATGCTTTCCAACAATATCCACTGGAACATCCAAACACTTACAAAATGTTTTGTATCCTTTCTCTCATTAAAGCATTTGCATTATTTTCTCTTTAATGTCTTTGGAAGGCTCTTTTAGTCTTCATTTTCACAGCTGTCTATTGGATTCACAACCTGAATGATCCCTTAACGGTGGGATTTTCATCCAGAAAATGTGACAGTTATTTTAATGATTCACTGGCGGAGGCCAACTGTAAGGAGATTATGTCATCATTTGGCAGTTGTTTTTCATCTGTATAAATGGGGACTTTCCACAGCACAGGGATTGAAAACTTAGGCATATATATTTGTGTGGGTTTTTTTTCCTAACATAAAGCAAAATCATGCTAAAAACATAGAATGAGTCTCAGTGCTTTGAATCAAAAATATCAACAAAAACATTCTGTGTGGGATATGTTATTCAGTAAAATTAGACAATTTGACAAAGGACTGAATACTTTTGCAAGGCTCTGTATCACTAAATCAGCATAAGGTCACTTTGGAACTCTTTCAGACAAGAAAAAGTCTGTTGCTGTTGACAGGGAAGTCTTACTTTATTTCTACTGCTCAGTGCCAGGACCATGTAAATAATATAGCATGAAGGATTTTCAAAAATTGTTTTCAGTGCCATTATTTTTACAGCATTTTGCACTCTCTTTCTTTACTGGGACCATTTTGTGTGAGTGTTGTTTTTTTTCAGGGTTACTAACTAACTTGGAAATTGCTCCAGGGGTGCTGTACAATGGCTGACCCTGCACTCTGATCTTCAAAGGTCATGTGAAAAGACAATTTCCCCTTGTCCCCTTGGGGTTTAATTCAGTGTGCCAAATATAATGTTATATGTTATGAATGATAGCTGCATATGTTAGGCAGAATCTAATCATTATAGTAATATAAAGGTAAAACTTCAGAACAAGACTGATCTTAATCTTAATCAATAGCTTATGATGTGATATGCATAATGCAACCCATGTATTGGAAGTGTGGGCTACCTCGGCCAAGTATTTGGGCTCCTCTTTGAGGCACGTTGCACAGGCCAACTGATTTGTTTAATTGAAAATGCAAGACATACACTCCTTGTGCAAAAGAAACTCATAGACAACTAAAGAAGTGGAGGTGGGATCTACTTCAACCATGTAACTTACTTCAGGTCCTTTTCATGGCAAGCGGTGGCACATCGCACAAGCCAATTGATCATTTTCATCGCAAATACAAGACAGTCATACACAATGTTAGGGCCTGAAAAAGGTGGTAGCATCCTTGGTAGAGTGATTTAGGGTGTGGTTTTCCATAAGAAGTGAATGAACTACCTTTCTTCAAGGTGTTCCCTAGTTGTTAGAAAAAATGGATTGTGACTCCAGCTTTGTTTTTGACTTTGGATTTAGCATAATCCCTTTAATTTGATGATCGAATCACACCATATTCAAACCTTTTCTACTTTGACCACCCTTTTGTGACGTCTCTTAAAATCTCTGACATTCAATTTAATTAAAGTCCTCTTCTGTATGAAAAGATCCCAGTCATCTAAGCAGTTAGCCGCTTACCACCTCAGTCCTCACCAGGGAATGCAAACAGAAGATCAAATGAGTTGACATTTAATATTAGGTAACAATGCAATATAGCTTGAGATAAACATTTTTAACTGCTATGGTGGGGGTATTTAGCAGGATAAGGTCAAGAATTCGCTTTTTGGCATTGATTTTAAGCTTAAGGCCAGCCAAAATCTAACTAGAATGAAGGGACAAGTCAAGATTGTGTGAAATGTAAGTAGTTGTTTTGTAAAAAATATGGGTGCTGAGACACCTTTTCTTCTTTTTATTTAAGTAAACCAGATAAATTGTGTACCGTATATTCCTTCAAAATTTCTAATTAGAAACTGGCTGCATTAGGAATATGAGAAAAGTACAACAATTTTGTGAAATCACTTCATTTCAAAGCACATTTGAACATTTTACATACAGTATGTTTAAAATCCAGGCAGACACACTGTCCAGTCTCATCCTTTGGAAATGACTCTCTATCTGCCACAGCCAGGTGTTATGTGGGCATCCCCTTGGCCTGGTCCAGCCATTCGGGTCCTCATCAATGATGATCCTGTGATTCCCTCGGCCCCATGGCCGTAGTGCCGTAACTGATGCTGCCTCACAATGCAGGTAATGTGCCTCATTTGGGACTCCATGAGCAACCGCTCATTCAACACAAATTCAAATCAGCAGTACCCAAGGATTCTCCAAGGAGTCCAGTCTTAATATATGTTATTAAATGTTTCTGAATTTATGCAGGTCTAATACTAATATATTATGTATACTTTGCATGCTCTTCCTGTGATCATGTGATTTGTATACACCAAAATGGCTGAAATGAAGGAAAACTAAAAGAAAGACTTTAGACCTGGCTAAAGATAAAAAGAGCAGTTACAGTTTCACTGAGGCATTACAGAAGTGTGTTGCCATTGGTATAAAGGAGCTCAGGGAGTGTTTCTTGGAAGTCACCTGGTCTGAAGTCATCACATATTATAACTACAGGGGAAGCATGCATCATCATTAGAATGTTGTTGACAAAGCGTATCATTTCTGTTGCTTACTCCCCATTTGCAGATGGAAAAATAGAAACATTAATAAGAATGATGTAACTTATCTCCCTGGGCAAATAATGTGAATGGATTTTGACAACCAGAATTTCAAAGTTTGGATTAAATATTTTAGTTTTAACAGGGATATGCTCTCTTTTACACCATTCCTTTTTCAAATAAATGGCCAGATCCCTTTCTGCCTTTTTTCCACACAGCAGTGGAATTTGTTTGAATGAAATGAAATCCACCCAACATGTAAAATAGTGTCTGGTATATCAGGTTTAAGACAGCTCTCCGAATTTCACAAAATGCCACAGTACCTGCATGCACTGTGACCCACTATGAGAGCAGACAGGTCATCCGTCTTATTTGAGAGCTAACAAACATTGACCATTACAGTTTTCTCACACTGTCCTGAGTCATACTGATAGGCTGATTGAAAAATCCAAATTAGCACAATGTGAGTGTACCCTTCAATGGAATTATGTTCCATGCAGGGTTTCCAGTTTTGCAATTAAAAACTAATGTCCCATTAATGAATCAAGTAGCTAAGATGGAGGAATAACCCATTTATCAAAAATAAGATTTGTTCAATGTTTTTAGTTGTACATTTTGTGCTTGCATATATGTGAATGTGAAAAAATGCCTGACTTCGAACTAGAGTGTCTAGTAGGGACCTGTGAAGTTTCTTATTAAGTCATTGTTTTTACCTTGTGAGTGTATATAACCTGTAATGGAAAAAAGAAGGCCTCACTGACAAGAAGTCCCTCCAGTGTTCACTTTCTAAGACAGACCCCTTTGTATACTTTTTAAGTGCATTGTCCAAACATGTTATTGTGTGTCCTTACCTACATACAAGTATTTCTTGCTGTGTGAAGAGAATGTTACTGTGATCCAAAAGAAAGCATTTATAGTACTCACTTTTGAGTAGACGTTTTAAATTGAATACAATAAATCTATTATGAAAGTATTATACTTTGCTAGACTTATAAATCAAAGTGTGAAAATGTGCTTATATCCCATGCAAAGCTACCAAACATTTAAGACCAGAAAGAGAAGTGTGCACACAAAGACACATGGTGGAGTGTGACTTTGTGTTATTGTTAATATAGGAATAATATTTGAAAGTCACCAAAAGAAAAGGCCAGTGTGGGGATATGTGATAATCTTTTATTTACATAGCTAAAATAAATAGAAATTGTCTTTCTTGCGAGTTTTATCGAAGTTAGTATTTAGTCATTCATTTTTCAAACTCTCTTAATCTATTTCAGGGTTGTGATGATTCACTGACTAAGTAGATATTCAGCCGTAAAAGTGAAAGAAAATAGATTGTTGAGCTTGCATATACTGAAACTACTACATATACTGGGCACAGAAGTTTAAAAAGAAATGAGAGCCACTCTTTTAATATGTTCTCCGCCCCTGAGTTGTTGTGGGACTTCTCAGAAATTGATGAAATGGATTTCATAGATTGATTATCAGAATCGGGATTATTTTACACAGCAAACTTAAATATTAGATTCTAGAAAATGAATGACTGAATCCCAACTCTGAAGAGTAGAGTTTGCTTCTTCTGTAAGTCTTGGGGTTAGGGTCCCTAATTTGCCCTAAAGGTTGCTGCAATGAAGATGGAGACTTTTTCAGGTATCACTTCTATTTATTTTGTGCTAAATATCCTCAACAGGAATGCGGCAGACTCCTTGACACTGCTGTTGACCTTTGTTTGTATATCCTTTGTAAAGGATGGCACGCATTGGCGAGCGTCCCAGCACATATACTGTAGGACAGGAGACCAGGCTGTTGAAGGCACAAAAAGAAAGGCAGGATGTTCTCTGCCTTAGCCAGGAAGTTGGCAGAAGATGCCAACTTGGAACTGGGTATGCTGGCGTCCCAGCAGGGTTGTATCCAATAACAATACCCAACTGGGAGAGCGGATTGATAGAAGGACTAGGGGAAACAACCAGTCAATGTTAAATGCTTCCCCGACAAGTTAGATGGCAGCATCCCAGGGCAGAGCTACAAGTAGGAACACCCACAAGGCATGCTGGCAACTATAACCCCATGAGGTAGCCTTGTTGGGTTCATTGGGTGCCACCAGAGGCTGCTGTGTGGGTTTGTGATCTCTGCTCTTGGGAACTACTGTTTGACTCAGAATTGTTTCCATTAGGCAATGCTCTAGCACTGGAAGTACTCCCAGATCTAAAATAAAGGAAGCTACTTGACCTCATCCAGGCGAGTTGCAGTAAGGAGCAGAGCTGCACAACACTCGCCTGGGAGGAGTGGAGGAATTAGAGAGAGAAAGAGAGTGGAGAATCGAGCATTTGTGGTTACAGAAAGTATAGAAAACCTTTTTGCTTAATAAGCCTTTTTTATTGTGCCTGGACTTGTGCCACTGTGGTTGTGTTTGGGGAGCTGCAATGCCCCCTACTGGTCACACCTTTAGAGACTTATGGTGCTCTTCTGGAAAGAGAGAAAAACATGTTTTGAAGCATGCAGGAAAATTATCCTTTTCCTCTCTGTGTTTTTTCTCTTTGTGCTTCGTTAGTGAAAGATGTAGTGAATTGTGACAGTAAGGTTTGATGTAAGCTCCATGTAACACATAAGGACAAAGTCCCACTGATATTCTACCGACTTCAAAGTCAGCAGCGCTGGGAAAAACTGCATTTTTAAAGAGCATTTACTTCTGTGTGCCCATGGAACTGAAGTCACTTGGTTTTGTATTGGTGTTAGTGTTCCAGTTAAGGTGCCTAGGTTTGTAAATTTTAAAATTGCTAATCAATTATAAAAAAGTTAGAATTGTATTGTCTTTTGGGAAGTTTCTTTAAGAAGACATGCAGGAACAAAGGCTAAAAAAGTAATGGAGACCAAGGTGTGAATTACATGCTTTCTTTTCATATTGTTGATTCAGTATACTTGGTGGTCAATTTGGGCTTGAATTGTCATGGATTCAAAAATAAAAATAAAAAACAAACTTAAAACACCGAAATATTATCCAAATCAAACTAGAAAGCGATTCTATGAATAGACAGGAGAATACTTTTAATTGACATAGTTTTGAAATTCACCCACTTATCCATTTACTAAATCTCCTTAATCCAATTTTAAGGTTACACTTAGCCAGAGGTTATTCTGGCAGGACTGGGCAAAGACAGGAACCAACAAAGAATGGGACAGCAATCCAATCCATCATGCAGTTAGTTTATTTAAAAAAATGTTGCCTGTTGTTAAGTAGAATGAAAAATATTTAATAATTGTGATAAAGATAGAAGTTAGTTAGAGTAATTATTATTGCATTTTTTATTGCAAAGTGCCTTACAAGGCCAGAATACATTGTGGTTTATAGGTTTCTTACATTTTAAACAACACCATCATAGGCCTGATCACCCACAATGATGAAGCATCTTATAGAATGACTCAATTCTACTGGAACAACAATCTCACCATTAATGCCAGGAAAACCAAGGAGATGGTCATTAACCTCAGGAATCAGAAGGCAGAGCACAACTTTATCTACATCAGTGGAGATGCTGTTAAGCAGGTGAGCAGCTTTAGGTTTCTTGGAGTGACTGTCACTGATGAACTGAAGTGGACGAAACACATTTTGGCTTTTGTCAAAAATTCTCATAAGCACCTCAGACATCTGAGGTCAGCTTGCATTTCTCCATCTATTTTTACTAACTTGTACGGGTACACAGTGAAATCCATACTCACAGGCTTCATCACACATACATATACATATACTCAGCAAAAAAAGAAACGTTCCTTTTTCGGACTGTGTATTTCAACAATAATGTTCTAAAAATCCAAATAACTTTACAGATCTTCATTGTAAATTGTTTAAACAATGTTTTCCACGCATGTTCAATTAACCATAATCAATTAATTAACATGCACCTGTGGAATGGTCGTTAAGACCTTAACAGCTTACAGAAAGTAGGCATTTAAGGTCACAGTTCTAAAATCGCAGGACACTAAAGAGACTTGTCTACCGACTGTGAAAAACACCCAAAGAAAGATGCCCAGGGTCCCTGCTCATCTGCATGAACGTGCATTAGGCATGCTGCAGGGAGGCATGAGGACTGCTGATGTGGCTAGGGCAATAAATTGCCATGTCCACACTGTGAGACGCCTAAGACAGCACTACAGGGAGACAGGAAGGACAGCTGATCATCCTCGCAGTGGAAGACCACGTGTAACAACACCTGCACAGGATCAGTACATCCTTATATCACACCTGCGTGACAGGTACAGGATGGCCTCAACAACTGCCCAAGTCACACCAGGAACACACAATCCCTCCATCAGTGCTCAGACTGTCCGCAATAGGCTGAGAGAGGCTGGACTGAGGGCTTGCAGGCCTGTTGTAAGGCAGGTCCTTACCAGACATCACCAGCAACAACGCCGCCTATGGGCACAAACCCACCTTCGCTGGACCAGACAGGAGTGGCAAAAAGTGCGTGAGTTTCTGCATGACAGCAATGTCAGTGTTCTGCCATGGCCAGCGAAGAGCCCAGATCTCAATCCCATTGAGCACGTCTGGGACCTGTTGGATCGCAGGGTGAGGGCTAGGGCCATTCCCCCCAGAAATGTCCAGGAACTTGCAGGTGCCTTGGTGGAAGAGTGGGGTAACATCTCACAGCAAGAACTGACAAATCTGGTCCAGTCCATGAGGAGGAGATGCACTGCAGTACTTCAAGCAGCTGGTGGCCACACCAGATACTGACTGGTACTTTTGATTTTGAGCCTCCCTTCATTCAGGGACACATTGTGAAACATGTTTAGTTTATGTCTTATGGTGTTGACTCTTTTAGTGTTCATACAAATATTTACACATTAAGTTTACTGAAAGTAAAAACAGTTGAAAGTCAGGGGACGTTTCTTTTTTTTCTGAGTATATATACACACACAAACATATAACTCTAGTTCTTAAATCCTTACTTTATTGTACGTACTGCATCTCTGTTGTCAGTCAATAGCACTAAAACATAAGTAACATGATAGTTATAATTTGATACTAATCCTCACCTATTCTGTTTCTCTTCTCGGTACTCAAACGTGGCACTTGGTGTCATGGCCCACCTGCCAAGTTGTTGTGCCTGCCTATGGTAAAGTCAACCCTGATGGAGGATCGCTGGAATCATGGGAAAGAGGGGTCCTTTCATCGGATTGGCTGGCCCAGCACTGTTTCAGCTGTGGAATGGCCAAATGGCGGACGCAGCTTGATGGATGAGGTCTCCAGGACTCTAAACTTATCCAAATCATATTATGTGATATCATCCATTGTTAAATTCTGCTACGTACTTCTAAAATTTTTTATTTTTATACTGTATTGAGGATTTGTTCTGTTCTGTGTATTGTATTGTATTGACCCCATTCTTTTTGACACCCACTGCACACCCAACCTACCTGGAAAGGGGTCTCTTCTTGAAATGCCTTTCCTGAGGTTTCTTCGATTTTTTCCCTACTGGGGTTTTTTTGGGAGTTGTTCCTTGTCTTCTCAGAGAGTCAAGGCTCGGGGGCTGTCAAGAGGCAGGGCCTGTTAAAGCCCATTGCTGCACTCCTTGTGTGATTTTGGGCTATACAAAAAATAAATTGTATTGTATTGTATAATAGGGAGAAGTATTATAATGTGAGAGAAGCAATCCAAAAACCACCACTGATGCAAGGACTATAGCTCCCATCAGGCAGAAGGAGTGTGCTTGGGGCTGCCTGGGAGGACACCTTTGGCACATTCTAATTTCTGCAGTGGCCAAAGCATGACCTCATCAAAGAATACAGGTCCATGCAGTGTTTTTTTCCTCAACTCATTTGAATTACAATTTCATTGTCTTGCTGGATTACAGCTTTTATGTCTTTCTGTCATATTGTGAGTTGAGTTTATCTATGTAGAATTTCCAAAACACAGTTTTGCCCTGTTTATTACCTGGGTAACACCAGGTACTTCAGTACTTCAACTGTTATACATAATATATACATTTATAGGTGTGTGTATTTTTTGGTGTTGTTTTAGTGTCAAGTATTCTGAGGAGACACCCAAGTAAGAACTGCACTGTACATTTGACAGTAAAGCTGACTTGACTTAAGATGACAGGCAGATTAAGTGACTCACACAGAGTCAAGTGCTAAGACAGTGGAGGAAGTGAACCTTGTAGTTTAAAGTCCAGTGCTTTTTTCTGCTTCCTCACACTCCTTGCCTATGTCTAGAAACGGGGATTCTCCAAATGTATGGCTACAACAGACCGGTGTGATAGTTTGTGAGAGAATTGTTTGACTAGTTCTTAATGTATCTTTGTGTGTGCTGTTTGACCATTTAGGTTGCTGTCTCATATACTTTACAAAATCAAAGACTCCCATCACACCATACACAAGCTAAGCTAAATTTTTAAATAAAGTAAATTGAGCCTCTACTCATAACTTTCAATCAAGTGAAGACAAGTGTACATGCCTTATCACCCTTGACCTGCTAGTGAAATACGAGAAGTGACGTGACAGAACAGCCAGAGATCGCAGTGTTTGAAGTGTGCAACCTGCTGGTTTTCCCTGCCTTCCAGCTGATCAACAATAATACCCTTTAATCACTTTATTTTCCAGCCCATAGTTTTTGGTTTCCACAGGTTGACAAGCAGACATGCAATCTTAGTAACAAAGGTGACGGAAAAAATGAGTCCAGCACAGGTATGTTGTGAACTCGTCTAAACAATTCAGTTGGTAGAATACGCTGTAGGGCAAAATGTAGTTTGACTTAAAACTTTGTAGAATGGAAAATTCAAACACGGAAAATTATAGATAGTGAGAGGGCAGATATCGGAGGACCACCCTCTGATCCGTAAAAAGCACACCAAAGGGAGGTTTTGTATTCCTCTTCATGTCGGTCCCAATCTGAAATTTGCAAATACTCTTGTAATCAGACTTAGAGAAAGCAGAACTTTGAAAAACTGACATACTATGTGAATGTTTTTTTTTAATGTGAAAGGTTTACATGCAGGGAGAAAGGGTGGCTAGTTGGATGGAAAAAAATCCATTACTATTTAGCTATAAACAATTGGGTATATAAAAATGCAATGTGGGTATAAAAATGTTGAGTGAGGAATAGTAATCTAGGTGGAATTCTTTACAACATGAAAGGATACACAAAAGGTACACAAAGGGTTCAGGCCTGAGTAGGTTTGATGGAAGATACGTAGCTCAGGTTGTCAATTTTGTTGTTCTTTTCTGTGGTTGTCTCCAGTTTTTGGTAACGGCCAGGTTATTCTGATAAGTACATTAACTTTCAGTTCCTTCCCCTGCTTTTCAGTATTGTCCACAATGATACAAACTCATTTTAGATTCTCTTACTTCCCTGTGTTTATTAAATTTCACAGTCTTTTGAAATAAAGTTATTGCAAAATATTGACCAATAGATATTATTTGGATTATCTTTACTCTGCCATTTACAGTTGTTTTAACTTCATCATGCATAATTTCATGTGTTCTTTACTTGTTGCAACTTTTAGAAACAATTGAAATGAATAACTAAATTGTTTGAAAGTTTACACTATCATTATTAGTATATTATTATCACATTGCATACACAAGTTACATTCAAGTAAAGCTGCACCATTTTCAGTTGCATTTTTCCATTTTATAATTTGCAGTTAAAAGAAAAATGTAAAAAAATCAAATTCAAATAATTCATTAATAAAATAAAAAAAGTCTCAGGTTAACTAATTGTTTAAAACAATTGACATAAAAAATGTGTATCAAATATCACTGGAACAATTGGTTACACTTACATTCAAATCAATGCACATTCCTGTAAAGTGCTGAGATATAACATCACATCCTTAAGCTTGTCTAATTCAAATCAGGGTTACACAAGGCTGGAGTCTAACCTGGTAGCATTGAGCTTGAGGCAGGAACCAGACCTAAACAGAGTGCCAGCCCATTAAAAGGCATATTCTCACACACATACAGCATGGGGCAAATTTAGACTCATTAATTACCTTAACACCCACATCTTTTGACATAAGGGAGTAAACCAGAAAACCAGGAAAACATATATGTGAGGAGAATATGCAAACTCTCAATAGACTATAACCGGGCTTGGGATTTTGGCACTGCTATACCACCATACCACACATATTTGGGTACATTATATATAAATCTAGTGAGCAAATGGTGTGTTTGTGATAACAGTTATAGCACCACTTATTATTATTATGCTTGTTGTCAACTTACTATTACAGAAAGAAAATGTAAGAATGAAAGAATTGATCAATCTGTTTGTTCCTTAATCCAGTGTTTCCCAACTATTGGTACAACATCAGTCCATAGAATTGTTTTGCTGGTCCACAGGAATCAAGCAAGGCATGTATTGTAGTCCACAGCTTTCACCACTCATCACTGCATTGTTAGTAAATCTGGACCCTCAAAACTCTTAGGAGTACACCAATCTAATTTTAGTAAATCTGGATGCTCAAAACTCCAAAGGGAACACACCCTGAAGACCACCAGATCATTGATCTAATTTTAATTAATATGGACACTCCTCCTTATAAGGTCCTGATAGAGTTCCTCATACTGCAAATGGTCCACATCTCAAAAAGGCTGAAAATCACCTCTTTACTCTGCTATGTCTGACTATTTGACAGATGATTTTACCCACAGCAGCTTTCAGAAGAAATGTGTAAGGATGTAAGGTGTATTGTTAACACAGTTCAAATTCAACTATAAGAATAATTATTATTAAATTAAAGTTAATAAAATAGGAGCTATGTCTTTTCTTGGTATGGTATATTAAAGGCATACCTTCTACTGGTGACTCCCATACTCTTTGAAAGAGTGTTTTTTTTTTCTTTCACACTTATAAATGCAATTAAAGAAATATATAATATACTGTATAGAGAATAATAACATGATACTGAACTCCCAAACTTAAAACTTTAAAGTCTCCAACTTCTGTTCCTGGATTGTAAAGGCAAGAGCAAAAGACGAAAATCATGCCCATTCTATCTGGATTAATACAAGACAGGGTGGCATCTCCTTTAATGGTTTGTAGTTCTGCTCTTGCATTCACTTTTAAAAGACCCCTACCATTTTCACCTGTGGTGTACGGCTGGGGCCCTTACCCGGTTGGGATGCCTCGATAGTGGAAGGACCCAGGAAGAGAGTTTATTCAGGACATTATCTCCTCTGAAATGCTAGAGAGCAGCCCCACTGGCATGCAGCAGGGACATGGGTTTGGAGTATAGAAGCTCAACCCTGCTGAGACCTGTGGCCACCTCCAGGGGGTTGCTGGACGCTTGCCGTATCCTGTTTGGCTGCTGCTGGAAGAAGCTCATTGGACAGCTGAAGTGCTTCCAGGTGTCCTATTAAAAGGAGCCAGCCGCCAGTACTCGGGGAGCCAGAGTCGGGAGGAGGTGGACAAAGCTTGCCAGAAGAGAAGTGGAGGCGGAAAGAGAGAGAGAGAAGAAGAAACGACTGTGACTTGTACTTTGGTGCCCCAGTGGCCCACACACTTGATGATGATACAGTAATGTGGTGGGTAATGTTCTACCGTAAGCATGTGCTTGTCTGATGAGACTGTATGGGATTCCTCTGCAGAGACACTGGTTTCCTTGCATAGTACAAAGATGTATTCTTTAATGGGCAATACTAAATTAGCCTACCGTTGATAACAATGGTTACATGTGTAACTGTACTCTATGAGGAACAGGCATGCTGCTCGATGTTTATTCCTGCTTGCTGCTGCTGGGATAGGCTCCACCTCCTCACAATTCCAATATGATTTAGCAAGTTTGAAAAACACTACGAACAAGTCAAAGCTGAGTAGCATATGTAATGATTGAATACTGCAATATTTCAAAACTTCTCCAAAACACCACACTTCAGTTAGAGCTCCTTCAGTTTCTATCACTCTACTTTTATTACCTTCTTTTTGCACTTCTGTGTCTATGGAAGAGTATTTCCTCTGTGGCCCTAACCCTGTTCTCTGCGTATCTGTCCATCATTGCATCTGATAATGTGACATTACCATTTGTGTTGTGGAAATGAGCAAACCTTTTTCTTTTATATCCTTTAGATGGTGTTTCTTTTATCAATTCATCAATTTTCGTAGTCAGCTTAGAGGACTTGTGGTAGAAATCAAATATATTAATTCAAGAAAGAACCTCTACCAGGACAAGTCCGAAAAAACCTTTTGTGCCAGTAATAAGTCAGGAGAAAAGCTGTTCATGGGTGGCACGGTGGCGCAGTGGTAGCGCTGCTGCCTCGCAGTTAGGAGACCTGGGTTCGCTTCCCGGGTCCTCCCTGCGTGGAGTTTGCATGTTCTCCCTGTGTCTGCGTGGGTTTCCTCCCACAGTCCAAAGACATGCAGGTTAGGTAGATTGGTGATTCTAAATTGGCGCTTGGTGTGTGGGTGTGTTTGTGTGTGTCCTGAGGTGGGTTGGCACCCTGCCCAGGATTGGCTCCTGCCTTGTGCCCTGTGTTGGCTGGGATTGGCTCCAGCAGACCCCCGTGACCCTGTGTTTGGATTCAGCGGGTTGAAGAATGGATGGATGAAAAGCTGTTCATTGTGTCATTTATTCACTTGCAGCACCATGCTGAAGAGGGAGCATCTTTCACTATGTTCCATTACAGAATGATCAACAGAATAAAAGCAGAATCTCATACTTCTGGATAACTGTATTTACATAACAGTGCTGATTAATGCTTAAATATCATACTCTGGTTAAAAGACATTAGGTGTTTTAGCATAGAACAAAACAAGCCTAAATAAAAGTATTTATATCCTTGTTCTTCAATACCTCTTAGTTTAAATATTACCCTTGAAATCTCTGTATATGTGATAACTGTCCAGTTTTATTGTTTACAGGACATCTGCTGATATCTTAATCATACATTTGGTGTATTACATCAACCCGGTCCTGGTACATTCTTGTCTTTGTTGTTCACTTGACCTTTATCTGGTTTCCTGATATGCCTAAACAGGTTTCTGACATTTATTAACCCTTTTATACCAAGATGGGTGCTATATTTTAATGTGGAAAGCATCTCAAAGCACTTTATCCTAAATGAATACATGATCCCTAATTTTATTTCCACAGCCTGCAGGGAGAATAAGATGACCCTCAGGTGGAATGCAAGAATTAGTTCTTGACTGGCCACCAGTCCATGGTTTCCCACATTAATCCACATCACTTTTACCACACTATTGTTATTTGATAATTAACACACATATGTTTGGTTGTAATATAAAACTGGAGTACTCAGAGAAAACCTTTTTCTACCTGGGCAGAATATGCAAAGTTTTTACAGTGCCCAGGTAAGGAATCAATTTTAGGACTTATAAATCATCAATGATAACCACAGACATGTTACATTATTATGGTTAATCTTTAAAGTTGAAGTATACCTCTTAAATACACTGTTGTCCATTTGATGGTTGCAATAGTCCTTAATTCTTTGTGTTTTGTTTTGCTTCTCAGGTCCTGTCTTGAAGACCAAAAACAAAAGGTGCTGATACTAGTGAGTATGATAGAAATTGACTAACGCTATGTCAAGTTACTCAGCTTTTCCAGAGATTTTCAGTCATAGCCTTCATTTACATAATCTTAATGAGTCGGAACAAGTCAACGGCGCACACCTGTAAAGCTGGTCACCTAATGTGATTTGCCCAGTGAGTCTCTCCAACAAGTCTGTTCTGATAAAATCAAACAGGTTTGATTTTGTACTTAGTCATAGTTTTGGGTCCTGTGTACATAAGAGCTGACAACCAATAACTGCTCATTTGGAAGGACAATGTATATAATGCAATGACAAGGATTAAGGAACGTGGGTGCTTTGGACCTCACAAATAGGAAAGAAGCTTGTCTGTCTGATGTTGCATGTTTTACGTACCACAACAGAATGGAAAAAAGAAAAAAGAAAAGCCAGCAAGTGCTGCTGAACTCGCCATTGCTGTTAAACTTTCATACAATGCTGGCTCTGTCAAGCAGCACATTATTGGCAGTCAGAAAAATAGGTGAGCATGACTGTGATGGAAGGTCGGCATGCAGTTGGTAAAGTAGACATGCCTGCCGATTTTCAGTCGTTTAAATTAACACGATCCAGTGATAAGATCAGCAACTGCACACGGCAAACTGACAAACCCCATGTGACTTGTGCTAACAGAGATACTTTTTGTTTTTTTTTTTTTCAAACTGTTTACGCTTGTTTGGCACTTTTTGAATATTGTTACCAATTCACAAATAAAATGCAAATGCGAAACATGCCAAAATGGTTTGGTTTAATGACACGGGCCCAGTATTTTGAATCAGGTTCATGTTGTTTAGCAACTTCAGGTCTAGTTTTGCTTCACAGATTTGTCTTCATTTTTTTAGTGTTTTGACCCCTGCTATTGTCTGACTAATCTGTGTGACACCCTTAAGAGTTCTGACACCTGATTTTCTAATCTGTCTTGATCCTGCTTGTGTTTTGATTAAAACAGACATGACATAAACCTTCTTCACCTCTTATTTTGATTACTGCAATTCCCTTTCAAATTTGAGTTTGTGTGAACACAGGCAGAGGGTCAAATTTGGACGCAGAGGTTAGAATGGACCTGGCATTCTTAAGGTTCAAAATCATAAATGCCTTAGCTTGCCTTCTAGATTATAAATAAATAAATAAATAAATAAATAAATAAATAAATAAATAATCATTTCATAAAATTTGATTGTGCTTTGGAAATTATATTTTTCAGTGCCTCACAACAGATGGCAATATGAATACATGCCTTTATAGGTCTTGAATAAAGAGTCTTGGAAGATGGATCCACCCCCAACTATAGAGAATGTCTTGGACTGTCTCTCCTTTTATGCAGGAACACAGGTTTGACGTAAATGGTGATTAACCTGAGTGCTTGAAGTCGGGGATTTACAAATGTTCAATTTGGCTTCAGATTTACAAAGAAGATGTTTTGTATTATGTTATCTTTGCTATTGACTTACCATATTAGCTTGAATGATGTTTATTACACACTCTGCTGAACACAATAAAAATAGATTGGCAATTTTCCACTTTCATGAATTTATATTTTTTTCTTTGTTGTTTGAATTAGAACACACTAATGCTGTATTTGATTAAGTCACTGAATTAAGGAGCCATCACTCAAGATCAGTCATATTAAAGTTCACTACATAAGAATGCCTGTAGTGCAGTCACTAACAAATATAGATGAAGAACTTGTCGGTGGGGTGGTGGGGAGCATTAGGGGGAGGCTTTTCTGAGAGCAACATTATGCACAATCACTGTCTTACTCGCAGTAATGAGGTGAAATAAAAATCTGTATGTCAAAACAAAAGCAATCTTTACGAAAATAAATACTCACACTGGCACACTATTTCTTGTTTGTTTTCTCACTTCTAAATTATTCAAAACACAGTTTAACTGCTAATCAATTACCATTTGTATTACATTAAAATTAAGGGAAGCTTAAACAGAAACTTATACATGCTAAGAGAGAGAGCTAGAGAGGTTGTGTGCATACAGTGCGTCACAGCACCCACCACACAACGAACCACCTCAGGATCCCAAATTAGGACCCAAGCGCAGCCATGGAACAGGTGACACCTCAACAACCAGGAATTAAATACTGTTCTGCAAGAAATTAGTGACTGAGCAGTGTCTTGCTTTACCCTCTCCATTTCTCGATGTGAAAGTAGAAGAGAGACTGTGTTCCAGCTACAGAGAGATCACACTCCTCAGCCTCTCCTCTGGATACTGAAGGGAAGAATCCATCTGGTAGGTGAGCTAAGATACAGGACGAACAATATGGAACAATAGACCAGTTCTTCTTCCTGGCACAGTTGCTGGAGGGTGTTTGTGAGTATGATGAACTAATCAGCATGTGTTTTGTAGCTCTGAAAAAATATTTAACAAATCGTAATTAAATAGAGTCTCATTTTGCTACTGTTCTCATTGGTCATGAAGCATGTAAGGTTTATGAACTTTGGGATTTTGACATTCCTGTCATTTATGTTGTAGTTTTCATTCATTTGGACATTTGCTGTTTGTTTTTGTTTGCAGCATCAATTGATAATGTGGTCAACACACATGACATAATGGTAGCCATATACTGCATAATGGAGCACAGTACTCTTACTGTGATGTGTTTTCGGCATAGGCAAGAATAACTCTGCTCATTCTAAAAAAATAAAAATAATCAAGTAGAATGAAAAGCTTATTTTGTTTTATTTATATATAAATAT
>JANRMT010027041.1:64742514-64760539 GCA_026402145.1 Polypterus bichir lapradei
AGATAGATAGATAGATAGATAGATAGATAGATAGATAGATAGATAGAAACCAGGGTGTCAACAGCCCAAACCCCAACATGAACACACAAGCACGGTTCAATTACAGGTTGATTTATTAACCAAATCACCTGAAATATGTCATAATGAGCACAAAAACACAGGTTTTCTCTCCTCACTAAAATTCTCTCACCACCGCACTGCCCTCTAGCAGTCAGGTGTTGCTTCTCTACCTCTCAGCTTTTATTACAGACCTGGGAGTACTTCTGGTGCCAGGGCGACTGCCCGATAGAAGTGCTTCTGGGTCACACAGAAGTCCATTATAACAGGGAGCTTGTCTCCCTGCAGTGACCTGTCATGGCCCTCAGTTACTCCAGCAAGTCTACTCTTCATCTCCCAGCATTTCTTGCTGTTTCCTACTGGGCACTGACATCTGGGGCTGCTGCCATCTGCTGGGGGAATAAAAAGCCACCAGCAACATCTTTCTTTCCTAGTAGGACTTCCGTCCATCTCTTTTGGTCCTTCCTTTCTGGGTCTGATCCCTTCTTCCTCCCCGGCTGGGATGCTTATCTGCTTATTAGGAGCTTCCTGTCCAGGTAAGGAACCATCCCCTCTCCTGGACGGTATACCCGTCCAGCCCATGTGGCATCTACAATAGATAGATAGATAGATAGATAGATAGTGCCCTGCATTGGGCTGGTGCCCTGCCCAGGGTTTGTTTCCTGCCTTGCGCCTGGCTCCAGCAGACCCCCGTGACTCTGTAGTTAAGATATAGTGGGTTGGATAATGGATGGATGGATAGATAGATAGATAGATAGATAGATAGATAGATAGATAGATAGATAGAACTTTATTTGTCCTTGGGGAAATTTGGCTTTTTACAGAAGCTCTTTAAATAAATAAATACATAAATATGTAGACAATGTCAGAGACGGCTGGGGAGGCTGGGACGCCCAGGAGGACCAGAGGAGGGCTTGCGCCTTCCCCAGACCATGTGGGGGCAACCGCCCTGGTTGCTTTGGGGATGACGGGTAGGGAACTTGGAAGCTCAACCCTGTAGGAGCCTGTGGTTACAGCCAGGGGGCACCCCAATGCCTTGGAGACCCTGGACCTCAGCACTTCCGCCACACCCAGAATTGGACCCGCATTGGACTGTGAGGCCTAGACTAAAGGGGTGACTGGTGCTGCGGCACTGGGTTGTGCTCACTTTCTTGTACATATATAGTGTTCAATAAATGTGTGTGTGGTGAAACATCATGTCTTCCTGTCTGTGTCCGGGCCGTACCCCACAATAAGTAAAGCCAAGCAAAATGATAAGTAAGTAAATAAATATACGCACACAAGTTGGTTTGAACACACACCAGATTGACTATAAAGCAAGAAAATTAAAAAGAAAGAAAAGTTCTGATTTGGCAGTTACATTCACCATGAAGCCTTATGCAGATGTACTGCTGTTTTGTATAAAGGAGCCCAGTAGTGTTTCTTGACACACTTCTGCTGAAATATTTCTTGGCTAAAAGTCCTCAGTGTTAGAGTATCAGAGAGAGGACGTGAAGCATTATTCACGATGGCACTCCATTTTATTGTGATTGTCTCCTTCGTTACTACCTCCGGGGGGTCCAGAGTGTGTCCCATAACTTCGGTTGCCCTTTTAATTAGTTTGTTTATTCGGTGAGCCTTTCTTGAAATGATCTTACCAGCCCAGCATACCACAGCATATAAAAGTGCACTTGCCATCACAGAGTTATAGAAGATGTGAAGTAAATATGCCTTAATTAAGCTTGAAGTCTGCAATGTAACTGTGATGTAGTCAAGAAAAAATGTGCAGCCAAATTCCAGCTCTGAAAATTTGAAGAGGAGCTGTCTGTATTAAATAAATTGAAAAAGCTTTCTTAAAACGTTTTATAGTCATAATGAAGTTGTATCTATTAAAAATCATGAAAGCAATGCATACCTTTAAAAGCTCACATTGAAAGGAAACAGAACAAGGCGTGTGATTAGGAAAAGATCAAAGCACATATATTTTTCACTATTTAAGTGTCTTGAGCAGACTGAAAGCCAGAAGTTAACTGGTCACTTAAGGACCAGATGAAAACATCCCATCTAGCAAACAATAAGAATTTCCAATGTATTATCACTAATCCTCAGGTTAAGCTGGAATAAGGAGGGTATGACAGACTTCAGTAGAGATCCTTAGTTTTCAGCCTTTTAATCTCCAGTAATAGTAACTGTTTGCTACTTAAAAAAATGAAGAGTCATGATTTTCAAAGACGACGCCAGATGTTTTAGAGTGCAGATGCAAGAGCATGAGCATGAGAAAAGAGGTGGCGTCACAAACATTATGAACATGTTCCTGCCAGCTAAGAGTGACTGAGTGGCTACAGAGCTATATTCTAATTTGGATCCAGTGACCTGGAACAGAATTTAGCCATTGCCAATGTCTTTAGTAAAAATGTTAAAACATTTTTTCAAGGGAGTCCGGACATGTCCAATTTATTGCACTATGAAGAGGTCTGTTCTAAATCTATTAAAAAATCATTCAGTATTGGAGTTTATGATGAGCAATAAAACGGCGGTGGCCTCAGCCCAAGATTAGTCACAGGGTTTCTGCTCTGTCACATCTTTTGATGATCTACTTGGCTCATGCAGCACTACTTTATTAAAACCAGAGTTGCTCTGAATTAAAGCAGGAAGTCACTAGTAAGAGAGAGATAGCAGTTTGCGGGGTTGAGGGGGCTACTGCATAAGGCTTATTTTTACCACCTTTAACATATGTAAGGTGTTACTCAGCTAGCAAGAAATTGCTGGAGGTAAAGGAACCATCAGGATGACATGGGGCAGAGAATAATGTTTATAGTAAGTGCACTGGAGGGCTAAGCCATGTGAGTCATGACTCTATAGGAAAACTGTACCAGATACAGAGAGAGGATAAGGAACACTGAGGAAGGCAGTGGATTACTGGCCAGAACCCAGAGAATAGAAGAAGAGTTTAGAGCTTCCTTTCTTTAGGTAGGATTGTACTGCCAATCTCAAATCAAACTCGATTCAAGGATCGAGATAATCCAGTCAAAAACTCACTGGCTAGAATCAACAGTTGAGAGAAATGGGAGGCACAAAGTGAGATTGCTTAGATTGGTTGGGATCTGCTTTGTGTATAATCATTTTAGTAGGTTCTTAAGTAACCATCCCTCCCTTGTGTTTTTGTAAAAAGTACACACACCATTTCTGAAGGTGACGCAGTGGTTATTGCTGCTGCTTCATTTCTCCAAACTAATTAAAAGGATGGGTTAAATTAGGGGATGCATTCTGAATCCCCTGGAAGTAGTAGCAGATAGGTGGATTAAAGCTAAACTGATTGCCATTATGAACAATGCTACACATCCTCTCTCTGACACACTAACACTGAGGACTTTCAGCCAACAAATTATTCAGCAAAAGTGTGTCACGAAACGCGACTGGGGCTCCTTACACTAAATAATGCCTCACTGTGAATGCGACTGCTAAGTCAGAGGTTTTCGTTTCTTTTTTTCAAATTTTTCATATTTATTTATTTAAAGAGCTTCTGTAAAAATATATCCTATCTATCTATCTATCTATCTATCTATCTATCTATCTATCTATCTATCAAATATCCTCACGTAAAAGACCATGGAGTGAATTTTGAACCTTTTTTGGAGTACATCATTACAGAGTAATCAGATTCTTCATAAAGGTTCCAAAAGGCTTTTCTAGCAGCCCACTTGCTCATCCCCCTTCCTCCTTTGAGACAAACAGTGTTCCAGTGCATTCACTCTGTTGGTTACTCTTTTTAACATCCCACCCTTTGATTCATGTTTCAAGTTTGTGACCAACATGCTATTCTCAAAGCCTCTGTTGTGGCCTAATATGTTGCAATTCATTTGTTATTCTGCGTTCTGTTTTCTAGACTACTATGTCGTATTTGTTTCTTAGGAGGCCTGGTGATAACTTCTCCCTTAGAGGCTTACTTAGATTACTGCTTGCAAGATGGCATGGATGCTACAATCAGAGTTTCTGGGAATTCCTAATAGTCATTTTGCATGCTTTCTATATTTGTGGTTTGTGAATTTTCATAATGCTATTCTGTCGATGCCATTGTGTGTTGTAGTTTTGAATGGTGTCCACCGTTTTGTGACCACTAACATCACTATTACTACCATTTTTCTCCATGGCTGTGGCCATATTGTTTATGGTTGCCGTGCTTGCTGCCAGTCACGTGATGCAGAGGTCATGTGGCAGTGTGTGGTATACAGTTTGAAACATCTGTCTTCTGGATTTTATTTCAAAACAAAAATTTCCATGACTATACGTTGCTTGTAACAGAAACAGTGGCGTAAGGATCTTTTGCAATTTTTTCTTTGACTTCCCCTTTGCTTCTCTGAATTGGCTTTGTTGAAAGGTTTCTTGGTGCTTTTTTTTTTTTGCTTTGGGACAGCTGGCTGATTTAAGACTACACATTGCCTGCTCCCTTCTGGTGCATCTATCTCCCCCCACTTGTACCACCATGTTCATTTCTGCTGGCAGTCATCTTCAGGTCCTTGCATCTCAAAAAAGTGGAAGCTAAAAGACACTATCAAGATGTCCAGTTTAGGGATTTTATTTAATATTTCTTTTCCTTGTAACCAATTTGTGTTTTGATCCCATGCTGATCCAGGGTGTGAAGCTGGCAATTCTCAAATTTTCAAAGCTGTTTATTGGCAGTGTTTGTCAGTGTACCGGCATAAACAATGCATCATGGAGTGCTCTGAATTCCCCGCTCTTTCCAATCTAAGTTTATCTTGGTGTTTAAAACTCCCCCATCTATTAAGAAATCAGATTTAAATAAAGAGTACCAGCATTTATGTATCTCTGCTTCATGGGATTCATAAAAGTTGTGTTAATGTTTGTGATGTGCCATCTATTGGAATGACAGAAACATAGCAACTAGCCAGACACACAGAGAGACAGACAGACAAACAGACAATTATCCTTTTATTATTGTGGATTTGGTTCATTCTTTGTTTCTGTTCTTGATGACATCATGCTGTGTTTCATGTTGCATATCACATCCAAAGGCACTTCTTCACTTCAGTATTATGTGTCAATTCACAATGTATGAAACATGACCTTTTTAAAAGCCAGGAGTTACATCCCAGATTTTTCCTATATTTTACCTAAAAAATTGAGTTAACATTCTTTTCAAAAAGACTCATTTAGAAAGTTTTTTTGTTTATGAATTACAGGTTTCCAGCTAATGCTCAAAATTTTTGAAAAGTTCTGCCCATTTAGCAAATTTCCACTTGATCCTTTGAACCTCACTTGTCCCAAGACTGTGCTTTCTGTTTACATAACAGAACATAACATTTTCAAACTCATTTAATCCAATTCAAGTTCGCAGGGGGCCAGATTAGTATTTTCAAATCTCTGCCAACAGCGAAACAAACAACTAGTAATTTGTTCTTTTTTTTTTTCTTTTTTATATGGAAAGGTGCACTCGCTGGTCATACTTTTAGCTACTGGGTTATAGGGGAATTTTATTTCCAGTTGTTTTGTTAATGTAAATATTGGGCAGTCTCATCATAAATAAATATATAAACAAATGTGCATGTCATGTTTGTTGCAACAATGGCCCTGATGGTTTGTGGCAGGTGAAGAGTTAATGTTATTTCCAGTCGGCTTGTGCAGCTGCAAGTATAAAATACAACACAGCTTTAACTTAACAGTAACTCAGAAGACAAGGCTAGAACATGCCAAATTCTGAAATAGCAGTATAAATGTAAAATGAATTCTGATAAAACAAATAAAATGGCTATGAATTTAAGAATGGGATTAGTTATAATGAAAAGTGTCTGCAAGAAAGCCAGCAAGATCTATAGAGGACTAGCAAGGTTTGATATATCACCCACACGATTTTATATTAGCGTGTCAAAATTGATTAATTCCCCAGTTTGCAAGGGGTTTAAAATATTCATTAGAGACAGGAAAAATGGCACAGTAATAGGTGGTGAGACCTCAATGTGAAGTACTGTAGACACCCAGGTGTGGTGGTTCAAACAGAGAGATGGTGAGGCCAAGGAGGTTAGATAGTCTCAAATACCTCCTAACTGGTAAAGCTGAGACCATGTTACAGTTTAAAGTATTATAGCTGAGAGGACCAACCAGAGAACAGTCTTTATACTGCAAACTGTTCAATAGCAGGAAAAGGTCTGCCAGAAGGACATAACATCTTTAAGGCTACCAAGTGCTTATAGTTGCTAATACATGAGAATCTGCCGTCTTGGTGTCCCTATAGTTTATACAAACTTCACTCACCCCAAGAGTATTTTCTAGGCTTGACCAAAAGTGACCATGGGATGTGATCTTACAGCTTCTTGACACCATTGTGCTATTCATAAGTACAACAGGGAGGAATGTTTGGACTTGTTGTTGCCATAACAATTCCAAATGGATCAGCTTATAAATGCATTGGCAGAGATTAAAGGGGTATTTCTATGGATTATCAGATATTACCAATGTCAGAAGCACTATATGTTTAAATATTTTTTGTCAATATCAAGGGAGTAGGCAACCAAAGGCACAGACAGAAATTCTATCAGAAGAGTGTTTAACAACCAAGTTTACTGGTGAAGTCTTTTCTTTATTCTTCAGCAATATTTGGACATAATGCAAAACATCCAGCCTTTTTTTTTAATAATGTGACCATTGTCATGTGATGTACTGTATCATGTGGCTCATGCACTATTTGCCTAGGAACACATAGTTTCATAGTGACCCAGTACTCAAAAATGGCCCATGAAAAAATGTAAAAAAACAGACACATAAAAAATATACATACAAAAAGGAGGCAAATATGAAAAAACAATAAAAACATCAATAATGAAATAAACCAAATTCAGATCATTATTTGCATAAGAAAAAGAGAAAAGATCAGTGGCACCATGAAAGACAGAGTCAGTGACTAGAGATGAGAAGAAATTGATTTGATGCATTTTTGTTTCCCCTTAATAATAAAAATCAGTACAGGTAATCATAAGCAGGAACAATAAGAAATAACAAACCCTTCTATGGACCTTCCTGTAAAAGGGTTCCCTTAAAGACAGAGAGTTATAGATGCCTGTGTAGACTGGTAGGAGGGGCCCATCAGATGTACCAAGTCTAAAAGCAGTGAGAAGAATCAGAAAATGGGTGAATAAAATTAATAGCAGGCCACCTATAAACCAGCATCCCCCAGCAAAAGCACATCGCCATGCCACTATTCTATATTGGGGTCAGATGATCCATCCATTGGCTCCACCAAAAGTTTAAGAAGAACTACAGAGAAGTTTAAGAAGTTTACAGAGAGAATTTCTAGTGACAGGTTACACAAACAATTAACTTCTGCTGGATGAAAGTCAGAGTAAGAGTGGAGAGATCCAGGAAAAGAAGTATATGAGGGAGAAGTAGAATACTAACAAGGAGAATAGAGGACAGGCAGTTACAGGTATCATTCCAGAAAATAAATAATGGATGACCAGTCCAAAACATATGAAGACAGGGACATTTAAAGGTCATGAGTGACAGATGGAATCAAGAGCCAAATGCATAGCATAACGCTTACGAGGACTGAGAGAGGTGGTATGCAAATTTAAAGTGAATATGCTGATAATTTGAGTTTTACAGGATGGAGAGGGACTGTTAAGTATTGCTTTCCATGAGATGGTAAGGAAAGAAAGGATGTCACATTGCTAGACTAGAAATAAATGTAGAGGGTATACCAGACCATCTAGTGTGGACTTATGTATACACTGTACTAAAGTTTGGAGATAACAAACGCGAAAAGCTCTAAAGGTGGTGGGAAAGAAGTGTAGATGATATAGAGACCCTGTTTGCTTTAAGGGCTGACCTAAATTGAAGATAGAAAAAGAAAGAAGAAGGAGGAATGAAAAATCTGGACCTTAGTAATTAAAACCTTCTGTGTCTGGAGTCAACATAGATGTCATTAAGTGTCTTCATTTAGTAGCCCATGGTTGAATGGATATAGGTTTGCTACCAACACAAAGGGCAGGATTCTGGAAGACGGGTGTATGGTTGTTCCAAATTGGAGATATGGCAAGATTTTTCTCAACTTTCCACTACATCTGAAGAGCGTATAAGACTAAGGGACTTAAATTAGGGTGATGTAACTTCAATTTCAAAGATGTGAAGGGAAGAACAGAAGAAAATTTAGGGGAGACCATGTTATTCAACAGAGAACCAGGATGGTAGGTTTCTGGGAGGACTTACCAGCTCAATAATGTTCAAAGGGAAACTGTCTAACAGTATTACTCTAGTTCTGGAGGGGGCACTTAATTTGGACCTTTCATGAATCAACAAAAGGTCTCTTACTGTTCCAAAGCAAGGTGGATAGAGAATATCTAACTTCTGACCAGTAGTTTAGGGTAGGGTGGTGATTAAGGCAGTTGAGATATGGGCAATTACGGGGGCCACCCTATGAATTAGATACCTATAAAGGAATACTTAGAAAGGTTGCAGGGATTTTAGTTTTTTGCTTTGATTTCTCCTTTATGTTTATCCTCACTTGTGTTTTCCCCCAATATAAACACAGCCAGAAATTACTCTGAATGTTGGATCAGAAGCTCCAGGGGAAATATAAAGACAAATTGTTTAAAAGATACTGCACCAGCTCTTTGGGAATGCACAGCTGGGCACGAATAAGTGTGTTCTAAAAGTGGACATTCATCTATGGATTATTAACTTTCAGATGACCACTGAAGCTCTGATGTTATACAGACTGTGAAAATGATAACTTGTTAGATCAGCATGTCTTAATTCCTCTACCTCTGTAATTAGTGGGTCAAAGGGGAAGGTATCCTACTGATTGTGTAATGGTTTTAATTTTTGTTTTCTTTTGCCTCCTTTAAAAGTTATCTCTGCCAAAAATGCCGGACATGTGACCTTCGGACTAGCTAATTTAAAAGATTCAGTGGTAGACAATCACATTCATTAATAATCTTCATGTTAAATGTACCCCTGCCATAAAATCCCCTGTAACCTTCCTTCAGACCAGTTTATTTTCTCTATGAGCCAGTCTTTTGAGTGGTGTACATTTACATAAATACATACTGTGGTCACAAAGGGGCATGTCAGAGCCCCAAACCCTGGAATCAACTGCCAATGCACATTCCCACATTCAAATAAAGCTGTTTTATTTTACAAAGTACATTTACAGGCTTCCCCCAGTTAGTACCAAACAGCACAAAGCAATCTGGTATTGCATGTTCTGTTGCTTCCCTTTTCTTTTTTTCCACTTATGCTAGGGAAGCCTTGGCCACCTTCTGCCGAATCCAACTCCCTGGGTGAGGCAGTCCATCATCTTATATGCTGTACCCAGGAATACTTCTGCTGCCACAGCACTACACCCTGGGAGCACTCCCAAGTGGCAACTGGGGCACCCAACAGGGCTGTCTTTTCACAAAACAGTCTTCCATGAACCTCTGCAGAAGCCTAAATTGGGGGCATCCCAGTGGAGCACTGTCACCAGATCCACTCTGGGACTTCTTGCCCCCATGGAGCAGTCTCCAATTGTCCTTTCATTATCCCTGCAGCTAGCAGCACTCATCCTGGCAGGGATACCCACCCATTTCGATGCTCCCTCCAGCATGGTGTTCTTCTGGTCAGGAAAGAATGACGTTCCATCCCAGGAGCTGGGTCAGTCCACCTGTGTGCATTACAATACATTGAGTACACACTGTACATAAATAAATAAAGTGCCTATAAAAACAATTCACCTCCTTGGAAGTTTTCATATTTTATTGTTGAACCACAGTGGATTTAATTTGGCTGTTTTATGTTGATTAACAGAAAAAGACTCTTTATTGTCAAAGTGAAAAGAGACCTCTGCAAAGTGGTCTAAATTAATTCCAAACATTAAAAGTAAAATAATTGATCAGATAAGTATTTACCCCTTTTAATATGATACACTTAAATCATAACTGGAGCAACCAATTGATATTTGAAGTCATATAATTAGTTCACTGGAGATCACCCATCTGTGCTTTTAGTTGATTATTGTATTACTGAACCTTGTCTTGAAGGTCCAACCTATGATCTGTCAGTATGGTGGCTATACCTATACAATGAAGACAAAAGAACACTCCTAGAAACTGTGAAAGGGTGATTGAAAAATGCCACACACATGCATTTGCCGAACAGCTTAAGGGCTTATGTGATTGTAATTCTCTGCTGAGACATGAGGGGGAACGCTGTTATAACAATCTCTCTTCTCCTTTCCCATCTGCAGAAAGGGGTCAGACCACCTGAACCTGACTTTTCCTCCCAGAAACCACCAAAAAGAAAAGAACCGCCACCTTGGATAGTCTGATTGATGTTTTCAAGAAGACCCAACTTTGCGCTGTACAGCATGTTCTTTTATACCTTTCGTGTATTTATAACATACAGAGTTACTATCGAGGTGCTCCAGACTTCTTTTGTTGTCTTTTTGTCTCTTTAGGGCAGTTAATCATTTTGTGCTTTATATTTGTAATGAATTTCAATCACTTTACAGAAAGCTGTGCCAGTATTTATCAAGTATCTCAGAATTACTTCTAGGAATTGCACTAAAGGTCACATTAGGATAAGAATTTCTCTTATTTCAGAGTAGGACATAAGAAGTATTTACGAAATGTCCTAGTCCCAGGACCAGCTAAGAGTGAGATTTATGTCTGAGAATGAATGGTGTCATCATTTTACAGTACCCCTTACATTAAATTGCCACTCAGGATTACGTTTTATAGTTAGAAACTCAAATGCTTCACAACAACAACAACAGCAACAATAATAATATTCAAATTAGTAATAGAAGAAGGAAAGCATAAAAAGGTAGGATACTGTGCTAATCTGCTCACAATTGTTGCCACTTCATTGCAACAATATCAATAACACTGTGATGAGCAGAGATGGACACATGATAAATGATCTACAGCCAAACTTTCAGAAGAATCACCTTCCTGCTTATGGCCACAGGAAGAGCCTCGTATCAGCCACTCTTCTAGCATTCCATTAGTCTTTTAGAGTTGCGTGCCATGTCTTCATGATCTTCCTATATCTGCTGCAAGGCGCTATTTATACAGTGCAACAAGAGTCTTCACTTGCCTCTTTTAACCTTCCCAGGAGAAGAGAAAGAAAGATACTGGTGAGAGGGTGAGGGAGACACGAGAGCAGGTGGAGGGACAGGGTCAGACACAGCAGCATTACTGAGAGGGCAAGGTGCCCTAGGAATTGTGGTAAAGGATGGAGATTGTGGATCAAAGGGATGTGGTGGACTGCGTCCGTGGGATGCCTGGGGTTTTGTCAAGAACTGAGAAAGAGTAAGAAGGAAGAAGATTTGGGTTTTAATCTGTTTATTGGATTATGTATTTCAAATCCCTATAACGCTGATTTTGTTTGGATGGCAGGATTTTATTTATTGAACTATTCATTTATTGCACTGTTTTGCAGATTTTGGAATGCATTTTCTGTTTAAATAAACACAGTTTCTACTTTTGACAAGCTTGTTTACTCCTTTGACCTTGTCAATCTTTGGTTGTAACTATCAATTCCCTAGGAAGCAGGCAGTGCATTGGCTGTAGGCACATGGGGCATCAAACTAGCCTTTACAAAGCATTTAGCATTTTGTGGGATTTGTGTTCCCATCTCTGCCTGAACACCATCTTCTGACTGTTCCTAGTGATTTAGGACAGCTTTGTGATCTCTTCTAAGATATTGTGAGGTCAGAAGTAAGAAAATTGGAAAATGCTATTACTCCTTCTCCTAAGTGTAGGACCAAATTTGTGTTTTTCTGAGAATTTTGAGCCAGTTTGGACCATTTTCCTACTCTCCTACTCTCTTATCTCAGGTGCTTGATAAATATGGGCACTGTTTTCATTTTTAACATTAAAGAAATTAAATCCACTGTGAATCCATTTTTGATTTAATTCAGTTTATTTTAATATAGCACTCTTTACTGTGTACAAGTGCAGAGCACTGTCACAAGTTCTCTGTAAAATGAAAATTTAAAATTTATAAATTATTAATTATAGAATTACATATAAACAAAGAAAACTAAGTAGAAACACATGTACATACATGGAAACTAACAATATCTGTCCAATAATTGTTTGTTCAACTAACAAAAACTCCATTTAGCAACATCTATGGAGAAAATAAACCTCTGGGGAGTCCATGGTCAACTGTAAGAGAGAAACTCTAAGACAAAGTGAGACACAATACTGGAGACCTCGGCCAACTAGTTGCCCACCGCCTCCTGGGCATTCTATAGTAGAGTCTGTGCTTGGCTGTCCAGTCTGAATCTTTCCATCTGATCCAATCAATAATATAATAATAAATGCAAAATAAAAACAATAAAATGTGAAAAATTCCAAGAGGGGGTAAATGCTGTTTCTAGGCACTGTACATTCTCAAACCCACTTAATCTGATTAATGACATACTCTGACAATGCTGGACACTTGGCAGGAAATATTCAAGGACAGGGTACCAGTCTATCACAAAGCACACATGTTTTGAATTGCCAGTTAATCCAACATACTCATCTTAATGGACGTGGAAGTGAAGCAATAGTACCTGGAAAAAATCTTCACACGTATAGGGAGAATGAGCAAAAAGTCCATATTAGCAACACCAATGCGTGAGATATGAGCCCTGGATACTGGATTCTTGAGAGCAGCAACACTAACCTCTATGTCACCCTGTTGATCATTGGCTATCAGGAAGAATGCTGAAGAGTGTCTGCTCTTATATGCATGGCCCTCCATCCATGACACAGTTATTCCTATTCTACCCACAATTTAAGATCTCCTTTTCAAAATTCTTGATGCCATTTAACCTTCAGATTAACTTCCGAGAGCAAGATTTCATTTTTGACTGAAAGATTAGAATGTCTGCCTAACACTTTGAGATTTCCAACTCAGTCTAATCACGGTCTGTGTAGATTTTTTACAGTACCATATATTTGTGTGGGATTTTTTCCTGGAGCCAGTTTGTTCCTCCCACATATGTACAGATGATCTTTTTAATTCTTCTTCTTCCTCTTCATCTTTTTCCATTTCTTTGTGGGGTGAAAGTTTTATAGGTTTTTGCATGATTTTTACGGCCGGATGCCTCTCCTGTCACCAACCCTGTTGACTTTAAATTTTCTAGGGATTGTTCCCTGTTATGGAACTGAACTTAGTCCTCAGTTGATTGCTGCCAAAATAGGATCACTTTGCAACATTGTATTTGAATAAACATATTAGAAAAGTAGATCATTTTAAAGAAAACCATTTTAGTTAAAATAATATAAATACTGCATGATAAATTCTGAATTCTATTTAAACAGGTAGAATACTAATCAACTAGGTAATTACACACATGATAATTCTTTGTGAGGTTTCTAAATTGTTAATTTCTTTCTGTTAATTGTTTCCAAGTACTTGCTGTAAAGTTTTAAAAACTGATGATGATTATCTTTTGATTGTAAATTGGATGTATTTGTTAAAGTGTTGTAATCTCAAACAGGAATACAGGTTTTGTAAATCCACTCTCCTCAACTAAAAATTCCTGTAAATAATCTACCATTGTTTTTGATCCATTTTTGGCTGACACATTTGCCCAAGGTGATTAACAAGAAATGCAGACATGTTGAAAACAACGTGACTAGCTTAGGGTTGCACAATGAATCAGAATTAGGGTTTAACTATGAACCTTGTGGTCCAAAGCCATCAACACTGCATTGCCATGTTTTCTTATATGAACTATTAAGCATTACAAATAATATTCAATGGAGCTAGAGTTACATCTTAGCTGAATATAATCATGTGTGACTGGCTGGAGTATTAATAAAAACTAGACATTACATTTATTTCATAAACATTGTTGATTTATATTATTTTTGATTGTACAGCCTCTAGTTAAACTTGCTTGCAAGTGTCCATGCTGTCCCTGCACACAGTTAACTTATTTCAATGACTGTTCACATGACTTCCCTTTTCTGTAGCTGTTTAAATTTAATTTACCTTTACCTGTATAAGTAGCACTTTTGGAATTTGTAGCTGTTCTGTTAACTATTAATACTGCTCTGTGCTTTTGTTCTGTTCATTTAGTGCCTTAAGGCTATTTCCAGTATGCCGCTCAATAATATAAACTGTCCTACCTCACAGTCATCATGTGCCCTGGTGCACAAGGACTTGAAAGAAGTCTCTTTCCTTCACCTCTGTACTCCCCCACCCACTGCAGACTGAGCGGCACAATAGCAGGAGAACTTCAGAAGCCTGCGGATCTTGATGAGTACATGCAGCTGCATGCAGCGACAAAACGTACAAGTGGCCATGTGATTTTTTTTTCAGGCCAGGTGCCAGATATTTCAGTGAGGGGGCAGGGCAGTTGGGATTTCTCTGAAAAGACTGGTTCACATAAAGACACACAAACATTGTGCTGGTATGTAAATATGGATGTCATTGATAGTAATAATAATCCTCCTAAAGTGCTTTAACATGCTTCACAATATGTCATGTGTGATCACACAGGAGCCGGTACCATTTCTGGCAGAAACAGGTATGTGCCAGATTCTGTCCCTTAATGTAGCTCTAGTTCATCACTGATATTGACCAAATGATGTTAACAAATAATTACAGCTTATTAGTCATAAAACTTCATAGAATAGGACAATTGAATAGACTTGTAAATTTCAACATAACCTCTAGCGCACCTGCCAGTCTGGAACAACCTGCATTACATCTGGTGCCCGCCTATCACTTCATAACAGCTTTATTTTCAGCACAGGTTCATGGTTAAAAACAAGCCAAACTTGAGGCTGTTTCCTTTGAAAGCCATTGTTATAATATGGTGGTACAGATATAAACATTTATATTAGTTTTAATGAGGACAGGCCATTCAGCCCAGCCTAACTTGTCAATCTCTATTCACTTAACACCTTAAACAAATTTAAGTCAAGAGATGATGGTTCCCAAAATACTACCTTATACACTGCTTGGAACTATATTCCACTGTGTAAAGGAATGTCTTGAGTGTAATTTCTCCTTAATTAGATTGAAATTCAAATGTACGGAGCTTTCAGTTTTGGCCAAGCATGGTCTTTGCGGGGCTCCTTCTATATTTTCCAGTTCCCTCCCAGTCCCAAAGATAAGCAGGTCTGGTTGGCTTATATTTCTTCCTTGATGCTAATTTAATAAATTCTTATTTTACACGATCGTGTAATTTAAAATATGCGTTTGGAAAGTGGATGAGTGGTTATTTACCAAAGTCAAACATGAAACTGAACATTGCATACAAAACCAATGAGTAAAGTAAGACAGCAGTATATAGTATAAGAGGACATATTTGTATTTAAACATTCACTTAAGAGCTGCATAAGTTTTAATGAAACATGGGCAATTCCTGAAAATAGATACATAATTATAAACTGTTGTGTGCTGCAGCCTAACCTGGAGGCCAGTGATATTTATGACACCAGTCCATTTAAGGCACACTGGTTAATCAAAATGACAGCTTATCTTTGGGCAGTGTGGAAAAAAAAACAGTTCCATACAAAAGACATCCCTCTAGAGAATGTCTAGAAACAGTTAGGTGGTGCTTTGCTCAACTGTTTAGTTTCTTTGGTTGCCCTTTTTCCATTAGGTGACTATACACTATCATAGGGTACCGTCTAGCAGCTCATCAGGGTAACCAGTTCTTTCATTCACTGCCTGTCTCCCTCATAGTTCCAAAATCAATTTTACTTTAACTTTACGGACTTTGAATGATGAGAAGTATAAATTCAATTTTCATGGTTACTGTTTATTTATTTATTAGTTATTGATTATTAAGTAATGTTATCACGTTGTTACATATAATTTTGTGCTAATGCTGGATGTTGTACAAAGTGCTATATTCAGATGTTACTATTGTTATATAAAAGTGATAACTCCTAAATAAATTTCACAGATCAGCAAAATTAAACCCATAAAAAAATTTTTAAGTATGAATATTGATTTTTATTTGCATTCATTAACACAATAAAACAATATAATTAACATGATTCCATCACATCACATTTAAGTATTAAATTGAAATTAAAGTTAATTTAAATTTAACATCTTACACAGCTTATTCATGTATAAAACATACACATATATGTAAAGAAAACAACAATACATATTCATTGACTTTCATATAACGTCTCTAGTTTTGGTCACTTCTTACTTGGTTTTTTGTACACATTTTCTGGTGCGTCCCTTTGAATCAGCCAGCAATAGTCCACCATCATATTGACATCCAAACATCTCTAGTACCTTTTTTCCACATCCTTGATATCTTGATGGAATCTTTCTCCCTGTTCTCCACTCATCGCTTCAAGTGTTTCAGGGAAAAATTCCAAGTGCAAATCCAAAAAGTGAACTTTGAGACTCAAGCTGCAAACCAATTCCTTAAACTTAACTAAGAAATTTTTCACTGTTTCTTTATAATTTTGATCTTTATTGTTACCTAAACCTTAGAACTGACTTCTTTGAATGATGCCCAAGCCTCTTATTCCAGGCTGTTCATTGCACCACCAGGTTCTGCAACAGAAATCAGTTTTCTAATACCAGATCCACAAAAATACCCCCTTTCAAATTAGCCTCAGACAAACCCTGAAACTTTTGGCACAAATACATAAAATAGGCTTAATCTGTTCATACGATTTTGGCAAACTGCTTCATTAAACCAAGCTTAATATGAAGCGGTGGTAGCAGCACATTATCTGGATCCACCAAGCTTGATGTTTTTGGCACCAAGCTTTAGCTTTTTCTAGCTGACCATTCCTTCTGAACCCAATGTTAATTCTTGGCTCTGCTGTCACGCTCAAAGAGAAAACATGAGAATTTTGTTAGGCCAGACCGCTGACTCAGTATGATACGCAGAGATGTGTTTTGAAAAAAAGTATTGCATGATGGGGAACGGTGTTTTTTATTTTTGAATTCAGTGCCCAAAAATATATAAAATCACATGATTTAATCAAAAAAAATTTTTTTTAGTAAATACCCTTGTGTTATTAACAACCAAATCAAATTTCCCACCCACTTACTGTAAATATTCTTTTGATTTGTAATCTAATACAAAACACAGGGTCTGCGTTTGTCAAGGAGCCTTGACTACATGATGTAGTCTTTGTCCAAGTCCTTAAAAATGCTCAAAACATTCCTTCTCATTTTTCTCACTCACACTCTCTTGCTTCATTTAATCGCTATTCTACCCTTATTACTGGAGCTAACCATACAATCTTAAACTTGAATGTGAGCATTTTATTTTCTTGTAGGGTTGTCATATCAATACACTGCATAAGGTCCATCATACTGTACCAGCACCTTGCAGTTTCAGCCATGACTTTACCCCTCACCACCACCATGAGCTTTCTGAATTACCAGAAGGCATGCTGGGTGATCTGCAATGCCCACATTTTCCAGCTGTGCCCTGTGGTTTGAATATTTGTCATAAGTGTGCCAGTATAGAGAAGTTGTAGGTTGTTGTTCCAATTCAATTTTTAGTGATGGGACACTTTCTGCCTTTGTTTACAGATAATGTTTAAATGGTTACCTTTTCTCTGCCCTCATTTTGCAAACTATGATCATGTTTTGTATGAAATGTAGAACACCAAGCATTGTTATTTCAGTGTTCTGATTATGATAACAACACAAAAAAAGTTGCCAATTTCACATTCTTGTAGCTATTATTGCAAACATCTGCCATTCAATTTGTTTATTCATTTTCTTGTCTCTCTTGTTATCATTTTTTCCTTGTTTTTTAAAAACAGCAATTATGAAAGGGCAGTCACAGGTAAATAACAATGTGATCTAAACAGAAGCTGCTATTCTATCGCCCTTCCACTGACACCTGTGACCAGCATTCAGCGGCTGCTTAAATAATAAGCATTGTGTTGAAATGAGGGAACAAGTGCAGTAGCACTGTATACTTGAAAAAATAATCAGGAAAGTAAAGATAGATAGATAGATAGATAGATAGATAGATAGATAGATAGATAGA
>JANRMT010027041.1:64760549-64809052 GCA_026402145.1 Polypterus bichir lapradei
GATAGATAGATAGATAGATAGATAGATAGATAGATAGATAGATAGATATGCCCCTGTATGGTAAATAGACAGATCACTACATAATAAACAGATTGATAGAAAAGGCACTATACGATATAAAACTTGGCCACTATATAAAAGATGGATAGAAAAGTCGGTATATGATAGATATTTTGGCCACTGTATAATAGAGAGATTTCTTATTGTTTAATTATTATTAAATGACCAGTAAAGGTGCACTGCACAATAACGTGCAGTGAATACACTTGACTTGAGCATTCCTAGATTTCATTCTCTTTTTCTGTACGTTTAGCATTCGTTTGCTCAGAGGTTGATGCGCTTACTGCTTCCTGAGCAGCTCTTCTTTTCTCCACCATAGCGGCCCAGTTCTTCTCTTCTTTCGTTGGCAGCTTTTCACGTTAAAAGTGATTAAGTCAGTGTTTGTGTTGCAATCACTTAGTATGTTTTCCTTAATTTTTCACTTAAGCTGGCACTTAAGTCTTCAATCTGCCTCAATAATAATTTAAGATATGAAGAGATAGGGGAAGTGACGGCAAAGGTGGTAGGGATGAGAACGGCGCCCATACACATGTACTGCTCGGATGCCCTGCTGGCCACTGCCGAGAGTTGATTCTACAATAAAATAAAAATAAAAAGAGGAATAACCTTGGAGGTCAATCATTGCTCCAAAAGCGGATAGTAGACGTCACGTAGTATATGTGTACCAAATTTCAAGTCAATAGTTCAAGCAGTTTGCGAGCTACAGGTGATTTAAAATCCTGGACAGACAAACGTACAGCCACGGTAGCATATTATATAAGAAGATTGGTGGTAGTCACTTTATTTCACATTCCTAGTGTCATCATCACACTGACTGGTATAGATTTTAATAGTTTTCTTTTTGTGAACAGAACAGTGAATAAGATATTTATTTTATTGTGAAGAGATGCCTCTTCATGGCAGGCAAGAAATCTCTATGTCACCTCAAAAAGCTGCCATATAGTTTAAATTCAGGTTCACTTGCTTTATTATAGGGAAGCACTGATTATTTACTGATTATATTTTGCATTTCTATTCAACTGTTTCTAAAATTGCCTTAATAATAACATAATCCTTTTTCAAGATATTTTCTGTTTGTCCATAGAAGTGCTGATAACCGTCTGCTAATAATGGAAGGTCTCCTTTCTTGAGTTACTTTGAAGCAGTCCTGAAGGGCATTTAGCTTAAGCTAAGCTCAGTGCTGCAGCTGTTCTTCAATAACACACACGCACACAATTGACGTGCACACACACACTGCACAGGTGGTGCATAATTTCGTGGTAATTAGAGTATGCTTAAGGAGAGGAGGTTTCTCTGACCTCAGTGACCTCTTTTCGGACTTCATTACAGGCCTTATTTTGAACTTTGTCCTTGTGTTCCTTGAGATCTGTGCCTTATCTATACGAAAAAAAAAGCATTGATAAATGAGTGTCCACAAATGTAAAATTAAAAGCAACTATGACGTATTGTTCTTTACAGGAGAAAAAAGAAATGAGCTTTAGAAGCTGGTCTATTCTTGTCCGAAATCCTAAGCAGAGGCTAGTGGTCAGCTGTGAACACCTGCATGCTGTCTGCTGTGTACAAAACTGTGCTTTGTGCCCATACACCTGAGTGTTAAAGTTCAGCTCCGGAAATTTGACTCGTTTCTCAACTTCCTTGTTTATCATTTTTAGATTTCTCTTGACATTTTTGTCTTTTGTTTTCAAACCTCACATGTTTGTCATTTTCAGTTCAGTCATTAATGCCATTAAATAAAACACAAAGTGGTAGCTGCCTAGCAAAATGGCATTTGAAATTAATTTAGTACTTCTGTAGTTGAACTGATAATGTAACTTAGGCGGAAGAACTTGTGCTCGAAGTCTTTATTTATATGTTTAATTCATACAACACATTTCATTGTTTCCACTGTCACAACAGACTTTAGAACAGAATCCGTTAAAAAAATGCAAGTTGCGAGTCACTTTGCAGCTTCCAGTTCAGCAATTATCACTTAATACAAATTTGCAAATTTCATGTGGAAGTTATTCCAAATGTAGTTTAAAAGTTAACATTGGCTTTATAAACCTTCTAATGTTTTCAGTTGTTCTAGTTATTCAGTTATTCTCAATGAGAAGACATACTACAAGCACACAAGTGTCTGTTCAAAATTGAATGATGCAGAAATTTCTTATTCAATATTGGGCTTTAGACAATGGATCTGATTAATGAAATGACAAGTGTAGAACCTCATTTCCAGAACACCTTGGAAGTGTTATGAAAAAAATGGGGCATTACACACTGCAGAGATATTTTCAGAATACAGCATTGCATTGACTCAATCACCCAGGAACAACAGTGGAACCAATCAGGATGGTCCCCTCCCTTGGGGTCATGCCCTGATCTCTCTATTGCTTCTGCTACTGTATATTACCTTTAGTTACAGAGGTGCTTCCTTTAAAAAGATGGGTTGTTTTATATAAACATTGTCTTTGCACAACTTATTTTTGGTGTTGCCTTACTGACAGATCTTCGGAAAACCTGACCTTACATTTGAACTTCAAACCTTGATTAAGGCCTTTAAATGTAGTCGAACTTGTTTGTGCACTGAATCTGACTAGGATTCCATCCGGCCTCCCTGGAGCATCTCTGTATATGATTAGTGAAGTAACAGACGCTCTATTTTGAATTGGGGTTGGCTGTTGGATAGCCGGGACAAGAGTTGCTTGGCAAAATTTGGCAATACACTGAAACTGACACTTGTCTTTTTTGCATTATAGGGAGTAAAACAGATTCACCAAATAAAACAATCTTTTCACTTATTGTTTTTTCTTTATTCATTTCCTTTTTGAGAGCAAGTCACTCGCCTGCCATTTGTTTTGTCCAAAATTTTGGACATGTCGTGTGCATTGATGCCTTTCAGAGGGCATCTGTGTAGGCATCACACATTCGTCATGCAGCTCACAAATAAATGGTGGTGTGCCTGAGAAAACAATTTTTAAAAAATCAATAAAATAATACATCATCTTTTTATATAATATGCTATCCGTGGCTGTCTGTTTGTCTGTCCAGGATTTTAAGTCACCTGTAGCTCACAAACCATATGAACTATTGACCTGAAATTTGGTACACATATACTGTGTGACGTTTACTATCTGCTTTCGGGGTGATGATTGACCTCCAATGTTATTCCTCTTTTTATTTTTATTTTATTGTATTGTAGGATCAGCTCTTGGCAGCGGCCAGCAGGGCATTAGTGCAGCGCATGCATACGGGCACCGTTCTCATTCCCTTCCACCTTTGCCATCACTTCCCCTACCTCTTCATATCTTAAATCACTCTTGAGGCAGATTGAAGAATTAAGTGCCAGTTTAAGTGAAAAATTAAGGAAAACGTACTAAGTAATTACAACACAAACACTGACTTCATCAGTTTTAATGCGAAAAGATGCCGATGAAAGAAGAGAAGAAGCGGGCTGCTAGGGTGAAGAAATGAAGAGCTGCTCAGGAAGCAGCAAGCGCATCAACCTCTGAGCAAATGAATGCTAAACGTACTGAGAAAGAGAATGAAAACTAGGAATGCTCAAGTCAGGTGTATTCACTGCACGTTATCGTGCAGTTCACCATTACTGGTAACAAAATAAAACCATCAGAAATTGACTACTAATTAATTATTAACTGTAATGTTACTCTAGTAATAAAAATATAAAAAATATTAAAAAAATAAATAAGGCATAGCAATAAAGGCAAATGCAAAAAATGAATTCAGCTATGCTTTCGTGACATGTAGTGCTATTGAGTTGGTTGTGTTAAAGTAGGCAAGTGGCAATGCAAGTACAAAGAGTTCAACTTAAAAAGTGAATTAATCCTAGCAGATAGGACAATGTGTCTGGATCATGTTCAAATGAATCCAGCAGCATTAAATTAAACTTGTTGGAAAAATAATAAGCTAATTGAGTAATCTGAAAGATATTCTGTTTGCCTTAAACTGTGAATTAATACAAATGTTTCTAAATGATTCTACAAGAAGAAATACATAAGATACAGTAATAATGGATTGGTCACTCAAAATCCTAAAACTATTATTACATCTACTTTTACTACTCTGATATTGGTACTACGACTACTACTAATGATAGTAATAGTAATAGCAAAGGCAGTGGGCGGCACAGTGGGTAGTACTGCACTCATATTCCCCGGGACACTGGTTTCATATCTTGGTGCCTGACTGCATGGTTTCCCCACCGACTACTCAGATTTCTGCCCATATTCTAAAAATGACTGATCTACTGTATGTTGAATGGCAAATGGGTCTGGGTGGGTGAATGTGCACTGTGATTTTCAAATGGATTAACTGGTTTCAAATTGGATGAGTGAATAACAATGACAACAGCAGGGTTCTCTTATAAAGCCAAAAACTACTACACACTGTAACCGATGGATGGATCAAACAGGCATATGAGATTTTATGATGTTGGCCTTCTCTCCAAAATTTCATAAGCAGCTTACTCCTCTTGTATCTCTTGGTCTGTCTGTGAGGTTACATCAATCATAGTGTTCAAACTGCACTTGAATGCTAACATTTTCTTGTTAAATATTACATCGCAAACCTGGTATTAAAAACATGTTTTTGAAATTAACTGTATTAATGCGGATTGCCAGTATTTGTTCTCAGTTGACTCTTTTAGTGAACAGACAGAACTGAGTTTCTAAATATTTTCTCTCATTCATCATTTTTGAAAAATGTTGCATTGTAATTTACTGCATTTTGTTATATTGTGTTGATCGACATTCTTGTTTGCTTTAAAAATAGAATGAGATGCCATCATGGTCTTGAAAACAAATTTTGTTGGATCAATTAATTAACTGATGGAAACATTGGCCTTTCATACAATTTTCTCTTAAAGATTTAACTTCTTCGTAAAAAGAAACTTGAACTGATTGTTATGTTTCAGCCAGCATTTTCCTCCTGGCTGAGGTTCAAAGTCATGTTTCTGGTCTATTGTGTCTAATTTTATGTCATTTATTTGTATTGATGTTTCTTTTCTTTATTATGTCTATTTTCCTTTGTGTTTATGTGTAAATGGATTAGGCCTGGGTTATGTCTCTTGGGTTTGTGGGTGGTTCCCCAAGGGGTGGGGCCACCTGCCAATCACTGACAGGAATGTACATCCACCCTATTTAAAGGAGGGCCTTCCATAGTTCCTGGGGTGCATTTCAAATGCACTGAGGAGAGAGTTCTTGTGACTTTTCTGCTTTGTACTATTGCTTCTTGATTCTCTGGATTTTTTGAACCTGTGCTCTGTTTTTTGACTGCGATTTTGGATTCTGTATTGTGTCTTTGTTCACTGTGGATTGCCTTGCCTTTTCAAGCAATTCCTTGTTGCTCCTTGAAGCTTTGTGTATTGCAGAGACTTTTGGTAAATACATCTTTTTATTTTTTAAAGATTTTTCTGGCCTCATTAGTTTCTCTTCGGGGTTTGGATGGTTATTCCCCCCAGAGGGCAACTTTGAAAGTATTTTTTAAACCTGTGTGTTTTTGGGACTTTTGAATCCCGACACCAATAATGCATTTTTTTTGGATGTGAGCTGTGAGATGTGTAAAAATGTAACTTAATGATGATGGACCAGTTCTTCAGCCTAGTCTGTGTGTAGCTCATTGTATTATGGAAACATGAAAATGATAGAAACACTTAAATCTTAATGGCATATTAAATTACATGACTTTTCTAATGATTTTCAGTTATAGATTTCATTTACATGGCTAGATGGGGACATGAACTGCTGTTTATGTAGTGTGACATACATAGCAATTCTGTCCAACTAGTCTGCGACTTACCCTGGTACTCACCTAGAAGTACAATGCATATAATGCTGTGACAATTAATAAGGAATAAAAGTGTTTTGGACCTTGCAAACAGAAGAGAGACTTGTCTATCTGATGTTGTGTGTTTTATGTACTACTAGCTGTCCCCAGGGACGTCGCCCGCATAGAAGTGAAACAGGACAGTGAGGAGGGCCCTGCCTGGCTCCCCACTCCTGATGTCACGATTCCGCCCCCCTTGGCCCGCAGCCTCGGATTAGCACAAATGTATTGCGCCTGCAAGTGAACTATGATTCTTAGCTTGATGAGAGAAGCTGCAAAATCAACCGAAATGTTCAAGCAAATTCTAGAAAAAAGCCAGATCTAAATCCGTTAAGTAGTTCTCTTGTTCGCTAGCTAAGCAAATGTAAGACACACCCAAAGGCTGGCGCGTGAGTGAGTGCTGTTTTACTTTACATACTTAACACTCTCCAATGCTTATCCCTGCTGGGCCACATATCACACTATTTAGAACACCTTGTGACACATGACTGGGTATTCTCTTCTTAGGTTACACACCCTGACAATCAGAGACAACATCACCAGTCATTGCGTTTTTATGACAATGGCAGAATGGCCATACTCCCCACAAAGAAACTCATATTTCTATGTTTTTTTTGTTTGGTTGTCAAATTCCAACTCTATTTAAAGAGGTTTGGTGGTATTTCTCCATGAATTCTCATTTGGGTGATCTTGGCTAGAAGTCCTGCCTATGTTTTCAGAGGAACAAGGTTTGAGTACAGTGCCATCGAAGGTGCAGGGACCCTCCGAAGTAAAGATATCCAGACTGTTCTTTCATCTTCTGTTGTAGTGTCCAATCCTAGGTGAGGTGCATCCAGCACTATATCTCTTCTCACCTCATCCAAAGTAAAGCAGAATTAAAAAATGGATGTTTGATGGTTTATTTATGTGTGGGATAAAGATATTAAAATTAAATGGACATAGTGACTCAATGCACTCTGACAGTCAGCACTTTCACTCGTTTGACACATTAGCTCTTTCCTCTTACTATTATCTAATCCTTCTTGTCCTAATTAGCCTGCCCAACTTTCCCTGACAGTTAACCTCTGCAGTCTCAACACGGCCGAGTCCAGCGCAACTCCAGTTATGAGTGCAACCCCACTGTCTGTCAGGCTACTACTTGAATCAAGCTTTTCTCCACTTCCCCATCTTAACACGTTCTAAGCTCTATGAAAAGAAAAAAAAAAACAAGAAAAAGTCTTTGTTTTCCCCCTCACTGCCAAATCAAAACAAATGATAATATCACTGTTGTATTATTTGTGTAGTTTATTTTTATTTCTGTGAGCCATGACTGAGAAGAGGATAAAGACACTGTTGGCAGCCCTTCCATTATTATTGTGTCAGCAGGTTGCTTTTGTTTCGTTAAAGCCACTGGCTGTTTGTTCGGCTTGTGAGAAAGGCCTGGTGAAACAATACACGCTCCGTGGAAAGGGATCGCTCTTCACTCCCTGAAGTCTCTTCAGCCTTGCACTTTGTCTTAAAAATTACCAAAAAAAAAAGAGCTCATCAGAGCAACCAATCAAAAAGTAATGTTTGAAGACATTTTTACCAAGCTAAGTCTTTGTTTAATTGGGGAAATCACCATATTAGTAAAGTTCAATGTTAATAAACGGACCTTGTGACTGCTAGTCCAGTTTTACACTGTAATATACAAAAACGTGATAATATTGACTGGTTATAAGTTGGTGTTCACTAGGTGAAAAAAGTACTGGATTCGTGTCTTCTAATTTTCATAGTAGAGAGTTAAACTCTTGTTTGCTTCAGAAACTTATCTACACAACATTTCCTGCTGCTTGTAGTGTAGGCTGGTTACAAGTTGCGGCACACAGCTAAAGTTAGCAATTGGGGGTCTGATTTTGATTGTTGTACGCAGCATCCTGCAAAGCCCCTCATTGTAGCACGCCACCAACATGAGTAGGAAGATGCTGTGGTACAGTTTATCAGATGGTACAAGAGCAGCAGACATAACCAAAAATACCCATGCAGTATATGTAGTCAATACCTGGGACACCCTGTTTGTCAAACTTTCTGTCACTTTGAAATTTCCCAATTTTGCCTTTTTTTTACAAATTGCCAATTGCTGTATTTTATTAATCTTATTTGTATTATTTGTTGAATTATTACATCCATAAATATTTTGAAACTACATTGTATGGGGTCACAAGGCACTTAAAGGCTGTCTTGGAAGCTGTGATGCCCTAGTTCTCGCAGCCATGGGCACTCCCCTCTGTTTTTTTTAGCATCCAAAGGATAAACTAGAGCAAGTGAGGACACAACAACAAGTTAAATGTACAAGGTGCATATTTATTATAAAGCAAAAATGAACAAGATGTCAAAGTGTGGTGTAATAAAATTTTTCAAATAGTTACCAATGAATAATCCATTCATGGATTATAATCCATGATAACGGTGCATTGAGGCAGGTAATAATTGCCAAAACCAAAAAAGAATCCAATAAACTGATACAACCAAGAGATAAAATTACAGTAGATTCAGGATTGGGCTCCACACAGGCCGACTCTCCAGTGTCTCTCTTTCTCTTTCTGTTCTCCTCTTAACACTTGTTTTTTCAGGTGTGAGACATCAGCAAACCCAGCCCTCTCTTCCAGTCACCTCTGCCAGTCACTGCTGGAAGGTCTCGGAGCTCTCAATCGCCCCTGCTTCAATTCACTCAACAGGTTTGTTCAACCCTGGAGCAACACTTCTTGCCGTATCGTGGGGCTTCTCCCGACTGTTTCACTCTCGTTCACTCACACAGGATTAACATGCCAATCATTCTGTTTCTCTTCCTCTTCCCTTCTGTCATCCCTTTTCATCTGTCTTACATTTTTTGTCCCCCTCAATGGATCACCCAGACCTTTTATACAACTGCAAGTGTAGGGGGTTTTCCTAAACGAACTGCAGAGCTACTAATGAGGGATTGCTGCACTGATTGCACTCATGCACATGAATGAATAATCAGCCCATTAAATACTCCATAGCCAAACATCATTTCATACCCACACTAGCATAAAGAAGTAACCTAGATGGGACACCACTCCACTGCAGAACTTACTTAAGCATAAATTCACCAATTAGCCTAACATGAATGTGTCTGGGAGGAACCAGGATCCTTTGATATTTATATTCAGTACCCAATTACCAATAGCTCCAAGGCTAGATTTAGACCCCTATTGGCCCCTGGATGTTGAAACTTGAAAGCCCTTCCTGCTACCCCACTAGGCACACACACATACTCAGATTTTATAATCATCACGTATGTCAATAATAAATCATAATAAAGGTACAGGGAGTGAAATTGAAGAAAAAGAACTCAAAAACTTTATGTCGGGTCAAATTTAACTTGCTTTTCAATTTATTTTATATGTGTGTGTGTGTGTGTGTGTCCATGCGCGCGCGCGTGTGTGTGTTCACTCTGCAATATGCTGCTATGCTGCCTCCCTGTCCTGGGATTGTTCCTGCCTTGCTCCCAGTGCTTGCTGAGGTAGGCTGCAGCAACCCTACTAGATGGATGGATGGATAGTTATTACAACAAATGTAACAAATGAACTTATAAGTGCAACATCACATCTACTGGAAGCCATTTTTCTTTTAAAAGCACAGTTAAGGAACATCAATTAAACATTTTTGAGTACCCTGTACCACTTTGTAGAAATACAGTAATCTGCATTTGAGTTTCATTGCCCACCACAGTGTTGTTCACATCTGTGTTGGGGTTGTTGGACTCCACGGTGCTAAAACTGCTAGAAGCAGCATCATCAACCTTCTCTGGCTATCTAGAACAGGAGTGGGCAAAGTCAGTCCTGCAGAGCTGCAGTGGCTGCAGGTTTTTGTTCCAACCCAGTTGCTTAATTAAAAAACAATCCTTGTCGATAATTCAGTTTCATAGCTGGTTACCTCTTCCATGTCAAGTCATTCTCATATACTAGATTCTTTTTCTTTCTAAGGGTATCATCCAAATGATTTGAAGTGAAAAACAGATGAGTAATTCTCAGTCCTTCACTTTTTTCTCTCCACTTTCCTGCTAAGTATTTAATTCAACAAAATAGTGCACGATAAATACACACAGGTGTAAATGTAAACTAACTAAATAGAGAAATGCTGATTTCTTTTGTCATTTGCATTTTATTGCTAATAAGGAGCAATAAAAAACAAGAATACAACTGTTTAAGACTAAAATAAAAAATAAGGGTTCAAAATCTTAACGAGCGAGACAACTAAAGTGAAGCAGAAGTGTTACTTGAGCAATTAGTGCTTCTTACTAAGCAATTGGGTTGGAGCAAAAACCTACAGCCACAGGAATGACTTTGCCCACCCCTGCTGTAGAAGATCAGACTCATTAATCTCAACTGCACTATTTATGGGTTATCCAAAAGATTGTTTAGATTAATTTTTCTTTTCTTTTTTTGTAATGAAATGGAAATGATAAGTATATGTTTTGGCAAAATATCAACTTTTGCCTCTCTTTCTATAGTTTTTCTTTTCGTTGCACCACTGGGTTTTGAATGACCACCCATTTTGTCTTTTCCTCTTTTGCGGCATGACAAGAACATCTCTTAAAAGTGACCTACCAGACATCTTCCAGAATCCAAACTCTATCCACACATTTTTTTCTTTTAAATGTTGTTTAATCAGGTTTGATCAGGCGGGTTTGTAATCCTAAGGAATGAAGTGGAGTACAGATGGCTGCTGGATAGTGGGTTGCTGTGAATGCTATTAGGCATTTTCTTTTCTCACATATGCAAACACCCTTTTAGGAGCAGGACGGCTGGTTGCACTCCCAAGTCACCCTGATGGCAGATCTGGCCATGCAAACCTCTTAAACATGAGACCACAGTATGGTGTATTGGCAGGTGTCCACTAGAGTGATAGGTGCACTGGAAATATCCTTATGAGTTCAGCATGTGCTGACTCAAGCCAGGTTAGCTTAGCGCTGTCATTTAATTGAGGACATACTGGAGGTCTTTGGGATGTCAAAGTAATTTAGATTACTTAAAGCAGTGGTTCTCAAACTGTGGGGCGGGCCCCCCTAGGGGGGCGCGAAGTAACAAAAAGGGGAGGGCGAAGATGTGAAAAAAAGAAAACAAGAATCAAAAATATGAAAAATACATCTATTGAAACCAAAACAAATTAAAATAAATATAGAGTTAGATAAATGTCGATAAAAGTTAAGCAGGTATAATAAAATATGCATTTATGATATATCATTAATTAAAAAAGAACAAATTGGTATTAGTGGGCTCCTTTCAAAAAAACGTTAGGGGGCACGATTAAAACTGTTATGAAAACTCGGGTCGCAAATACTTAAAGGTTGAGAAACGCTGACTTAAAAGTTAAGTTTGGTATGTTTCAAGATGATGTTATTAGTTCAGAAGCATGGTATATGTTAATTTACCACATTACATTTTGTACTAAGGTGAAGCCTTTTTTAAAATAAAAAAATGCCTAGCCTGTCCTAGTATGGTAATAAAAGATCTGAGGACAATATTTTTGAGTGAATGAAGGTAGTTAGCAAGTTTAACCATTTCCTATATGATGCACTGGTTCTGATTTTGTAAGAATTCTAAATCTACTTTGAATTATTTTTATCACACATAGTGAAAGATCGCTGGACTTTTTTCAGTGGTTATTGTCTAGTTATCTAGATTACGGAGACAGCAGATCACATCAGGGTATCAACATTCAAAGCGTCAATAACAGTGCTTAAGAGACGACTTTCCTAAGCAAAATGACAATCTTCAGGCAAAGCACTCCACCAGTCTTCTTTTAAAATGGCTGAACCTCACCAAAATGTTTTGTTGATTTTTATACTTCTTAAAATGAAATGGAGACAATGTATTCACCCTCAAGACATGGATTAATACTTGATAACACTCTTTTCTTGAAAATGGACATATTTGATAAGTTTTCAGGTTTTTGTTTCCCTGCTGGACCCCGTCCCATGACTTCTATTTTAAAATGCAAGAGCAGGTTACGTATTTTTTAGAACATAGCTTCATTTGACAAATTAATATGCTGTATTCCATGACTGTGAATAAAAAGCATCAACTTGAAGAACATAAAACTTATTCTTTATGAGGAATCCCACACAGTCACAGGGAAACCTGGCAAACTCCACATAAGGTATCTAAACTAAGTCGATGGAACAGTTATAACAATGTGCCACTCCTGTGCTAATTCATGCGTTAGACTTAGTGATTACTAAAGGACTGAAAGTTGATGTAAAGCAGATCATTGATATTGGTCTATCAGACCATTTTCTTCTACTTTTTAATATAGAAATAATGATAAAAAACACTCATGAAAAGCATATTGTTAAAAAACGCTTCTTTGACTCAGCAGCAGCTTTAAAACTTACAAACATTCTAAGCAATCAGTCCGTTTATAGTGCCAACTATAATAGCGAGGATAATGTAAATAGTAAGGTGGAAAGATTTAATAGAAAAGTGAGAGCTGCTGTTGACATAGTTGCACCTGAAAAGACAGTGAAAAAATCCTCTAGTATTGTTATACCATGGAAGACCCAAAGAGTGTCGGACTTAAAGAGAACATGCCGCAGAGCTGAGCGTAAATGGAGGAAGACTAAACTAACTATCCACTATGAAATATTAAAAGTCAAAATAACAGAATACAATAACACTGTCCGTCTTGAGAGGCGCTGCTATTTCTCCAAGATTATAAATGACAATGCTAGTAATCCCAGAGTCTTATTTTCTACAATTGATCACCTACTAAACCCAGGTAACTCAAAGGAATGCCTCCTAAGTACTTCCAGTAAAACCTGTGAGGCTATCGCTGTATTTTTCAATCAAAAAATTAATGATATTAGAAATAACATAGTATATCCCTCCAACACTAAGGATCCTCCTAAACCCCAGCATTCTGTTATAAACAAATTAAACTCTTTCACTAGGATAGATTTACCTGATTTACAAAAAATAACATCTCAATTAAAATCCTCCACCTGCGTCCTTGACCCAATACCAACAAGGCTTTTCAAAGAAGTATCGGGCGTGCTAATTGATAATGTTCTGGACATAGTAAATTCGTCATTAGATACGGGGGTCTTCCCAGACTGTCTTAAGACTGCTGTAGTTAAACCCCTTCTTAAGAAACATAATCTTGACCCCTCGGCTCTTGAAAATTTTAGACCCATCTCTAACCTGCCTTTCTTAAGCAAAGTTCTGGAGAAAGCAGTCATTATGCAGTTAAATGACCACCTAAATAAACATGATATTCTTGATAAATTTCAGTCGGGTTTTAGAATAAATCACAGCACAGAAACTGCACTTGTTAAAGTAGTAAATGATTTGCGAGTGAATGCAGACAGAGGCCATATATCTGTTCTCATCCTCTTAGATCTGAGTGCTGCATTTGACACTATTGATCATAATATTCTTAGAAATCGCCTTAGTCAATGGGTGGGCCTCTCTGGCAGTGTCTTAAATTGGTTTGAATCCTACCTGACAGGGAGAAAATTTTTTGTTAGTTGTGGTAATTACAGCTCAAAGACACATAATATCCGATATGGTGTTCCACAAGGCTCTATCCTGGGACCGCTACTCTTCTCAATCTACATGCTTCCGTTAGGTCAGATTATCTCAGGGCACAACGTGAGCTACCACAGCTATGCTGATGACACACAGCTGTATTTATCAGTAGCACCTGATGACCCCGATTCTCTTGATTCACTAACACAATGTCTGATTTGTATCTCAGAATGGATGAATAGTAACTTTCTCAAGTTAAACAAAGAGAAAACTGAAATCTTAGTGATTAGCAATAATGGATACAATGAGGCTATTAGAAATAAACTGGATACATTAGGATTAAAAGTCAAGACGGAGGTAAAAAGCTTAGGGGTAATTGTTGACTGTAATCTGAATTTTAAATCGCATATTAATCAGATCACTAGGACAGCATTTTTTCACTTAAGAAACATAAGTAAAGTTAGACCTCTTATATCACTGAAAGATGCTGAGAAATTAGTTCACGCATTTGTTTTCAGTCGACTAGATTACTGTAACGCACTCCTCTCAGGACTACCCAAGAAAGACATAAATCGTTTGCAACGAGTGCAGAATGCAGCTGCTAGAATCCTAACTAGGAAAAGAAAATCCGAACACATTTCTCCAGTTCTGATGTCACTACACTGGTTACCTGTGTCATTCAGGATTGACTTTAAAATTCTGCTTATGGTTTATAAAGCCTTAAATAATCTCGCCCCATCTTATATATTGGAATGTCTGACACCTTATATTCCAAATCGTAACCTCAGATCCTCAAATGAGTGTCTCCTTAGAATTCCAAGAACAAAACTTAAAAGAAGTGGTGAGGCGGCCTTCTGCTGCTATGCACCTAAAATCTGGAATAGCCTGCCAATAGAAATTCATCAGGCTGATACAGTAGAGCACTTTAAAACACTGCTGAAAACATATTACTTTAACATGGCCTTTTTATAACTTCAATTTAACTTAATTTAACTTAATCCTGATACTCTGTATGCTCAATTTCCTCATAATAACTATTCAGGGTAGCTCTAAAATCCGTACTGACCCCTACTCTCTTTTCTGTTTCTTTTTCCGGTTTCTTTGTGGTGGTGGCCTGCGCCACCTCCACCTACTCAAAGCCTCATAATGCTCCAACAATGATGGATGGATTAAAAGGCAGAATTCTACATGACCATCATCATCAAGCCTTTCCGTGAGAACCCTAAATCCAAAGAGGACTGTTTCATTTATGTTACGTAGGATGCCCAGACGGGACTGGGCGGTCTCATGGTCTGGAATCCCTACAGATTTTATTATCTTGTTTCTCTTTGCAAAGCAAAGAATAGTGACAGAGAGAAAGCAAAATGTGAACTCTGCATACTACACTAATTCTTTAAGAATGATACAAAGTGACAGGGTTTAAATTGTTGTGTTGTATAGCACATGAAATTAATCCAGTTTTGAGGTTTAGGGGCCAGACCCTATGTGAGCATCATCAAGTGCAAGACAGAATCTGTCCCCAGTGCTACTGTCATACACTGAATTTAATGCTTTGTGTATTCACTAAAAAGGTGGTGTGTGTTTGCTTGAAATTATCATTTGTTCATTTAATGAAGCCAGTTATTCCAGTCATTCCATTCTCATATAAATGCTGATTAACTTAACATGCACGTCTTTGGAACGAAAGAAGAAAAACTGAAGCACCTGGAGAAAACCCCACACAGACACAGGGGGAATGTGCAAAGTCAATGGGGAGAACATTCAAACTGAGATACTAGATCTGTGAAGTAGCATTGCTATCTACTGTGCCACCACACTGCCCTATTTGATACATATCACTCTATTATAAAAAAAAATCCTGTGGAATGAATGACTAGGAGACGATACGTGATCTTCACATTAAGATCATGAAAGACAAATAAAAGAACCGCGAGACGAAAGAGAATGGGCAAAAAAAAAAATCAGTAGTGTAAAGGGAAGCAGCACACACAGATACAGGTGTCTCAGTGCATATAAAGGGTATATGTCTCAGTGCATATAAAGCGTATAAAGGACAATACGTTATAAATGAAACATTGATGAATAAAAGATTGCATTAGCGAAAAAAAAGGAAATTAATCATCAGGACCAGGGGTAATTAAAAAAATAGCAGGACAAAGCGAGGTCAGAAATAAAAGGAAAAGAGCAGAAAGCAAAGTATTTTCGCAGTCGCATCATTCAATGCACAAAATGTAGATTTACACAATAATGGAACATACGCTATGACAATCTGTGGACCTGCAACAGTTAAAGCAATGACAAGTTTAATTTCAAAGAAAACACAATTTGGTCAGGTGTATATTTATGATCATGGAGAAGCGAACACAACGCGAGTAGCAGAGACACAAAGTAGCAAAAAAGACAGCGGCTGTACAGGCTTTAAAAAGATCGAAGGGTAGCGCGACAGCAGGGGACAATGTGTGCAGCGTTATACGTCCTGCAAGAAAGAATTTAACCACACCCGGGGCTGGAAATAAAGGACAAGTATTGTTTTTACAATGTCACGCGAGACCAGGCAGTGAGCCATCATTTAAAACAAGTCCACAGACATCTAACCTAGCAGTTGTTGGGTTGCTTTTGCCAGACAAGCATCATGTGCTCCCAGCTTTTAAAACAATGACATGCGACAAGCAGAAGAGGCAGCTCGCAAGCAGCAAAAAGACAGCAAATGATCCAAAGGTGTATCCTTAGCATGCGTTCATTCCCCCCACCCCTTCACAACACGAGCAGCATTATACGTCTGGCAAGAAAGATATCTAACCACACATGGGGCCAGAAATAAAGGACAAGTTTTTAAAGTAAAAGTGAAAATAATGCAAATGTAACAATTCCCAAGAAAATAACAATCTCTTTAAAATGTATATTGCCTATTAAAGATAAAGTCATCCCTGATGGAGGATCGCAGGAATTGTGGGAAAGAGGGGTCCTTTCATCGGATTAGCGCTATTTCAGATGTGGAATGGCAAAATGGGGGAGGCAGCTTGATGAATGAGGTCTCCAGGACTTAAAACAAATCCAAATCCTATTATGTGATATCATCTTGTGAAATTCTACTCCGTACTTCTACAATTTTTATTTTTATACTGTATTGAGTATTTATCCTGTTCTATGTATTGTACTGTATTGCATTGTATTGACCTCCTTCTTTTTGACACCCACTGCACGCCCAACCTACCTGGAAAGGGGTCTCTCTTTGAACTGCCTTTTCCAAGGTTTCTTCAATTTTTTCCCTACAAGGGATTTTTTTTTGGGGAGCTTTTTTTGGTCTTCTTAGAGGGTCAAGACTGGGGGGCTGTCAGGAGGCTTGGCATGTTAAAGCCCATTGCGGCACTGCTTGTGTGATTTTGACCTATATAAAAAATAAATTGTATTGTATTGTATATCCAGTAAACCAAACACGGGAGTGGGAGAGCGAAGCGAGCAGGGGACAGAGCCCCCTAGTTACGTATAACAGTTGTAAATAGAGCGAAATTTATCCGTAAAGCACTTGAACAGTTGCAATAAACGTGCATGGACTTGAGTGGCCACATTTCTCCTAACTTTCTCACATGCAAAAGCAAATTTAACAGGCACAGCATTATGTTTTTAAAGTCTTGTTTTTAGAAACTCCTTGAATATAAAAAGAAACACCTCAGAGCTAAACATATTCTCTCTTTTTGCAAATTTAATTTCAAAGGAAGAAAACAACTGACAGGTGTAGGTGTATTTCAGACACAACATAAATTACTTCTGGCACTCCTTACATAAGCTGCATTTTTTTTCCATTTTCCTTTAAAAGTCAATTCTTGAAATTTTTGCATGCTGGTATTTGGTTAGGTGGGGGTAACACCATCTGCTGCACAATTTATACATTTATAAATCTGAGGTGTAGCTTGAACATATCCATCATAAATTTATTGTAGTCCAGAGTGTGTCTTGTAGACATTATCACACACTTTTGATTTGTGTATTTTAAAGTTAGACTCTCTTGGAAGAAAGCATATCCTCTGAAGCCTAATGGTTTTAATCTTATGTTCACATTGCACCCTAATTTAGGAAATTAAATTCAGTACTGCTGATATATTGGTGTAAAATCATTCAATTTATTTAACAAAATCAGTTTCCATTTATAAACCAGGTGTGCTACACTCTCTTTCAATTATCCTTTAAGGCAGCATTTACACTACCTGATTTCAATGTCTGAATTGAAAATGGTGAAAAAATGTGAGCCCATGTCTGTGCCGTTTACATTACATGGTGTCATGCACATGTGCATAAGAGACAGTTTAAAGACTTTGGTGATAGTAATTCTCCACCGGTCCAGCGGTTGGTGCTTTTGCTTCCTTTGCAGACCAGACGATTGACAGCTCTCCTTCACCAACGTTACTTCCAGTGTCTGACAACCTCCACCTGCCTCTTCCTGCCCAACTGCCATATAACTGGAAGGTCCACCATCTTGGGCCGTTTGCCAAATGAGACTCGGGTCTGAAGAAAACTTTTTATCTTACATTCATTTTCTTTGTCAAAAAAGATCAACCATTTTTACAGTGTTTGCCCCAGGGTGCCCCAAATCTTTGACTTTCTCTGTCTCATTATGACAGTGGTTAAATGTGACCTGGGCATTTGCATACACATTCAGCTTATGTACAATATAAAATTGTGAACACGATGAACGAGGCCCCAAGAGGACATGGCCGTTCCTCTGAAACCCCCTCTTAAACAGTGATACAATGAGAAACACATCTTTTCATCTTCTCTTTGCAGATCAGCTGCTAGCCTGCTGCCGCATATTCTGCACGTTGTGTGCGGTTTCGAAAATTTAAAAGACCGCACCGCGGCTGCCCTAGTGTTTTACTGCCTTGTCTCTCTTCCCTGAGACATCCTCTGCTTTATTCTTTATGCTGTATTTGAATAAAGTTTCTGTTTCTTGAAAACCCTGAATGAACCTGTGCAACTTTGTGACCCAAGTGTGATGACGTGCAGTGATGTAGTGATGCAAATAAGGCACAAACATGGATCCCCTCAAACTTTTTTCTGTGCATGCTCCTCAACTTAGAAGCCACTGACTGTTTACTTTGTTCACCTTGATTTATTTAATGCGTTACATGATGCACAAAAATGAAGTAACAAAGCCACATCCTACAGCAAAAAGTTAGTGATTAGAACTGAATCCAAATTCAGTACATCAGATAAAAGTTGCCTTTATCCAGTCTCAGAAAATTGGATGCTATGTGGTTTTTAAGGGTTTTTCCGTTTCTATATCGGATATTTGGAATAACTGGAGTTACGTTATATCAGGGTGGCAATGAAAAGGTGGCAATAGACCTCGTAATTAAAAAGCTTAATCAAATCCTTAATGATACAAGAGGTCATTTGTACTTTGAGTAAGTAGTCAGAACTGCAATAATGTGTCAAGAGAGTTTATTTCTTATTATCTTACTGCACTCATTCTTCAGTTTGGTGTTTGTTTGCTATTTTTTATGATTTCCCAAAAGGACCGGCCAAAACCATGTGAAACCCAAACCTGATTAAAATTAAATATTTTGAATATAAATATTTAATAAGAAACAAAAGATCTGAAGACTAATGTATGATGAGTGGTTTATGGTGCATCAGATACATGGCTTTAAATTGGGTGTGGGTGTGTGCAGGTTAATTCTGGTACCTGGCCGACCGCACTGCATACACGTGCGAAGATGGGCGGATTATTTGGGTACATCAATTGCTCCTCGGGTGGAGTGGTGTGTTGCACCCACACCCAATTAAACTGACAGGATAGTAAGAGATGGCATGGGATGGAAATGAAGAGCAAAAAAGAACTGAGAGAACAAAGAAAGAGCAGAGAGCTGTGAGAGCAGCATTGCGAGGAGATGCAGGATGAGCCAGCTAGCCAGTGGATAAGCAGCAGCGTGTTCGTTGGTCCCATGAAGGAGCGCACTAGGGGCAGATTGTCCCTACTGATTTCTTGTCATAGGGTGGGTGCGATTGAGGAGGGGTCCTAACCTGGAGATTCAAGACAAGCCAGGGGAGCGAGAAGGATGACAGAAGGACAACCAACCCTGAGTGGTCTGGCTGACGCCGCTTGAAGCAGCCAAGATGGGAGTCAGGTTGGTGAGCACCGTGGCTGCTAGAGTCTCTGCCGACTGAGCAAGTTATGGAGGAGCTGGGGATGACGAAGAGGGAGTTGAGCTGGGCTTGTCTAAGAGTGGAAGGAACATTGACCCGATGACTGTGCTGTTGGTTTTCATTCTTATTTTAAGTTATGTTTTTGAACTCGTGGGTCATCACTGTTTTAATGGATTATTTATTTATGGATGAAGAGAGCACTGTACAATTTGGACATTTTGATTTGCATTTGTTTGACTTTGTTTTAAATATAACTTTATACACCTACCCCTTCCTCTCAGAATGTTACAGACCGTGTTGGGTTCAAGAGGCTCTTGGAAGGAACTGGTAGTGCGGAGCCAACCTACACCGCCACATAATGACAGAGGACAAATTCAGTTCAATTCAACAAAAAGATAACACTAAACCAAAACAATGAAATAATTAGAAAGAAAAATCCATCCATCCATCCATTATCCAACCCGCTATATCCTAACTACTGGGTCACGGGGGTCTGCTGGAGTCAATCCCAGCCAACACAGGGCGCAAGGCAGGAAACAAACCCTGGACAGGGCACCAGCCCACCGCAGGGATAGAAAATTTCTAAACTAAAATTACTTTGAACTAAATAACTAATCAAAAGTTACAAACTGTTAATAAATGATAGCCAAAACACTAATCCAAAACAAGCAATAATCATTAAGCAAACACCAAATTAAATTATTTTGGTTTATGGGACTTCCTTGATGCTTAAAGAGTGAGGAGGTCCATAAGCAAAATGAACAGCACAATGAGAGGCTGTGACCAGATCCAGACCTCGTCTTTCTCTCACGGGTTATTGCACTCCTAATTAATGAAGCACCTGAGGGTAGAAGGTGAGGCGGAGCTATGAATTAACAAATCAATTAAAGCAGGTAACAAAACAAAACATGGGGGATTCATTACGGAAAAACAACAGAGGAAAGAACTAAAAGGAGCAAAAAAAGGTGTGACTATGAGTAGGACACATACTACATTCTAGCACTATTCTGCTGTTACGGACATCACCATTTGAATTTTTCATTTAAGAGTAACCAAATTCATCTTGATCTTAATCTTCAAATGTAGAATAGTTACAATAATACACAAAACATCAAGCACAATATAGAACATAAAACACCCTTCTTTGTATTCTAGTTTGTATTGCTTTATTGCAGAATACCTTACATAAAATATCGAATGTCACATTTTCATGATTTGTTTATTATTAAGTATTTCTTATTCAGAAAGGTAAAAAGTCATGTGCATTTTGTAAATCTAGTTGATTCTAATAGAACCTTCCCTCTGAGTTCTCGAGAAGCGAGTCCTCATGTTTTGTTTTCTTTTTTTTGCTGAACTAAGCCAAACTCACACCATATTACTTCTTGAACAGATGTAATGCTCCATTATGGTAATTAGTGAACCCCTGACCTGAGACATGTGATCTCAATAGGGAGAACAAAAAGGGCAACGCCTGCACCACATTGTGCGAGCTCTGAAGGGGAGGTGCTGACAAACAACCCTGGTGGGAGGCAGTGGTGGAACCTGTGTAGAGGTGGGTTCAAAGGCATGGGACAATGAGGGGGGGGTGTCATTGTCACTGATGGATTGAGCTCTTTATTTCGCTGTTGACTTTTTTTGTTTTGCTTTGTTGGTTTATTTCAGACATAATTGCAAAGTAAAGACATTTATTATTTTCTGCGATTTTCAGTTTCACCTTAAATTTATGACTGCCGATCCTAATGTAATGTGGGAGACCTTCCGTGACAAGACCCTGAAGATTGCTGAGGGTTGTGTCAGTGTTACCGGTGTTCCCAGAAGGAGGTGTTTCATCTCGCAGGGCACCCTGGATATCATTGAAAGGAGTCGCAGCACACGGCTCAATGGCAACTCTGGTCTGTACCGGGAACTGAGAAGGATGGCTGCGAGGGCTCTGAGGGCAGATAAAGAGGCATTTGTTAGAGGAATCTGTGAGCAAGTGACACACCATCTATGGACTAGCGACCCACGTCCTTCTTACAGAGGAATCAAAGCATTACGCACATCTGAATCTGTTGCTTGCAGAGTTGCAGTCAGGGCAGCTGATGGAATGATCTTTATGGATGACACTGCAGTTGTGACCGGCTGGGCTGGCTACTTTAAGCAGCTATTCAAAGCTGATCCTCCGGCTAGGATGTGGGATATTTCTGGGTTCACAGTTCTTGAGGCTGATCCTCCAATTAGCTGTGAACCACCCAATCTCATTGAGATTGCACAAGTGGTGAACCAGCTGAGGGGGGGGAAAGGCTGCAGGGATCAGTGGTATCCGGGGTGAACTTATTCAGGCTGGTGGTAAGGCTGTCCTTCTGGCATTGCAAGCAATCTTTGCTTCCATTTGGGAGACTGGCATCATCCCAACTGACTGGAAAACGGGACTTGTTTTCCCTATCTGGAAAAGGAAAGGTGATCGCCTGGATTGCAGCAACTACAGGGGGATAACACTGCTGTCGGTGCCGGATAAGGTCCTTGCTAGGGTTGTCCTCAATAGGATCCGTGATCACTTGCTCACCTACCAGCGACCAGAACAGTTTGGTTTTACGCCTAAGAAGTCTACCATCAACTGTATCCTGGCACTGAGGGTTCTCATAGAGCGCAAAAGCGAATATCGGCACAGTTTCTTTGCAGCCTTTGTCGATTTTCGCAAAAACGCTCTGCTCAGTTGATCGAGCTGCCCTGTGAGACATCCTGAGGGTTCGCGGGATCCCCTCGAGGTTGCTGGGTATCATGGCTGGCCTGTACACTGGTACTGTGAGTGCTGTGCAGATTGGAGGCAGGACCTCTGTGTTTTTCCCAGTTGATTCTGGAGTTCATCAGGGGTGTGTCCTTGCTCTTACTCTGTTCAATGCTTGTATGGACTGGGTGCTGGCCAAGGTCATGGGGTCTAGCAGCTGTGGGGAATCTGTTGGTGAAGAAAGATTCACAGTTCTTGACTTTGCTGACGATGCTGTGATCTTCACGGAGTCAATGGAGGCTCTGATCGGAATGCTCGAGAGACTGAGTGAGGAGTCTGAGTGTCTAGGCTTGTGAGTGTCCTGGATAAAAACCAAGATCCAGGCCTTTAATGACCTCTTGGGAACAGCCATCAGCAGTGTGTCTGTCTGCGGAGAGAGTGTTGACCTTGTTGAGAGGGTAGCTTACCTTGGCAGTGACATTCATGTCTCTGGTGACTTTTCCTGTGAAGTCAGTAGATGGATTGGGAAAGCATGGGGAATCATGAGGTCGCTGGACAGGAGTGTGTGGCGCTCCCGATATCTATGCAAAAGGACGAAGGTCCAAGTCTTTAGAGTCCTGGTGCTTCCTGTCTTACTATATGGTTGTGAGACATGGATGCTATCCAGTGATCTGAGATGAAGATTGGACTCCTTTGGTACTGTGTCTCTCCAGAAAATCCTTGGGTACTGTTGGTTTGACTTTGTGTCGAGTGAGCGGTTGCTCATGGAGTCTCGAATGAGGCACATTACCTGCATTGTGAGGGAGCGTCAGTTACAGCTTTACAGGCATGTGGCGCATTTTCCAGAGGATGATGCAGCTCGTAAGATCCTCATTGTTGGAGACCCAAGCGGCTGGACCAGGCCAAGGGGTCGCCCACGTAACACCTGGGTACGGCAGATAGAGGGTCATTTCCGGAGGGTAGGACTGGACCGTGTTTCTGCCTGGGGGGTTGCCAACTGGGATCCCGAGCTGTTTCGACGTGTAGTGGGTGCGGCAATGCACTGTACCAGTGCATGCTCCCCAACTTGACTTGACTTAAATTTACATTCATAATGAGATATTTTTAGAGATGGCATTTATTACAATTGAGGCCCCTGCCTGGTGGTATTAATTACACCTACTACCTCACTAGTTTTACTTTTTATTTTAATTACTCATAAACACACAAGTTCAAACCTCTTAACCTGACCTACAGTTCCCTTCATGGCTCTGCACATTGACACCATTTGTTCCTCCAAGATGTCTCTGTTCCACTTTGGTTTGCCTTCTATCTCTTTCTCGCTATCTGTGGAAAAAATAAAATTGCCCATTGCTACCCATGACTAACCAAAAATTTCCCTGTTTAATACTGTTTATGGTTTTTATAAAAGCATCTTTGGACCATCTTAGGATCTTAGATTTTTACCATTCAGCCCCAAGAATTTTTACTACTTCAACAGTCCTGAGTTTTTTCATGTCTTTTGATGATATCTTGCTAATTTGGTGACTCTACTTAAACCAGTGAAGATCTCAAAGTCCATGTACGACTCTGTCCCCACCAGCCTGATGTGCTCATGAGAATTACTTCATTTTTTTTTTTGTCCAAGGCCCCCTGACTCACTGGTACAAAAAAAAACCCACCAATGCTACACTGTTCAACTGATGTCTAGTAATGCAAGATGTCAGGCTTTTTGGGGTTACCCCAATTTTTAACCCTCTAGACCAGGGGTCCTCATTCATGATCTTGGAGGGCTGCAGTGGCTGCAGCTTTTCCTTCCAACTAGTTTCCTAATTAGAAGACAGCTCTTGCTGATAATGAAACTTGGTATTTAACTATTTGGCTTGTTAGTGCTTTATTTCATCCAAGAAAAAATTTAATTGCACTCTAGATTTTCCTTCTTTGAAAACATTATCCATGTGTTTTGATGACCAGAACAGATTTAAAATTAATACTCCTTCCAATTCCTCTCTCATTTATGTCTAAACATTTTTTTTAACAAGAGATACTTCATGGTGCATATGCACAGGTTTAAAAGGAAGCATGTTAGCTGGAGAGCTGCTGGTGTATTGGTTATCTCCTTTCCATTTTCAACAAATGTCTGGTTAAGAAAACAGGCAAAAATTAAAATGTAAATGCAGCTGCTAAAAGCTAAAGTAGGGTTCTGAATTGTAATAGGCAAGATAACTAAAATTAAGCCCAAAAATGTATTGTTTTAGTAGTAAATAAATGGGTTCTGATTAAGAAATTGGTTGAAGTGAAAACCTGAAGCCACTGCGGACCTCCAGGACTGTAACTGAGGACCTCTGACCTACAATGTAACTAAAATTGGTCTTTAATGAATGAAAGTGCTAACAAGGCATATAGTTAAATGCCAAGTTTTATTATCATCAAGGACTGAGTTCCAATTAGGAAACTGGCTGGAATGAAAACCTGTAGCCATTGCGGCTCTCCAGGACCAGAGGTTCTCAAAGATGGTGCTGGGGACCCACTGTGGCTTCAGGTTTTTGCTTCAACCAGATTCATAATCAGTGACAGCAACTGATGACACTGATGTCAATTAATTAGCTGGTATTTTTTTTTTTCTCTTCTCTTATTGTACATTAAGAAAGCACAGCAGCATTAATTTTACATTTATAAGACATTTAGAAATATTTCCATTTTTGCTATAGATTTAAACGCATAAATCTCTTTTGTTGCTTTCATTATAATTTGCCCTTTCTCTGTGCAGTTTTCCCCCTTTGTTGTACCTTAATAATGACAATTAAAAATGAGCAGAGCAGATACACAGGCAAACAACACTGAATCATAAAAGGCGGCAACTACTTTAGCGTTAGGCTCACTAATTAGAAAATAATGGATTAATTAAACAATTAGAACACCCGGAAAAACAGAATGAAAATCATGATGAAAATATCGTTAAAAAGAAAAAAATACATTATTCCCATATAACTGCTTAGTACATTTTCATATTTTTTTTTTTTTTTACCAAACTTAGTTTTCTAATTTCTATATTGTTCCCAAAACACAGGATTTGGGAAATAACAGTTTGCTTATTTAGCTCAGGAGTCCAGTTAAAAACAGAAGCTGGTTGGAACAAAAACCTGCAGCCACAGAAGGTCCCCAGGACTGACTATGAGAACCTCTGCTCTAGGGTTTCACCTCCTAATGAGACACGAAGGGTCTAGGTTATCTCTTTTCACAAAATTTTGAAAAAATGGATAAGTGTTAGGCAGGTGGAGTGTTGTTTTAGTTTATTTCATGGTTGCTGATCATGAATGTGATGATATTTTTGATATTTGATTGTTTACTTGTGGTCCTTGCCTTTTTACAGCCACTTGTAGAAGGATAAAAATGACAAATTTCAAACATATGCATGTGGACTATTTCAAGGTCAGTAATTATAAATATGATATTATTGTTGATCCTTTACTAGGGATCTGGCCCTCTATGGACCTCTGTGAAAAATGACAAATTTCTATTCATTTAGACTTTAAACAATTGAAATTGAAGCACACATTTTAGTGTTTCAAATATTTGACACAGCTATTCTTGTTTATTATGCACTTCTATCTCATGAAATAAATTGTTACATTTCTTATGAACACCATGAATTAGGACAGCCTACACTAATGACACTTTTTAACTTTGAAGAAGTCTTAAGGACTCAGATAGATTGTAGGTGTGTATATTAGAGAAATGAATACAATCAAACTGATAGAATGTGTTTTTAAAAATGAAGGAATTCCCAGATGAAGATTAACACACCGGGAATATACACACTCACACAACAGGACAATTCTGAATCAAGCAGGAGTCTAAGAACTTTAAATGTATATCCTTGGAAAATAATGTGTCCCTCCATCCTCTAGCCATTTAATCAATTTTAGTTTCACAGGGACCTGGAGTCGATGCTGGTGGAAGCTAGCAAAACTGTGGTAATATTCTTTCTGCTGAAGCAGGCCTCCATATATAGGTTTTTCCCAGTGTGCAAAAAAATCCTATGGTAATCAGGCTCTTGTCAGTGCTCCACTGTTGGCTGAACACTCAAATCTTACTCTGTTACCATGGAAAATACAGTAAATTGTCTATGGAGAATTTTAACAAATGACATATACTGGTACATATTTTAAGAAGACAAATTATATCATACATAGATACACAATCTGCAAACCGAAGCCAGGCCACCTTGTACTTTGTACTGAGGTACATCACAAAGAAAAAAATACACGTTTCACGGCTGTGTGTGAAAGTCTGCTACAGCTCCGCTGAGAATGGGGGATCCTGTCAACGATGACTGACTACTGGGAACTAATGTCATGAAAGCACTGCTACAGGCTCTTCGTAATAACTGTCTTGTTTACTGAGCAATAATTGAACTGATGATTTCATTCTGCTATTGTTATGAGTCCCAAGAAATGCCACCAAACTAAAAAATATATACCGGGAACAAGATATGGCTAGCCTCACGCTATTCCCAATCTCAATACCGTTAGTATCACAGGATCAGCATTCTCTGTCACACTCTTCATAATCAGTGAGATGATGTACAACACGGACAGGCGCTACAGCCTGTGTGGGGCTCCAATTTCATTGCTTCTCATGATAGTCTACACTCTCTTTCTCAAATCCTCCTTATTTAGAGGATCCTTTCTCCTTCCTTGTTGGCAAGTTGCTGCCATTCAAGTTCGTAGACCCAATCAGACTTTGAAGAGCTTTGTTCACTCTGCTGCAAGACTTTGTCACAAACTCAGTAATGGGCAGTGAGTGATTTATAACACTATAACATGCTTTTAAAATGTATTTTCAAAATAGATTTTCAGGTGGACCACGGGATTACGGGGTTCCAGAGCCCCCCAACCCCACTACCTAGCACAGGTTTTTTTATGATATAAACCAGAGACCGCTCCCCTCTGTGAATTCAATTGTCCGATGGAGAACTGCCTGATCTCAAGTGACCAATCAGGCTTCTAATTGTGAGGGTAATTTATAGTTGACAATTTACCTAAAATGCACTTGTTTTGGATAAGGGAGGAAAATCAGAAAACCTAAGTAGTAAACGACAAAAACAAGGAAAGAAATGACTAACTCCAAACAGAGAAGAACTGAGCTGGAATTTAAAACTTTGGAAGCAAGATCTGTTATGACAATAACACTAATGACTGTGCCACGCAAAACTCATTTGTTTTCATCATTTTTGTATTTAAAAAATTTAGTTTAAGTTACCATAAAGAAAATACTAACTCATAGAGCTGCAAGCAATAAAATTAATAACTATGGCAATATGGTTGTATTTATTTAATTTTTTGTCCGATTTTTGCCATTTATCTGTATTAATGTTTCTTTGCGAAAAACAGAAAAACAACAAGTGTGATTCTGTTTTATGCATGGGTACTGATTTAAAAGCTGTAATGTTTCTGCTTTGTAAAACAGTTCATGTTCCTCATATATTGAATTTCCCTATTGTTTAAGCTTGCTGCTGTCCCATTCAATTGTGATCTTTTTATTATGAAGAAGCTATGTTCATGATTTAAACATCTTAATCAGCTTTTTGCTCACTACATCTTGCAAATCTAATTTTTTCACCTCTCCTGCCAGCATTTCCAACGACAAGGTCACACACTGTCAAAGAGACATAGCACAATCATTTCAGTGTAACATATGTGGTGGTGCAGAACTTAGCGATCATCCACACCACTCTATCTAATTTTAAACCAAAGTGCAAGATGCAACTTGAAATTACTTGCATTAATAAAAGGCAGTTGTGAAAAAAAGTTTGAAGTGTTAAATAGCAAAAAACTCAGATATTTTGTTGTGTTAAAAGCTGATATGATCTAAGGAATTAGTCTTCTTCAAACAGCTGACATTTTGACCCCTGGTGTGAATGGCTGTGTTAATGAGCCTTATGATGTCCTGGCGTCCTGTCCAGAATTGGTTCCTTCTTTCCTTCTTCTACTACTGAGGTAGAATCTGACTCTATATGACCCAGAAATGGATTAAGCAGGATTTAAAACATTATGCAGATTTGGAAAAAGCATATGACCTTGTCCCTCAGTATTTGTTGTGGGAGGTGCTGCAGGAAAATGAGGTAACGGGGCCACTCTTGCATGCTATTCAATTCCATATGTGACCAAAGTGATAGCAGTGTCGGAATACTTGGCATTAAGTCAAATTCGCCCATTGTGGGTGTTGGGCACTGACAAGACTATGTCTAAACACCACTCCTGTTTGTTGTTATCATGGACAGAATATCAAAAAGCTGCTGATGATGTGTAGGTGTCCAGTTAGGGAGGCTACAAGTAGCATTGTAGCTTTATGCAGATGATTTTATCCTCTTTGCCCTCATCTGACTATGACCTTCAGCACATACTCAAGTGATTTGCTGAAGATTGGAATGAAGATTAGCACCTCCAAGTCTGAGGTCATGGTTCTCTGTTGGAAATGAGTGGATTGCTCTGTCTCCAGGTGAGGGGCAATCAGCTGCCCTTAGTGGAGGAGTTCAAGTATCTCACCATCTTGTTTACGAGTGATGGAAAAAGGGAATGTGGGATTGAGAAGTGGATTGAAGTGGTGGCAACTTCTCTGTTGCTGATATACTGGTCTGTAGTGGTGAAGCGGAGGATGAGTATAAAGACAAAACTGTTGGCTTACATGTTGATCTGCTATGGGTCATGTGCTGTGGGTAATGACTAAAAAAGATTGAGATTGCAAATACAATGGGAAGATATGAGGTTTCTTCACAAGGTGGCTGAGCTGACAGGTTGAGAGTAGAGCTGCTACTCCTCCAGATGAACAGTTGTCAGTTGAGATGGTTTTAGCATGCTGTAAGGATGTCTCCTTGGTGGCTCCCCCTAGTGTTGCTTTAGGCACCTCCCACTGGATGGAGACTTTATGGCAGACCAAGGATACAATGGAGAGTCTATATCTCTCAGTTGGCTTGGAAACAACTCTGAATTTCCCAGGAAAATCTGGAGTCTCTAGCTGGGAACAGGGAAGTCAGGGCTAGCCTGCTTGGCCTGCTGCCACAATGATCCTCACCAGCAAACACAATTTCAGAAAATTAGATAAGATGATATTAGTGGCACAAAGCTGAAAGACACATTGTTTTAGTTATGTAAAACATTTTGCAAAATATCTACCATGATTAAGTTCTTTGTATGAGTTGCCAGATTGGCCCTTGTTGTATGTGTATATGTTCACCCTGCTCTTTGTCCAGTTGTTGTTCCTGCTTTGTATTCAATAGGTGCTAGGATATAAACCTGCTGCCCTGTGACCCTGTCCTAAATAATCAGGTTATCAAAATGAATGGATTGGACACAGACTTAAACCTAAATTTGAACTCTGTACAGGCGCCATACACAGAGCACACAATCACTTGCAACAGGCCAATGTACAGTCCACAATTAACTTATATAGCATGTATGCAATATAGGAGGACAACCAAAATGGACACTGGGAGAACAGCCAAACTCCAAACTGAGATTGATCAGGCCAAGATTTGCACCAAATTTGTAGAAACTGAGGCAGCTATTGTCCTTAATTATGGTCAAACAAATCAGTAATTTTTTTTGTCGGCCAGCTAACAATTCCTCTATTGTCCATTTCAGTTGCTTTCCCATGATTATGAGACACCACTGTGTACAGTACATTGATTCAAATGAATCAAAAGATTCTAGCTTTAGTAGCTAGTTTAACCAAAAAATATATGCAGCATTATTTTACATAAATGCTGAAGTAAATCTTTACATTTGAGTGAATATGGGGCCTGTTTTTAAAAGTGGAAGTTCCCTCTTTTTGAAAAGTTGAAAAATGGGATAATTTGAATTTTAACCCAAGTCTGTGTAAACAACCACAGTCTGTAAACATTAACAGGGATTTCCTGCTGCCTACTTCTGCTCACCATAGATGCTCACTGAACATCTTAACTTTAAACAGTTTGATGACATTTCTACAATCATACTAACGCAGAAAGCTCTACATCTATTTACCAAATTCATTTTTCATTAATCTGCACCCTGCTTTCTAGTTATATAGAGTAACTTGATCTACATAGTTCCTTTTTTTTCTTAATATTACTTTGTGTGTCATTATTTCACGGCTGTCTTCCCAGCATCATAGACCCCCAGGCAAGGTATTGCACTGGTGCCCCTGTTTTGATATCAAAACAGAAACATACCCAGGCATCAGAAACATTGTAGGCCCCTATGCTCCTGGGGCCCTCGGCCAGAGCCCATACATGAAGACTTCCTTAATTATTGCTATACACCCAATTGTATGTTCAATTTTTGGTTCTCAAGGCTATGTATAACTACTTTTGAAGCTTACCGTTCATCACCTGTCCAACATCCTTTCAACACTCTCTACGTGTCTGTTAGTGACGCATATTCTGTGTTTGTATTATTTTTTCTCTTTTTTATTGTACTGTTCACTTTTGTATTGCATTCTGCTTTGTAATCATGTTATCCCCATAAAGCATCCTGAGAGGTGGCTTGCTGTTAAAAGTGATACATAAAGTTAAGATTGATTAGTTAATTGATTTTGAACTGTGCACTCTCAGATAGCTGGAGGTTATCTACACACTTAAATGGGCTAACTACAGTCATCCTGCTATTATGGGTACAGCATAGACAGTCAGATAAGGATGAAGCAAAAAAACTCTCTCAAATGAATCTGCAGAGGTAATTTTGCATATCTAGTTTTTCTGGAGTGCCTGCCTCCTAAAATAGACATTTATAATCAGGTCCCAGAAGCATTTTGTAGGAATTTCATTTTGGAATAACATGAAGCCTCTACGAATGTATGGCCCTTATCTGATGTAAATGACATCCTAATCTTAGGGGCGGTAGAGTTCAGTTACGGCTCACTGGCAGAAGGAAGTGTAGCTCAAGACTTGGGTGTGAGGGGGTGCTATGTTTTGTGATAGGCCAGGCACTTGAGATGATGTGAGTGATTCTGCAGTCGAGAGAGTATAAAAGCTCCCAGGCAGAGAGGTTGGCCCTTTATCTGAAGTGACTCACACTCTGAAAATAAAAAAGACTTGTAAATTTGACCTCTTTAGCATGTTAGCAGCCTTTTAGTGGTAGGGTTGTGATTCTTTCCCAGTATTCATTGCAGGGCAGCATGGCCTGTTGAGCTAGGCTTTGGACTGCAGATTGTACTGTAAGTTAACCAATATGATCTCCTGTTCACTTACTCATACGAAGAACACTTACTGTAGATATGAATATACAGTAGATACGGGTAATGGCACCTGCCAAACTAACAAAATAATATTCAGTACATACACCAAATATGCCATTTTAGAGCTCACTCACACTCACAATCATATTTGTGATGTACCAGTAGAAAACCTGGATGAACACAAAACAAAATACACACAGTGACTGGGACAGGAATTGATCCCTAAACCCCAGGAATGGGAGGCCAATGTGCTAGCAACCCCACAGATGTGTTTATAGTGATAAAATTCATAATATGCTGTTACACACTGATAAAGACCATTCTAACTGATTTTGTGCAGCGCAGTCAGGAAAAATATACTGTGAATTAATGGGGTTTCACTGCCAGGCTTTTTTATAATGTGATGGAAAGAGTGCTGAATTTCAATCAAGCTTTTAAAAACTGATGAGACCAAGCCCTTGCCACTCAGAATTTTTTGAGTTTTGTTATCCTGATCTGTCATTTAAAAATGAAAATGCTCACCAAAGAAATCATTATGGAACTTTCTTTGTTGAAGGCCGTAAAGTATCTTCCAAAGTGCTATTCATATGTGATACTCTTGGAAATAAGTTTTTTTTCTTTAACTTAATATTCAACAATTAGATTGTAATAATAAATAAACAGACTTAAAATTATAAAGTCAAATTCATTCCCCCAATGGCAATCTTCCTTTTTGAATGCTTGTTCAATTCTTCATTGAAGTAAGCTTTTAAAAGCTTTGCATACAACAGATTGCAGCCACAATTATTAAATAAATGTAGTAATTTTTAGGTAGGTAGCAATTAATCAGTATAATGCAAAGTTACTTTTTTTTGACATAGTTATATATTTATGGGCAAGAAAAAAATCTATCCATCTACTGTATTTTTCAAACCTCCTAATTCCAACATCTTCATTAGTGTTACAAAAATGAATGCTGCATATCCTGTTTTTTAAGTGATATCTATCTTTATATGCTGGATACATGCGCTTAACTTTGAGATGTATAAAAATATTCATTCATACATTATTTAAATCCATTGTATTATTACATCTCTGATATAAATAAATACACCACCAGACAAAAGTCCGGACACACCAAGAAATGTTAATGTTTTTGATAGAAATTCCTTTTTTTCAAGACACCATTAAATTAATTTAGAAATACAGCCAATAGTGTTTCCAATGGTTATTACTGCTTAAAATAACTGATTTTAAATGTATTATTCACATATGACTATAAAGCTCCATTTTCAGCAGACACTCCTTCAGTGTCCTAGCATTCTGTTCACTTGTTACAAGGTACTGGCATTCCTGAAGTTCAGTTCTGGGTTCAAAAATAGCCAAAATAAAAGAGCTTCCCCAAGAAACATGTCAATCTATCTGTGTTTTTGCAGAATGAATGTTATTCTATTTGACAGATTGCCAGGAAACTGAAAATTTCATACAAAGTTTTCTAATACTGTCTTGTGAGAAAAGAGAAAAGTGGATCTAACCAGGATGGAAGAAGAAGAGAAAACCCTAGATAGACAACTGCCTTAGAGGTTAATGACATCAGAGTGTGTAGTTTGGAAAACCAAACACCTTACAGGTCCTTGGTTGTCTTCTTCATTAAATACACTCTAAACCCAAGATTTCTCTAATTTTTGTTGGAATTAAACAGGGACGGCACCCCAACATCTTCCAGTGGTGAATTGCAGTTCCTTTACTTCACCACAATAAATAAGAATATAAATGAGAAAAATGGGAAATCAAAAATAGCAAATGAGAATAAAGCAATTTGTATTTACATAACACAAATATACAAGTAATAGATAAAGTCCTTATTTTACAGATTCATTTTTAAGCCTGTAATGACAAGTCTGATGCTATGGTTAGATGGTATAGGGAAAACAGACAAATAATTAAAAAAAAAAAGAGTGAGATATTGGAGATTAAAAAGGAAAAATATAAGCAGGGATTCCAAGGCCAAAAGACCACCCGGCCCCCTCTGGGAATACTACCTAACATAAATGAACCTAATTAGTTTCTATGGTTTTTATAAGCTTCATCCTAGAAGATTTGATGCAGTGGGTCCCTCGTCATCAGTTGGGGTATCTTCTTTCAACGTTTGATTCCAGCTTCTTCTTACAATTCTTCTTATCAGTTTAGTGGCAGTGCTGACACAGTGTGAGTGAGTGGAGTTATTTGCATGACTGTGACAGACTGATATCCTTTCCAGAGTGATACTGTTAAGAAAGATACCACCTCCCTGCTAACCCGTAATCTATATATCTCTATTATAAAAAAAAATCTTGGAAAAAAAAAACCAGCGCAACGAGACGTGATCTTCTCGGAAGTTCTCGGAAGACACTTAAAAGACCCATGAGACGAAAGAGTTTGGCCACAGAGCGTCTCGCAGGGACCATAAACATGAGACTTGGTGCCAAGAGATTGTCCCAGGACCGTTTCGAGGGGACGTGGAACATGAGATTTTTGCAAGACACACCCTACTTACAACCAATATCAAATAAGACCACAGGCAGCAAAACACTCAGTTGTGTAATGGCACGTACCACACACAGATCCTGTGTTCTCAGCTCATATAAAGCGTATAAGGACAATATGTTCTAGATGAAACGTCAACGACTAAGCAAAGAAGAAAGAGCAACACAGAAAAAAGACACTCAAAAGCGTTGGAGAGAAAAAAATGCAGATAAGAGATTATGAAAGCAGTGGAATTCGAAAGGCTCAAAAAAACAATGGCATGATACACATGCAGAGAAAGGTAAAGAATATGAAAGCAGTAAAATTCTAAAGTATTGTAGTGTCCCAGCCAAGTTGAAACCTTTTTGTTTTTAAGTGACTGTTAGGTCCGATTGAGGGAGGGCAGAGTAAAGCACGGAAGACTGATAGCGTAGTACTGATTGATGCGGTAAGTAGGGGGGCGAGAACCGGGGGAGAAGGGGTTGGAGAGGGTGCTAGAAGATTGTGTTTGGGGTTGCGAAGTTGGCAATTGTTCAAGTAGAACTTTTGTGAGACTTCATTATGCTAGTGTGTTTTTTTACTTCTTCTCTTTTCGAGCTGGACGAGGAGGTCGCCACAGTATCAAAAAAAGATAGTAAAAATCGCATTAGTGCAAACAAAAGTAAATTAATCATCAGGGCCAATGTGTAATTGAAAAAATAGCAGTCCAAAGCGAGGTCAGAAATAAAAGGCAAAGAGTAGAAAACAAAATAAAACGTCATAAAGAGGTTCAAAAACGAGGGGGCAAAACACATGCAGAGCAGGTTACAGATAAGGAAAACAGTGGAATTCGAAAGGCACAAAAAAATGTAGGAGCGATATACATACAGAGCAAGTTGCAGAATATAAAAGCAGAAAAATTCAAAAGTACCAAAAAAAGATAAAGATCGCATTAGCGCTAAAAGAGAGAAATTATTACTTGGTGAAATAACGGAAAGGCAAATAGAGGTCAAATATATGGACATAGGTGATATGTCAGAAGTATGGAAATATTGTAAGGCTTTGAAGTTTAAGTCAGAGACTTGTAGATTGTCTAATTTGTGTTGCAATCAGGGAAAAGTAGTGTTTTCTACACAATGAGGAGGCATATCCGAGAGAATTAATAGATTTGATGTTTGGGGAAAGTGAAAACCACAAACAGTCAGTCAGTCATTTCCCAACCCACTATATCCAAAAACAGGGTCACGGGGGTCTGCTGGAGCCAATCCCAGCCAGCACAGGACGCAAGTCAGGAACAAACCTCGGGCAGGGTGTCAGCCCACCGCAGAATCCACAAACACTACAGGCAAAATATACAAGTCTACAAAAATCTTTTTGCCTTCGCATCATTCAATGCACAAAATGTAGATTTACACAATAATGGACCATACGCTATGAGAATCTGTGGTCCCGCAACAGTTAAAGCAACGACAAGTTTAATTTCAAAGAAAACACAATTCCGTCAGGTGTATATTTATGATCACGGAGAAGCGATGAAAATTTTAACAGGCGACAAAAAAGGTATTGCAGTATATATTCCGCGAATAACATTAGACACCAAAGGAGGTCTTGATATGCCATTCGTATTAAAATGTTTACAGTTTCCCGTGAGAATAGCTTTTGCTATGACAATTAACAAATCACAGGGACAAACATTAGAAAAAGTCGGATTATTTATTAGAGAACTGCACTCACGGGCAGTTATACGTTGTGTTGTCACAATGTATCTCCAAAAACGGAATCAAAATTCAATGTGATCTTGAAGAAGAGGTAATTCCAGATATTATTTTTACTGAAGCTTTAAAGTAAAAGTGCAAATAATGAAACTGAAACAATTAACCAAAAACAGGGGTTGGCGAGCGAAGTGAGCAGGGGGCGGAGTCCCCTAGTATATATAAAGTCAATCTTTGTGTGTTTATGTGTGTGTATGTATGTTCCAGCATCTATTCTGAACAGCTGGAGCGATTTTCATGAAACTTGGTACACATGTTTCTCATTGGTCGACTAAAAATATTGTAGGGTGAAATCAACCCTAACCCACCCCCTTCTGGGGAGGGAGGGGCATGATCTTCTGGTCTTGTATGCATGTTATGCAGTTGACACTTAGAACAACCACCAGTGGGTGAACTGAAGGTGGCTGCCAGCATTATTTATGTCTGAGTACCACTGCCTGCCTGTTGCTTTGGAAATTAAATAGAGTTGGCCGGTTCCGAGCATTAACTGGATGATAACATACTTACAAGACCACAAGACAACCATATTAGTGAGTTTTCATTGTTTATTAATTTATTTTTAAAGTTTTGTTTTTTTGAATTATATTTTTCTCAAACAAAAAAAAAAACAAAAAACTTTATTTTCCTCCCAGGAAACGCTGGGTATTTCAGCTAGCAGGAAATATTGGTTCAAAAAAAGTTGGATAGATCGCAGTTAAACAGTACCTCTGAGTTCTGTGTATTGCTCAGAAACACTTAGAAATAAATAATAATTTATTAAAAAAAATCATTCAGTTTGTCATGAAAGAGAATGCATAATTATGTTATTGAAAAAGCTGAACATTGAATGAGATGTTTTAAAAGAGATATATCCTCTCAATATTTAAAAAATAATACTATTCATGTAATGGGAGTGTTTTCAGTCATTCAGATAAATATTCAGTTAGCCTCTTGTTGTCTCTGTTTTTATTGATGTTTTTAGAAAGCAGTCCTGCTAGCTAATAAGACCAAATTTTCATTAATCTAATCAAAAACAATCAAACACAAGCCACATTTTAAAATAAACAATTCCATTAAGGAAGAGAGTGCTGTCTGAATGATCTTTAATCTAAAGCCATTTCTGCTACAAAAACTTTAACAAGCTTTCAAACAAAGGTGGAGTTCCATACTTAAGCATCTCAGGGGTGTGGCAGATGCCCAGCCATCAATCTATTATTGGACAGTTGCAGGGTGTGGCAGAAGTACACTTGAATATTCTGGCTGTGTTATTTTTATATTTAATTTAATCTTATTTTAGCATTTGGGTGGTAGTGTAGTGGCTACTGCAGTTCCTTCGAACCAGAGTTCAGATACCAACCTATTCACAATCTGAGTGGAATTTTCACATTCCATCGAGATGCTCCTGTTTTCTCACACCTTTCAAGGAGATTCATTTCAGATTTTTGGCTGTCTGTACATTTACTGTGGTTTAACTGTGTGTGATCTTTGGAATGCATTTGTAAGAGTGCCATGTTTTGTGGTATCATCCAGAGTTAATTTATACTGCTAGAACAGGAATTCTTGTCTCCACCCTGCTGTTTTGGACTAAGCAATTTCAGACAACAAATAGATAAGTGCAAAGTTCTACATTTTGGGTGGCATAGTGCAGGCTGAGTTTGTTTTTCAGCCAGACTAATGCCTGTTTAGGTATTGCATATATTGTAGTAGTTCATGCTTAAAAAGGAGGATATCTTTTTTTCATGAAACTGTTGCTGTTGATGAGCAAAGCTGTCAGTGAATCAGTTACTCATTGTTATGGATCATGACACATATGAACAGGCAATTTAACAAGAACTCTATCATTCGCTGAGATGTGTCTCACAACCTGCACCTTCTCTTACTGTGCTTAATGCTAATTATCTATAACAATAGCAATAGTTGTGGGAGGAGGGGCTGTTTGAGGGAAAATTTCCTTTAAAAAGTTCATTACTGTTCAAAATGACATTGTATTGTAGCAAACCAGCCTTTCCCAAACTTGCTCAATCCAAATCAGCCTAGGTACAAGGGCAGCAACAGCCTTGGATAGGTCATTAGGTCATGGAATTATCACACGCCAACCACACCCTAGGGCCAATTTAGTATCACCAATCCACCTAACCTGCATGTCTTTGGACTGTGGGCGGAAACCGGCGCACCCAGAGGAAACCCACGCAGACACCGGGAGAACATGCAAACTCCATGCAGGAAGGACTCAGGACATGCTACCATTGTGCCTTCCAGCTGATGTCATGGTATCGTACTGTATGTAAATTTTAAAAGATGGTGTAGTAACATCCTGAGGTATATGATTATGTGGTTAGATATCATATATGTATTGTATATGTTACCGGTAAAGTTTGAAATCCGGCATTCTATAGAATGCCTAGGCATTGTATATAATGCCCAAAACTAGCCGGCAATGTATGAAACGATTCATATTTCACACATTTCCTAGGCATTCTGTAGAATGCCAAATGAGAAACCGGCAAAGTATGAAATACATCTCTGATTCGTTTCGAATATCAAGTGGCAAGGCATGTGACTTTTAATGCGCGCCTCAGGCTTAGAATTTGTCAGTTGCACTTTGCGTTTTGTTCGGGAGTGTCAAAATACGCAATTTTACTTAAATTTGTTCAACAAAAAATTAGTTTTTTTTTACTGTGCTCCATGAAGGTGATTCACACAATATGTTGGCAGTTGTAATGAGTGTGACAGAGGATGGTTTCTACCGACTTGGAACTTCTGAAGGAATTTTAAAACAAGTATATGCGAGATCACAATTCACTTTATGCCCTAAGAACTTGCTTAGAATTGAAGATATTCCTGACCATGAAATTCCTCTCCGGTCAGTTGCAATTGCTCAGTCCAGTGGAAGCGGCCAAGGATTCATCAAATGTATGTGTAAAACAAAGTGCCAAAATATGAAATGTCTTTGCGTGAAAAATGTAATGAAATGTAATTCAAAATGTCATTCAAGCCTACCATGTTGCAACAAGTAGGTTAATTTTAATTTCTTATTTTTTATATGAAAATTTTGTTTCCCTTAATAAGAAAGGCATAAATTTTGTTTTGTACAACTATCATTTTTCTTTATGTATTTTGAATAATTTTTTTTAATGGCACTCTCATTATTTTTTTCAGAATAACATTTGTATTTTTGAGCAATGCATGTCATTTATATAATATCCTTATCAGGACCTTTTTTCATACTTTGCCTAAATTGCATTTGTCATTCTATAGAATGCCTAGGTATTATATATAATGCCTAGGGAAAGTGTGTAATAATTCTCATATTTCATACATTGCCTAAAAACGCCGGACATTATATACAGTACAATGCCTAGGTATTCTATAGAATGCCGGCTTTTCATACATTGCCGGTAACATATACAAAGAGTGTCCGATTTAAACAGAACATGGTAGAGAACTGAGCATTAATAGATAAAAACTAAACTGGTAGTCCACTTTGAAATACTGAAAGCTAAAATAACTGAATATAACAACACAGTCCACCTTGAGAGGCAGCCCTATTTCTCTAAAATTATAAATGATAATGCTGGTAATCCTAGTGTTTTATTCTCAACTACTGATTGTCTTCTAAACTCAGCTCGCTCACTTGAATGCCTCCTAAAAACTACTAGTGAAGCCTGTGTGGCTTTTACGATATTTTTTAAACACAAAATAAATCTCTCTATTATAAAAAAAAATCTTGGAAAGGAAAACCAGTGCGACTAGACGTGATCTTCTTGGAAGTTCTCGGAAGACACTTAAAAGACCCACGAGACGAAAGAGTTTGACCATGGAGCGTCTCGCGGGGACCATAAACATGAGACTTGGTGCCAAGAGATTGTCCCAGGACCATCTCGTGGGGACGTGGAACATAAGATTCTTGCAAGACACGCCCTACTTACAACCAATATCAAATAAGACCATGGGCTTGCGAGAAATTATTACTCGGTGAAATAATGGAAAGGCGAATAGAGATCAAATATATGGACATAGGTGATATGTCAGAAGTATGGAAATACTGTAAGGCTTTGAAGTTTAAGTCAGAGACTTGTAGATCGTCTAATTCGTGTTGTCATCAGGGAAAAGTAGTGTTTCTACACAATGAGGAGGCGTATCCAAGAGAATTAAAAGATATGATGTTTGGGGAAAGTGAAATCCACAAACAGTCAGCCAGTCAGTAATTTCCCAATCTGCCATATCCAAAAACAGGGTCACGGGGGTCTACTGGAGCCAATCCCAGCCAGCACAGGGCGCAAGTCAGGAACAAACCCCGGGCAGGGCGTCAGCCTACCACAGAATCCACAAACACTACAGGCAAAATATACGAGTCTACAATAATCTTTTTGCCTTCGCATCATTCAATGCACAAAATGTAGATTTACACAATAATGGACCATACGCTATGAGAATCTATGGTCCCACAACAGTTAAAGCAACGACAAGTTTAATTTCAAAGAAAACACAGTTCGGTCAGGTGTATATTTATGATCACGGAGAAGCGATGCAAATTTTAACAGTCGACAAGAAAGGTAATGCAGTATATATTCAGCGAATAACATTAGACACCAAAGGAGATCTTGATATGCCATTCGTATTAAAATGTTTACAGTTTCCTGTGAGAATAGCTTTTGCTATGACAATTAACAAATCACAGGGACAAACATTAGAAAAAGTTGGATTATTTATTAGAGACAAAAGAAATGATATTCATTCACGGGCAGTTATACGTTGCGTTGTCACAATCTCCAAAAACGGAATCAAAATTCAATGCAATCTTGAAGAAAAGGTAATTCCAAATATAGTTTTCACTGAAGCTTTAAAGTAAAAGTGCAAATAATGAAATTGGAACAATTCCAAAGAAAAAAAAAAGCTTTTAAAATTGTATATCCAAACACAGGGGTTGGCGAGCGATGCGTGCAGGGGGTGGAGCCCCCTAGTAATATTAGAAATAATATAGTACACCAACCCAGCCACAGGGGAGGCACAAACCAATGTGTTTCTTTGTGACGGTCCCAAGTCCAGATAAATGAGGAGGGTTACGTCAGGAAGGGCATCCGGTGTAAAATTTTGCCAAGTCAATATGCGGATAACGTAGAAGATCTGCTGTGGCAACTCCTAATGGGAGCAGCCGAAAGAAGAAGAAGAAGAAGAAATAATATAGTACAACCAACCAACCAACCATTATGCAACCCACTATATCCTGACTACAGGGTCACAGGGGTCTGCTGGAGCCAATCCCAGCCAACACAGAGTTCAAGGCAGGAAACAAACCCCGGGCAGGGCGCCAGCCCACCGCAGTAATATAGTACACCCCTCCCTAAAATTAATTCGATTGAATCCCAGCATTTCCCCTCAATTATTTCACTGGAATAGATCAACCTGGGCTACGTAGAATAATTTCTCAACTGAAACCTTTCACCTTTGTCCTTGACTCAATACCAACAGGCTTTCTCAAAGAAGTCTCCGACGTGCTAATTGATAGCATACTTGACATAGTGAACTCATCATTAGGTGCGTGGGTCTTTCATGACTGTCTAAAGACTGCATTTGTTAAACCCTTGCTCATGAAAAATAATCTTGAAAATAATGTACACAAGTTTCCTCCGGGTGTTCTGGTTTTCTCCCACAGTCTAAAGACATGCAGGTTAGGTGCATTGGATGATCCTAAATTGTCCCTAGTGTGTGCTTGGTGTGTGGGTATGTGTGTGTGCCCTGTGGTAGCTGGCGCCCGCCCGGGATTTGTTCCTGTCTTGCACCTTGTGTTGGCTGGGATTGATTCCAGCAGACCCCCGTGTTAGGATATAGCGGGTTGGATAATGGATGGATGGATGGACAGATGGATGAATGGACAATGTACACAAATGTAAACTTAGAATCTTTAATGACATTTATCAAAATAAACATCTAGTGCCATATTGTGTCAATGCTGAAAGCTAATATTAAATTGATATAGGTCAGTATATTATAGGGCTGCCATATCAGCTCCAATGTATTTACATATCTCATAATAAACATACAGTATACATTCATTCAAATTCCATATGTACAGTATTTTTTAATAACTTCTATTCAGTCTAAGGACCATATTACAATGTGTCAAACACTTTCAAATCAAAAAATACCATAAGCACAACATTAAAAAATAATGATAAAATAAAATTAATGAAATCATACGATAATCAACACTTTTTCCCTCCACTTTTTTTCCCAGTCTGAATAGCTATGTAAAAAAAGTGCTATTATAAAATAACTCTCCATATATTAAAACATCTAAAGAAAATCAGAGCAGATGCAGGGAGCCTGTAGTCTTATTTTAGAACATTAATGAATTCTTGTCATATTCTTAAAAATCATCGATCCATTCTTCACAAAGAAGATGTGATTATGATTATTTTTAGATAATAAAAAGGAATTGCTTTCCAATTGAGTTATACAGGGTTGGTGAGAATTATCCCAGTTAAGGAAAATGAGTGATGCTTTATCTTTGAAAGTATCTTAAAATTATGAGGGCTGCATGTTTAGTAACAATACTAATACTGATACTACTACTACTAATAATAATAATAATAATAATAATTCTTTACATTATATAGCACTAATTCTTATACTCTAAGCGTTCATCCAAATATTATTTTTAATTGATTTTAAATAAATACTTTTTGCTTGTTTTGGTAAATAAATATTCAATATTGATTAACCACTGGAAAATATATCTCAAGATGTTCCATGTCCTCTCTTTAAAGATCTTTATTTTTTTTTTGTTAAAGCTCAGGTAGCATTTACTTTTAACATGAGTGCAAAGTTTGGATGGCTTGTCTGGATGGTGATAGACATGGCGCCTTCAACTCCATGGAGTGCTTACACGATGGCAGGTCTTTTTCATAGTAAACATGTAAATTTGTGAACACTGCAGTTCTTGAATGAACATGGCCAGTTCTTCTTAATTTTCTGAAAGATTATTGTGGTTCGCTCCTATGTCCTCTACCTTCTATTGGAAAAGCTGTACTGACTCAATCAGTTGTATCTTTACTAAAATATTAATTTTCATCCAACTTTAGGACTATCATAGTACTCTAAACGTTAGTTCACTTTTTAAATTTCCTGCTATTCACTTAAATATCTTTTGTAATTTGTACTGTAAGTCACTTTGACAAAGGACATCATCTAAGTAAATAACACTAAAAATAATAATAATGAATCACTCACTGCACACTACATTACACAGTGATGTTTATTACTTTGTTTAATATGAGAAATATATAAAGAGAGAGAGTACCGCATTTGATTTAAAAGACGGACCCTCACTTCATGTCAGACTGGCAAGGGCATCGTGTTCTGCAGTAGGGATGCCTGGACACAGAATTTAAATAACAACTATGTGTGATATTTGACCAATAACAAAAGATTTCATGGTTTTGCTTTGCTTTCTTTACTCTACACTGTACATGACAGGTAGAAAGAATATTGTGTGCACTTCATTTTCCTTTGATTACGTCATGTTATGCATGCTGATTATCCAAAATTAGCTACTAAATAAAGCATAAGTCAACGTTTAAGTGAGCACTTAAATTCCAGTGGATGGCTGTAACTCTCTTGATGTTGTTAGTGAAAATCAATGAGGGAAGTTAAAAAAATCACCAAGAAATCAATGGGTCCTGACCATCTGCAGTGAGGTTTGAGTAAAAGTGATTACACATATGGCATGTAGCAAACTGAGGCTCAGACTACAAAATATCACAACAAAGACAGAAATTATAGTATCATGGAAGATAGAAAATTAGATGTTTAAGCATGTGGCTTGGCAGCCACCTTCCTATTGGTGTTTTAGAGTATGCAATATGCAGTATATGGCCAAATGTTTGTGCACATCTGGCCATCACACCTATATGAGCTTGGTAGACATCCCATTCCATAACCTTTGGCATAAATCTGGAGATGCGCGCGCCCCCCCCACACACTTTGCGGCTATAAAAGCCCCCATCCTTCTAGGAAGGCTTTATGGATAATTTTTGAATATGTCTGTAGCAATGTGTCTATTCAACCAAAATAGCATTTGAGAAGTCAGGTACTGATGTTGGACAACAAGACCTGCTCCAATTCATTCCAAAGGTATTCAGCAGGGCTCTGTATTGGATACTCAGTTTCCTCCTCACCAAACACATAAACGCATGTCTTTATAGATCATACTTGGGCACAAGAGAACAGTCATGCTGGAACAAGAAAGGACCTTTCTTAAACTGTTGCCACAAAGCTGGAAGCACACAGTTGTCTAGAAAGTCTCTGTATGCTGATGCATTAACAGTATTAGAACCAAGAGGCATATCCTAAACTCTGGAAACAGCCCAAGATCATTATCCTCTAACAAACTTACTAGTTGTGTTTTCCTGATATCAGACCAGATTTGTCCATCAGACTATAAAATTGTGAAGTATATTTTATCAATCCTAAGAACATACTTAAGTTGCTCTGTAATCAATAGCGCCTGATGACTCGACTCTCGAGTCACGACTCTCTTGATTCACTGACACAATGTCTTTACTTGTGTTTCTGAATGGGTGAGTAGTAATTTTCTCAAACTAAATAAGGAGAAAACAGAAATTTTAGTGATTGGCAAAAATGGATATCATGTGGGTATTAGAAATAAACTTGATGCATTAGGGTTAAAAGTCAAGATAGAAGTAAAGAATTTAGGGGTAATTATCGACTCTGACCTGAATTTTAAATCACATATTAATCCGATCACTAGGACAGCATTTTTTCACTTAGATCTCTTATAACTTTGCAAGATGCTGAGAAATTAGTTCACGCTTTCACTTTTAGTTGACTCAATTACTGTAATGCACTCCTCTTAGGACTACCCAAAAAGACATCAATCGATTGCAACTTGTGCAGAATGCAGCTGCTAGAATCTCAACTAAGTAAAGAAAATCCGAGCACATCTCTCCAGTTCTGATGTCACTACACTGGTTACCCATGCCATTTAGAATTGACTTTAAAATATTTCTTATGGTTTACAAAGCCTTAAATAATCTCAATCCATTTTATATTTTGGAATGTCTTTCACCTTACACTCCAAATCATAACCTCAGATCTTCAAATGAGTGTCTGCTTATTATTCCAGGAGCTAAACTTAAAAGAAATGGTGAGGCAGCCTTCTGCTGTTATGCACCTAAAATCTGGAATAGCTTACCGATAAAAATTCGCCAGGCTAATAAGGTGGAGCACTTTAAAAAAACTGCTAAAAACACATTATTTTAACATGGCTTTCTCATAGCTTCATTTTAGTTTAACTCTGATACTCTGTATATGCATTTAATTATTATTATCATTCATGGTGGCTTCGACATCCATACTAAACCCTACTTTCTCTGATCAAAGCACCGTGCTGTCCCTACATTGATGGATTGAAGGCCAGATGTCCACATGACTATCATCGTCTAATTCTTCTGTTAGGTAGAATGCCTAGAGGGGGCTGGGTGGTCTTGTGGCCTCGGAACCCCTGCAGATTGGTTTTTTTTTTTCTGTTCTCCCTGGCCATTGGACCTCACTTTTATTCTACATTAATTAGCATTGCCTTATTTTTTTTTTAAATATTTTGTCTTTTTTCTCTTTCTTCATCCTGTAAAGCACTTATAGCTACATCATTTGGATGGAAATGTGCTATATAAATAAATATTGTTTTTGTTGTTGTAGTCCAATGGTGACATGCTTTACACCACTCCAGCTGATGCTCGGCATTGCTCATAGCCATTTTAGGCTTGTTTATAGCTGCTTGGCCATGGACACCCATTCCATGAAGCTTCAAATGCACATTTCTTGTGCCGATGTTGCTTCCAAATGCAGTTTGGAACTCTGTTGTGAGTGAAGCTCTTGAGGATAGTTGATTTTATTATTATGCTCTTTATTATGCTCTTTATTTCTGTGAGATTGTGTGGTTTACCAGTTCGTGGCTGAGCTGTTTTTGCTTCTAGACACTTCCAATTCACAATAATTGACCGAGGCAGGTGAAACAGAGCAGTTCCAGTTTGTAGTAAAGGTGGCATCCTATGACAGTGTCACATTTGAAATCTTTCAGCTGTTCCATACAATGACTTTGTCAGTGGTGATTGCATGGACATGTGCTTGATTTTATGTACGTGTTAACCATGGGTGCAGCTGAAACACATGAACACAATCATTTGGAAGGGTGTCCTCAAACTTTTGGCCATATAATGTATTTTTACTACATTTTTACTGTAAGATAAAACAGATATTAGAAAATAATCCAACAAATTAAGTTAATTTAAAAGTATGAGAAAAAAATCACACCTTTTTGGCTAATATGAATAAATGACATTTGCATATAAAGAAATAAATGCTTCTTCTAAAGGTAATACCTAGCATGTGCTATCTGAAGAAGAACATTTTTTCACACAAGCTAACTGCTTAAGTTATTCTCACTGCCACTCTGCAACATATACTGTATGACTGGAACTCAATCTCTGATATTTTTCGTCTCAGCAGCCCTAAATATGTAATTTTCCAAGGCACCCTTGCTTTTAACTAGAATGTATTATACAATGAATATTAGAATCTTAGAACAATTGTGATGCGAATGGGCCATTCATCCCAACAGGTAAGTCTATCATATTCACCTAAGGTTATGTAAAACAACATCAGGTTGAGATCTGAAGGTCCATTACGTCCTTCTCTCCACCATACATTATCAAGCAGGTTGGCAGGATTAAAAAGACCCCCAGAATAGCCTACAGGAAAATGAAGTTCCTTTTGTATACTCGTATGATTTAATCTCTGAAGATGTCACATGTCTTACATTTTTGGCTCTAATAGGCATACAGACTCACAGACATATAGGTCTTTTCATTTTTACATACGTGTTAATCCATGTTTTCAAAACTCTCAAAAGCATTGATCCAACAGAATTGTTTCATTTGAACATGTTAATTACATACAATACTTGTATTTGACATACAGTATGGAGTTATAGCATTAGACAGGTGACCCCAAGAAACAAATTTCAGAAAAAAATATACAAAGATGAACTTCACTGCATGCATAATGCATAATGCTTCCGACAAACTATATGCAAAATCGGCTTGCTAGTGAGCCTATATTAACCCTCTCCCAGGTGACTCATACTTAAATATCCCCACACGTATTTTTCTGTTTTTTTTTTACATCCTTCAGAGCAGCTCAGATGTGTAGAAGTTACCATGTAAGGAACAGGCTGAAAGATTTTTAAGAGACATGCACATTCGTTTTGTACATGCGCTTGCTGAATGTGACGCAGTTTCTATGGGAACATTAGAAAATGAATATGGAGCTTTGTATCTTCAAGCCAAGAGCACATTTAACAAACAAAAGCATGCATTCATATAAAATATTACCAGTTTCCACTGTGGATCTCAGCTTTGTCATGGATTTTTCTTCATAAAGTCTAAGCATCCATGAACACCGTTGTTTTTATTATCGTTGTAGAATCCTTTATCTTCTCAGATTTGCTTGTGTTATGTTATGTTTTGTTGTTTTGAACTATCGACATTTTTGTGATAGGCATGCCACGGGTTCACCTTTTTGGTTTTATGTTTTGTTTGCAGAAGATTTCTTTTTGTTTAGTTGGCACTGCCATCTTGTTTACTATTCCTACGGCCATTGCCATTCACAAGACACCATAAGGTGCCCATATCACAATGTCATAGTTTTGACCTAAAAACAATCACAAATGGCAGTTGATTTTTCTAGTACAGTGGAACCTCGGTTCACAAACGTCTCGGAACACGTACAAATTGGTTTACGACCAAAAAGTTTGCCAAACTTTTGCCTCTGTTCACTACCACACACTTGGTATACGAACAAGCCAGTTTCCCGTTCGGTTTGTGCATACCGATGATTTCCACATGTGTTCAGTCTCTCCCTGTGCAACGAGCGAGCCAGAGAGCGAGCGCGACACACACACACACACACGAGAGAGATACATACACACAGGCGTGCAAGAGAGCCACACACAGGCACGCAAGAGAGACACACACACACAGGCGTGCGAGAGAGAGAGACACACACACAGGCACGCACGAGAGAGACACACCCAGACGCGCGAGAAAGAGAGACACACACAAAGGTGCGCGAGAGACACACACACAGGAGAGAGTGAGAGAGAGAGAGAGAGAGAGACACACGCAAGCGAGGGAGACGGCTGGACACATAAGGCTTGTTTTTAAAGAGACAGATCCGAGCATTGTTTTAACCTCGGTGTATTTAATGAAGACTTTTTTCTATTGGATTTTAACTTCTACTTCACTTCTGTTTACAACGATCGGTTCGTAGTGTGCATTGTTGCAATGTTACTTTTCTTGGTGGTTTAATTACGGATTTTTCAAATGTTCATTTTTTTCCCGTTGCTTAAAACTCCTTACAAAAAGTGTTTTTAGCGAGCGGTTCATAGCGCTATAGCACAAACTCTTGCAGTGTTACTTTTCTCTGTTCAAGGTTTTCTCAGTGTTATTCAATGTTTTTACATTTAGTTTACTACTAGCAAAATACCCGCGCTTCGCAGCGGCGAAGTACTGCATTAAAATTTTTATTAAGAAGAAAATTTAACCTTTTTAAACTGAGGGAAAATATGCCAATAATTATTTGTTAAGGATCTCTTTGTATACCACATTGTCAGTTCGGCCCTCCGGTTGTAACATGACCAAGCTGTGCGCTGAGCTTACTCTTGAGCATGTAACTTACAGTCGGCCATGTGAACAGTAATCTTGTCTCAAATCTCACAGCTTGGATTGCTGCTGTCATAATCAGTTTGAGGTTCATGGTTTGTTTCAATTA
>JANRMT010027041.1:64809452-64851952 GCA_026402145.1 Polypterus bichir lapradei
AAGGAAATGAGTACCTGAGTAATGTAAAGTAAGTGTAAAATACCTATACAATAACTATAATTGTAATAAACAAACAATAAAACAGCGGAGAAGCCGTGGATTAAACAAAAAAGCTGTAGTTATCAGCAGGGAGACGTGAATCCCGTGGCGAAGCAAGGAAGGGAATGTAGAGACCGGAGCGACGGACGGCCTTATATAGGCAGGCAGCCAACAACGTGGGAGGCGTTGGGATGGGGGACCCAACGCCACCTCACACGGTGACCGAGCTGCAGGCTATGGACGTATATATGTACGTAAGTAGGATTCAGTTAGCGTTGGGAACCCATGTACCAAATTTCTTGAAGATGGGCCCATAAGTAACAAAGACTGTTGAAAAGTTCAATATGGCGGCCGACAGTGGCGTCATACCACCAAAATAAGTACGTACATTGGTTTCGGTTAGCTCAGGGAAGCCGCCTACCAAATTTCGAGAAGATGAGGCCATAAATAAGAAAGTTCAACATGGCGGACGTTGTTGATTGTTACGCGTAGAATTTCGAAATGAAACCTGCTTAACTTTTGTAAGTAAGCTGTAAGGAATGAGCCTGCCAAATTTCAGCCTTCTACCTATACGGGAAGTTGGAGAATTAGTGATGTTGGAAAATTCAATATGGCGGCTGACAGTGGTGTCATACCACCGAAATAAGTACGTACATTGGTTTCGGTTAGCTCAGGGAAGTCACCTACCAAATTTCGTGAAGATGGGGCCGTAAATAAGAAAGTTCAACATGGTGGACGTTGTTGACCGTTATGACCGTTACGCGTAGAATTTCGAAATGAAACCTGCTTAACTTTCATAAGTAAGCTGTAAGGAATGGGCCTGCCAAATTTCAGCCTTCTACCTACACGGGAAGTTTGAGAATTAGTGACGTTGGAAAGTTCAATATGGCGGCTGACAGTGGCGTCATACCACCGAAATAAGTATGCACATTGGTTTCGGTTAGCGCAGGGAAGCTGCCTACCAAATTTCGTGAAGATGGGGCCATGAATAAGAAAGTTCAATATGGCGGACGTTGTTGATCGTTATGACCGTTACGCGTAGAATTTCGAAATGAAACCTGCTTAACTTTTGTAAGTAAGCTGTAAGGAATGGGCCTACCAAATTTCAGCCTTCTACCTACACGGGAAGTTGGAGAATTAGTGACGTTTGGAAAATTCAATATGGCGGCCGACAGTGGCGTCATAACATCGAAATAAGTACGTACATCGGTTTTGGTTAGCGCAGGGAAGCCACCTACCAAATTTCGTGAAGATGGGGTCAGCCTTCTACCTACACGGGAAGTTTGAAAATTGGTGACGTTGGAAAGTTCAATATGGCGGCCGACAGTGGCGTCATACCATCGAAATAAGTACATACATCGGTTTCGGTTAGCGCAGGGAAGCCGCCTACCAAATTTTGTGAAGATGGGGCCATAAATAAGAAAGTTCAACATGGCGGACGTTGTCGACCGTTATGGCCGTTACGTGTAGAATTTCGAAATGAAACCTGCTTAACTTTTGTAAGTAAGCTGTAAGGAATGAGCCTGCCAAATTTCAGCTTTCTACCTACATGGGAAGTTGGAGAATTAGTGATGAGTGAGTGAGTGAGTGAGTGAGTGAGTGAGTGAATGAGTGAGTGAGTGAGGGCTTTGCCTTTTATTATTATAGATTACGCTGTGCATTCTATGGTAAAATGAACTGTATTTGTGTTTAAAAATCTTTAAGAAAAATATATTTACATACAGTTTGTACGGTCTGGAATGGATTAATTGTATTTACATACAATCCTATGGGGGAAATTACTTCGGTTTACGACCAAATCGGTTTACGACCATAGTTTTGGAATGAATTATGGTTGTGAACCGAGGTTCCACTGTATAGCTAGGGGCAAGAATTCTAAGTTAGTAATAGGACTTTTGATGATTTTTTTTTTCATTTTACTTCTGGTTTGAGCATTGGTTTGACATTTGGTTTCTTGACAATTGCTTGCTTTCTAGCTATGTTTCTGCCTTGCCATTTTACACTATGCTCCATCTCTAATTTTTCTCTTTTCAATCTCAATCTTTCTAGTCATAGTTACATAAGTGTGTTACTGTCTTAACTCTTCACATTTTGTTTGCAAAAAGCCTGCAGCCTTGCTGTATTTTCCAAGAGGCATAAGCAGATCAGGAATCATTGCAGAGTGCTCTCATGACTTTACATTGCGATCCTATGCAAACAAACAAATCCAGAATGGATTTCAACATTGCATTACCTTCCACCAAACTAAAATGTGTTCTTACAGATGGAATCCTAATAAAATAAAAGGAGTCATCATTTTACATCATCACATGTGGAGCCCAGCATCATTCAGCATCATCAATTCAAAGAACTTTTCATGAGGGCTATTTTATCATCTGGGATTTACATCTGGGATGATTCTGTGATGTTTGTAACCATAATGATGTTAATTTAACTTTTTTATGCTTTTTTAAAGTAAAGTAAGTTGTTTGATAAAGTCCCCACATTAGACTATGATGAAACAGGTGAAAGGGCAAAAGTGCTGCTATAAGACTGCAAATAGTGTACTTGTGTATTTTTTACCATTTTTTATTTATTTTTAGAAGTAATGACTTTGCATTTTCCATCAATATATGCATTGATTTTCATTTTATAACCACAGGCTTATGTCCCATAAGGTATAGATGGTGAAGAGGTTATACAGTATATGACTTTTGGCTTTACGTTCTCCCCCAATTCCCATGACAGCACTGACACATAAGGACACCAGTGGAAATTAAAGGGAAGTGCTTTTAAGCAGGAAGCACTTATTCAGCCAAATGGTTGTTAAAATGTAGATGAAGCGGAGAACCTGGCGGCATTAAGAAAACGTCTGGATGAGACATTGGAACAACTTAGCAATTAGCTAAACAAACAAACCTGATGCACTGAATGGACTGCTCTCTATTTAAGAAGCAATTTGAGAGTCTTTTCACCTATTTGAAACCCTCATTTTTCTACATTTGCTTTCCAGAAAACAAAGAGTGCTACACATACTGTAGTTAAGTCAACATCTTGCTCTTAAATGTAAAACACAGAATACCTAAACATTTATCTGAGGTAAGTCCTATCCAGTTTCTGTGTTGGTGAGCTCTTCCTGCTGCTGTTAGGAACCTCAGACATCCATTTAATTGCTTTTTTTTGTGTTTTCATTCAGATGGCATAAATTGTTCTCTGATTTATTTTGGAAATTAGACAACATGACAAGTAGAAAATTTGCAAAATTGTGCAAAACAATAAGCTTGCAGGACTATACATGTCAATATTGCAGTAAAGTTAAGTCAACAAACATGGCAGTCTTTTAATCAGTTGGAAAACAGTCCTCTTTAAAGTACACGATCAACATCAATATTTGATTTGATAACAATGAATGTGTAACGTACAGTAGGTGCATTTTTTTATAAAGTGAAATGAACAAAAGAATTTCAATAAAGCTTGTTATATAAGGGAATAAGGGGTATTATGAAACAAGAATGTTTTAAAAGTCTCTGCAACTTTGCACAAGACCCATGGGCCTTTGATTGTCAGAGGGGTTGTCTGGATGGCAATGGAAAGTACAATTACTGTAGTCATTTCCTTTTTCTATTATCAGATTATTGTGTAAAATTTTCCTCAAAATCATGAAACTTTCCCACCAGCCATTACAATGTCTGCAGACAAAGATAATCTGTCTAAAACTGATTAAGTTGGTGTTTGTGTTGCTATTACTTAGTACGTTTTCTTAAATTTTTCACTTAAGCTGGCACTTAAGTCTTCACTCTGCCTCAAGAATGATTTAAGATATGAAGAGGTAGAGGAAGTGACGGCGAAGGTGGTATGAAATGAGAATTGCGCCCGTACGCATGTGGCGCACGGCCGCCCTGTTGCCCAATGCCGAGAATTGATTCTACAATAAAATAAAATAAAGATAAAAAGAGGAATAACCTTGGAGGTCAATCATCACCCTGAAAGCGGATAGTAGACTTCACGTAGTATATGTGTACCAAATTTCAGGTAAATAGTTCAAACGGTTTGCGAGGTACAGATGATTTAAAATCCTGGAATGACAAACGGACAGCCATGGTAGCGTATTATATAAGAAGAAGATGGGAGACATCCTCTACTACAGAAGGTAATATCTGACAAGAACTTAGGGGTTTATGTTGACACAACATTTTCATCATCTAAGCAATTCGCAAAAGCTATTAAAAAGGCAAATAAAATGTTAGGTTATATCATAAAGATGGTTGAATATAAATCAATTGATGTTATGCATTGATAATACACTAGTGAGACCACATCTAAAGTATTGTGTGCAGTTATGGTCACCACACTACAAAAAAGACATAGCAACACATGAAGCTGTGCAGAGGAGAGTAACTAAGTGTATTCCAACACTTAAGGACACATCATACTCTGACAGAGCATTAAACCTTTTTAGTCTCAAGCAGGAAATACTGCATGGGGTCTTAGTCCGGGACTTCAAAATTCTCAAAGGCGGAGATAAAGTAGATCCAGAAGTCTTCTTTCAATTTGTTAAGGGTGAATGACATATTGGAGGACACCAGTGGTAGTAAAATTGCATTTAAGATTGAAGCCAGAAAACACTTCTCTTCTTTACAGAAAAAGTTGTGGGAATCTGGAACAAACTGCCAGGACACGTAGTTGAACCAGAAAACTTGAAAAACTTTATGAAATACAGTATCTGGATATGTTATTGACACAGTTTAGCTATTAGCTAAACAAACAAGCTTAATGATCTGAATGGTCTCCCCTCATTTATCAACTGTATGTTCTAATGTAAGGAAGCTCACCAATTCCTTTACATCCTCAGACATCTGATTAAAGCTCAGATTTTACCATTTATTTCCACTAACATCTACAGGCGCACTGTCAAGTCCATCCTCACTGACTGCATCACATCCTGGTACAGCACTTGCTCAGCTCAACATTGCAAAGCATTGCAAAGGGTTGTGAGGGTGGCACAGAATACATCCAGCTACATTCTGTTCAGGGCATATACGACACTTGCATACAGTATAATTAAAAAGCTCAGCCATCCTATACAGTTGTTTTTATCACTCCTCCCTTTTAGCAAATGGTAGAGGAGGTCACACTCACAACAGTAGATTCACAGATAGTTTCTATTCGCAAATCACAAGGTTACTGGACAGGGAAACAGCAGGATCATAGTTTTGAATGGTCTCACTAGAGGATCCATTTTTATCACTCTTTAATTAATATTGTTTTTATTATTACTAGCCAACCCACGGCGTAGCATACGCCGCATAATTATGTATTGATGGGTGAACACCTCCTGAAAGACACAGTTGTCCAAATGGGGTTGGTTTTGAGGAATTGACTGTAGGTGAATGAAAAGATGTAACTCTGGAGAGGGCAACATACAATACAGCGTTTTACACGCTGCATACAGCGATTCACATTTGAGACAAACTGTTTTACACGCCGCATACTGCGATTCACATCCGTGACAAATATGATTCTTCTTAGATGGTGCTGTCGCGTCCACCCACGCTCTCGAAGCATACATACTGCCTAGTCATGTGCCCGCTCGCAAGAGCAACCAACAGAGACCTGTTCACCAACTGTAAGACCATGGGACACCCCTCGCAAACTGTTCTACACGCCGCATACAGCGATTCACATCTGCGACAAACAAACTGTTTTACACACTGCATACAGTGATTCACATCCGTGACATGATTTTTCCTAGATGGTCCTGTCGCGTCCACCCTCTCACTCGAAGCATACACACTGCCTTGTCATGTGCCTGGTCACAAGAGCAACTGACAGAGACCCGTCCACCAACTGTAAGACCATGGGAAACCCCTCGGAAACTGTTTTACACACCGCATACAGCGATTTACATCCGTGACAAACATGCCTCTTCTTAGATAGTACTGCCGCGTCCACCGTCGTTCTCGAAGCATACACACCGCCTGGTCATGTGCCCGCTCGCAAGAGAAACTCACGGAGAGCCGCCCACCAGCTGCCTGTGTGTGTGCCTCTATCTGTCTCTGGCGCTGCCTGTGTGTGTGCGTGGCTTTCTCTTGCACTGCCTCTGTGTGAACCGGTCAGGCACAGAGAAGGTAAGCTGCTGAGAGAGCGTCTCGACTATTGCAGGGCCTGCATTGGTGAAGCAGGTGAGACGGTACAGAGGCACAGGGCTTATCGGTTTTTAAAGACTGCTTCCTTCATTGTGTTTTAACCTCAGTTTTAAAGGATTGTTTTAAGGATCCCATGGGATACCCCTCGCAAACTGTTTTACATGCTGTATATTACTTCCGCAAGAAACATGCCCTATGAACAGTCAACGTGGCTCAGAGGTGCATGTGGACTCTACGACAGACAAACATAAATGACGTTGCTTTTCCTGTGTCATCACGTCCGAGTTGGTGGGCGTGGTTCTGCGAGTTGTCGTCGTATCCAATGGTCTTAGAGTTGGTGGGCGTGGCCATCTAGCTATCTATCTATCTATCAGTTTGTGATGCAGATTGCTCTAGTTGAATAAATGTATAGAAAGAAAACAGGTAGTAATTCAGGGTGGTGGATTCTGGACTTTACCACCTGGAAACAAAGTAATTTTGAAGATACTGTGGTTAAGCAAATCTTTACAGTTGGATTCTATTACAGAAATACACAATTAGTGGTAATCTGCTTCCTGGACACCCTCAGTAGCCTCAGATTGATTATTTTTATCTGATATTTTATAAAGAGACTACATTTTTATAGGACAAAGTCCAGATTATAGAGTGAATGGAGGAGAAATTTCCAATTGTTTTCCTCAATTCTTCTTACTTTCTAGCCTTCCCTCATGAAGAAACCTCCAAGGTACTTGAACTCTTACCTGGGCCAACAGTTTATCAATTCTGTTTTGGAAGCAAGCTGCTCTTTTCCAGAAGAGGACCCTGTCCTTGAATTTGAAAATTCTAATTCACAACTTAACTGTATCACACACAGCTCCAGATCATGGAAGTGTGCGATGTAGATCACAGCATGATGATGAAGCCATAGCAGTCAACATCAGTCAACATCATCCACAAACAGCAGAGATGCAACTCTTCGGTACCAGACTGGATGGCATCTGAGCCTTGTCTGTGTCTTGTCACCCTGACTATAAAAAGACTATCCCTTGTCAGAGTTAATTTCTTACACTGAAATAACTTGCTGAGTTCCTCACCCTGTAATAGAGAATGAGTCCTGTAATTCTACACAGGTATGTAATCACTGATGTCTCTCTCTGCCAATACAATAGCTGAATGACAAGAAGCAGTGCACCCAGAACTCCATACTCTCGTAACACCTTTCCAAGTCCATGCAGACAAGATTGTGAAAATGTTGTGACTCCTCATATATTTGTGTGAGATCAAAAAGTTGGTCTTCTATTTCACGGCCTGAACAAAATCTGTATTGCTTCTCCTGAATTTGAGGTTCCGCTCTATTACACTAATACAGTATTGTCTTTACCAGAGCCTGAGAAGTGTGACTTCTTAGTAACACCTTTTAAACGTCTTTACTCTATTTGAATATTCTTTTGAAAATTTAACTTCCACATAATTTTATGGCCATTTAATATAACTATGCAAATCCTGTATCCCAATGAATTTAATTGGTCAGTGGCATTTTTGTAAACATTTTTGTAATTAAGAGATTAATTTTTTCTGTCATTGGGTTCCTTAACTGCAGGTTAAATTCCAAATTTTAGTCATATACACTGGTTATCATTCAAAAAGCTGTCTTTCCCTCCATCCATCTATCCATCCATCTATCCACCATCCCATTTTTTGTTGTTTTTGCTCATTACTGCACTAGATAATATATTTGTCACTTTAACACGTCCTCCATAGTTACTCGTACCAATAAATACAACAAGGAGAATTTGAAAATTTACAGTTACATTAATAATGAAGTGTGCTTTAAGGACTGGAATGCATTTCTAAAAGCTTCTAAGTTAATTTTGAGCCTCAGTAAAATTTCATTACTTGGCTATTTGCTTGGATTTTCACATGGTATGCAAACGTGTCTATGCCTAAAATGTATGAATATTAAAAGTTTCTACATATAACTGCAGCATATCATTCTTCATCTTTGAAACTTGATTAATTTAAATTTAATTTTATACCATGATTTAAAACCAACATTTATGATTTAAAAGATCTATTCACAAGTACCAAAAATAAATATATATATATATATATATATATATATATATATATATGCATTCTCTTGTTAAATAACAATACCATTCAAACATTACATAAAAATGGGAAATATGTATATGTATGATATCATTTGTCTAACATTTAAAAGTTTTAAAGGGATATACATATTACTTTATATAAACTGGCTACCTACTCAACTATAAAACTAGTAGTAAACTAAAAGGTTTGGGAAAAGTTAAACTAAACATTTTTATATTCTTGCTTTTGTATTAACTAGCTTTATTGTGTGGTGAACAGGACCACTGGCAATATTAAATGGATAACCAGGTTCGAAACCCTACTTTCTTTCTTATTTATGCACTTCAGATAAAATCATCGTACCATCTAGGGTACAGAATAATTTACTGAACAAGCGAAAGCCTGGCATGTGCAAGTAGCTAGCTACTTTGATACATTAGAAAAGAAGACCAATAATTTTGTAAGTTTTCTAAATAATAGCCAGCACTACAATTCATGTCCCTCTTGTTCACATTTTACAAAGGTTAGGTCTTAATAATGACAATGAGTGCTTGAAAGGCCAGCACTGAAGCATCAATGGAGTAAATCCAATTTAATTTGATTTATTTTTGTATAGCGCTCTTCATTGAATGCAGACATTCACATTTACTGTACTTGTTTGGCTGACACCTTTATCCAAGGCGACTTACACCATTTATGATACAATATCTTACATTTCTTTTGATTTTCTAATTGGAGCACAGGCTGGTCAAGTGACTTGCTAATTGTTGCACAGTGTCAGTAGCAGGATTTGAAGTTCAAAGCCATAACCACTACACCACACTGCTGGCCGCAGATGCAGAGTATTATGATAAGTTCACAGATAGATACACATACAAATTGAACAAACTACTAATTGCATAATGAGTACACAAAAAAAATCCAGATTTGTTAAACATACAGGAAAACAAGTGGTTTGAAACTGTTTAACGCAAATTGACCCAAGCAGTAGGTATCCATTAATTAATTGTTGAACTATGGGCAGGTGGCAAAGGACAAAGAGGAACACAAAAACTCCAAAAACTAAATCTGTTCTCTATTTATCTGTCTGTCTATTAGGGTACAAACATATTCTAAATTTCATACCGCTTTTATATACTCAATCTGTCAATTTCAAAAAAATTAATGGAATGAGCCATAGTATTTTACGTGGAAGAATACTTTGACTATTTGCACCAGTTATCTGTAGCTAAGTCTGCTGGTTTTACCCACATTTTCTGCTGAACTGTGATATGTACTAATCTCTCTATTATAAAAAAAAATCTTGGAAGGCTTGGAAGTAGACGAGACGTGATTTTCTTGGAAACAGTTTAAACGTCCCACGAGACAAGGCAGTGAGACAAAAGGAGAGCTGCTGTACAGGCTTTGAAATGTTTGAAGTGCTGCGCAACATGCAGATCACGCAGCACGGCAGCAGCAGCAGCAAGCCAACAGCTGATCAAGCAAAGAGGAGGTAAAAAAATGTATTTGTTTCCCAATGTATCACCATTTAAGAGGGGGTTTCAGAGGAGCAACCGCATCTCTTTAGCGTGTGTTCAGCTCCCCTCTTCACAACACAAGTGGCAGAGACACAAAGTAGCTGACACATAGGGGGTTAGACCCTGGGGGTTAGGGGGTGGGCGAGCAAAGCAAGCAGGGGGCAAAGCTCCCTAGTACTATTTAATATTATAGCAGCAGGCCTTCAAATAGGCCTCTTTTACACTCGTCTGCTATAATTTCTTCCCAATGTAAAAGCCAAAAATGAAATCTTAACTGAACTCAACAGTACATGAAGAGCAAGTACAGGAGGGGGTCTGCTACTGCTGTCAACACTGCTCTTCATATTACTGTACTTCTCCCTGTTAAAGCAGCTGGCATATTTAAATTACATATTTTTATTAATACAACACTGATATGCTTCTACTTTGACAAACAAGGTTGTTTTTACGTTACACTGTATAATGATCTAACACCACACCTTTTTTGTTGTCTAATGTTAATTGTATTTTCAAAGTGTTTAAGTTGCCTTGGTTTTTAACTGTCCTTAGTTATTGTGCTTCCCTTTGAATGCCAATCCAATTGTTTCACCTTTATCTAGTTCCTCAGCATTTGAAAACCAACAGATCTAAAACAATGTCCTAGCTGTCAGTAGAAACATCCCTAGGCATTTTTTTTTCTGGTGATTGTAAGCACCCCTTGCTATTTATGTCAAAATGAAGACAGCACAACTATTAGTACACGTGCAACAGTATCTCACATTTTAAAAAGGCACGTGCTGTGTCAAGGCAATCAAAGTCTGCACAAAACATGGCCCTTTCGCAAGGCGGTGAAGATATAACACACCTGGAAGGTTTTAGCCAAGTCTACTCCTCATTTCTTGTAAGTGCCTGATGAATGTGACTGATCTTAATGTTGCCAACCCAAAGCTTGACCTTGTAAGGTACCATGATAGTTACAGTTACAATAACTCCATGCACCTGCTTGGCCCATGACTGATACTTGTTGTAGCCATTCAATATTTATACTAAAATACTTTCTTTTTGCTTGCATTGCTTGTTAAGAACGCACCAATTCAAATGTTGACTTTAGTCTACAGCCCTGCAATGTCTCTGCAGGAGAAAGCCCCATGGTATGATGGGACGTGATTCATTGAACAGAACACTCTGACAAAGTTTGCAGATATAATTCTTTTTCTGTTTTTTTTATTGTTGAGAAAGTCTGAACAGATCTCTCTTCCAACCCATTTGATGAACCATGGCAAGGTGCAGCAGTCACATGTATGCTAGATGTCGAATGACGTGGTTTAATATTTATTTTAAGACAAGTTTACCTGTCTAAATACAACGCTTTCATGTACATTTGTAGGCTTGGCACTGAGGAGCACTAGGCAGCACAACAGCTTGCCTGAAGATTAGGGTAATGAAAGCATTTGTGCAACATATGTATAAGTCTTCATCCCAGCAACAAGCAGTCATACGATAATGACATGTGATGAAGTTTTATTTATTTATTTTTTTTGCAGATTATCACCTAAAAGTCAAACCTGGGTCATGTTTAAACAAAGAACTTATTATAAATAATTTTCAGCTACTGTGAGACTGAAAGAAAACAGGAAACCAAGAATAATAAAATGTCTAACTATTATCATTCAAATGTGTGTTCAATGCTTACTGTTGTGTATTATAAAATTGTTTTTAAAATGTAATTGACAATTTATTGACAGCCATTTCAGTGGATGCTTCCAAACTCTCTCTCTCTGTCTTTTGACAAAATTGGAAATACTTGGTACAGTCCTGAAATAAATTGTGTTGAAAGATAGATGGACTGAATGATGCCTTACGTCATGACTATTTGCTTACTTGAGGCAGCCAGTCAAGACCATAGCGAGAAATCTATTTATTCATTTATTCTCAAACTCCTATAATTCAAGTAGAGGTCACAGGAAGCTGGAGCATATTCTGGCAGTTTTGGATAGAATGTAGGAAATTTTCTCAGACAGGCCACCAGGCCACTGCTGAGCACACACATTCATTGATTCAAAGTCAAAAAGTCAAAGCGAACTTTATTGTCATCTCAACCATATACAAGTATACAGATAGATGAAATTGTGAAGCTCAGGGTCCACAGTGTAACAACATGAAATGCAAATAATAAATTAAAAATAGAATTAAAATTTAAATCTAAAATTGAAACACAAACAAGACATTGTGCAAAGACAAGACAAAGAAGTAGCAGCATTATTGACGTGTAGTAAGCAATATGAACATGTATGGCATTTGCAATCTAGATACATAAATATAAATATAACACATATAATGATTAATTCATTCACATGTCAAATCTACCTTTTAACACACAATTACATAAAGCCAATTTAAAATAAGCAGTTAATCCAACAAGCAGGTCTTTTGGATGTGGGAAGAAGCTGAAATAGAAAAGGAAAAATGTCACAAAGACATGCAAACAATGTACAGATTCCACTCAGATGATAACAAGGATTGGGATTTGAACCTAGAACTTTGGAACTGTTGAACAGGAATCTTACCCAGAGTGCCAAAGATACTGAAATAATCTGAGATAATAAATCGAACACTTGAAGTTGTAAAATGTGAGAAGAACCCAATTGTAAAAATGGGGATCCAGTGCTTTACTGAGAGTCCTTCCCAGACCTTAAACTAAAGGTCATGGTATGCACTCTGTTTTTCTAGTTTCCTCCACACTGCAAGAACCAAATATGGGAAAGATTTTACCAAGTGGTATAAAGTGTAAAGATGACAAGATAAAAATCTTCAACCATCCCAGTCCAAAACAGGGTCATGTGGAGCCAGGATGAGTCTTGACAGATATGGGAGAAACGCAGCAAGTAACAGGACATGAAGTGTCAGTCCATTGCAGAGCCCACTCATATGCGACCAATTTAGAATTAACAGTTAACTTAACATGCACATCTCTGTGAACAGAGAAAATGTACAAACTTCACGTGCTCAACAATGGGGTGCAGAATTTGAACACAGGATTTTGGATCTGTGAGGCAGCCATACAAACCAAGCTCTGCAATGCTGCTGAGCAGAAAAGTGGAAATCCTATTTTGAGAAACTAGATGGATAGAAAAACCTGATGAGGTTTGTACTTTATTATTATGAGAAATTATTACAGTAGTGGCGGCACGGTGGCACAGTGGGTAGCGCTGCTGCCTCGCAGTTAGGAGACCCAAGTTCACTTCCCGGGTCCTCCCTGCATTGAGTTTGCATGTTCTCCCCATGTCTGCTGGGTTTCCTCCGGGTGCTCCAGTTTCCTCCCACAGTCCAAAGACATGCAGGTTAGGTGCATTGGCGATTCTAAATTGTCCCTAGTGTGCGTGCCCTGTGGTGGGCTGGTGCCCTGCCCGGGGTTTGTTTCCTGTGTTGGCTGGGATTGGCTCCAGCAGACCCCCGTGACCCTGTAGTTAGGATATAGCGGGTTGGATAATGGTTGGATTATTACAGTAAATGATTCACCTTCTCACTTTCTAGAATATAGAAAATTACACCAGCATTAATTAGGAGATTTTGTGTAGTTTCAAGAAGAACCATTTTGCCTCACTGTTCTTTATAATTACATTCCCAGTTATGATACCAAAGAGACAAATTTGAATTGTATGAATGGGTATTCGGAATAATTTTGAAATATGATATTTAGATGGATAATAAGGTACTGCTGCATGCTGGCTGGACATTCAAAAAGAATTGCAATGTTCTGTGTAAATGTGGCTATACTCCAGTTAAAACAACAAAAAAAAGCTATGATGGCTTCAGAAAACTAGTGAGGAGATGATGTTGAAGTTGCTCCCCTTGGACATTTTGGAATAACTCCCACCTTCTGCCTGTAGTGATACATTTTTGTGTTTTTCTGAGGAAAAAGGATCATGTCACCTTAGACATCCATCTGCCCATCTGCAGAAGAACCTAACATCCCCAAACTGTCCAGAATGTGATTTGTTGAAAACCTGCCCACGATTCAAAGACAACCATTTAGGATTTCAAGTGCTAACTGTAAGATAATCGTCCAGATCAGTGCTGAATATTGGAGTGTTATAGCCTTATTCTATAGTAGATGCCATTTTGCATAACCCTTGTTAGGGTCACAACCTGCATTTCTAGGGAGGTGGTCTCTGGGGTTGTGACCTTGAGTTTGTCAGCAAGATGGGATAAAAGGTTGGCGGTTGCACCAAGCTTTATCTGATTTGCAGATAAATCCCTTAAACTTTTCTGTTAATTCATTCTTGTTATTGATTTTCGTGTCTTGCCTGAATTGTGACTGTGATTCTTGTCTTTCTTCTGGGTTTCGGTTGCTTCATTTATATTTTATTTGTTTTGTTTTGCCTTTTGCACACATCTCCTAAATCGACTCAAAAAATTGTTATATGTTTCCTGCCAATCTGGGACATTAATGACTGTGGGAGACATCAATCCTGTAGGGTTCATATAGCTTCAACTCAGCTGCTTCTGCATTATCTGTCCAACTATCATCTTCAACTCTGACCAGCTTTGTATTTATATTCTTAGCAATATCATTTATGTATATACCAGATATAAATAAAGTCAGTTTTGTTCCATCAAGTTTCAGATAATTGGAGCATTGAAACATAAATAAGATGAACATCAGGTAAGCAGCTTGTGTATTCTGTTAATTACAATCAATTAATACATTTTTGTTTAGCATGACATCAGAGAGTGTTGCATTTTGGTTTGACATGCAAGTAACAAATTCACTTTACTCTACACATGTGACATTGAGTCCAACTGCTAAAAGTACTTCAGTTACAGCTAAACAGTGTCCTGACAAGCAGGAAAATGGAGAATAAGAAGGCGGTGACACAGTGGGAGAAAAAAGCACCTTATTATTACACATATTGTCTTGTACAAGGATGACAGCTTTCAGATCTCCTCTCATTTAAAGATATTCTGAGTAGACATCAAAATTACAACTCCAGGGATATGAAAAGAGCACATTTTTCAATACTTTCAATATTAGCAGTGTTTATTACTCAGACATAAGGGAGGCAAAGAAGTTGATGACCATCAAGTAAGTGCAATTCAGATAATAAAACCATTAGATCTTCATCCTCATGGTGGGCGATCTGATTCTCTAGCATCCAGTCTGAATGAAAATGACACTTTGCTTTGATTGGCTATTGTGAATCATATTTTAAATAATGGAAACTAACTGCCAACATTTAGGTGATGTAAGCAGATGCACATAAAAAATGTACACTGGGTATAAAGACTCTTTATAAGCAGCTGGCTGATGCATATTCACTGAGAAATGCATGGCTCTTTGCTAATGTGAGACATTTAGGCTGTAACATTAACCATTTAATTTTAATTTCACAATTCTAATAGTACATACTCATATTAACTGGTCACTTGCAACAGTATAAGCTCAAAATGGATTTAATGAAAATATTAGAAAACCTTCCAATGCCAATAGTACTATGCTCATACCAGACAAGGCCCAGTCAACAGCATTGTTTAAAGTATTTCATGACAGAAGAATGAAACTATCACATTAAAGTTCTTTTCTGTACATCAATTATATGGCCTTATAGTCAGGAAGAACTCTGAAGTTTTTTGTGATCAAAATCTACTGTGCAAATTCTAAACCATAAATCAGCCTTATTTCACTGAGCCCCACTGTTCTTACTTCACCCCTATTATCAAACTCAGGTTTACAGGGGTCAGAGCCTATCATGGCAGGATTAAGCACAAGGCTGGAACCGAGCCTGGACAGTTTACCAATTCATCACAGGTAATATTCACTCATATTGGGCAAATGTATTTATTTATTTAAATAATTTTGTTTATTTTAATTGGAAACAGATAACATGCAGTCAAGTCAAATTTAACAAATTAAAGCAAAATTTGACCCACACCCATGATAAACAAAGAGGATCCAGCAACTGAAGCAACTCTATAAAAGGAGCAAGAAAAGAAGAGTATCGTTTTCCCCGAAATGGAAGCTTTTTCTAAAATGTTATTGGTTAGATCCTGACATATTTTTAAAAAGTTTTGAACAGATGCTCTAAGTGAGAATTATATTTTTTCCAATTTCATGTAGTACATAACATTGATTACATGCTGATTTAAGTGTGGTTGGGTGGGATTTTTCCAGTTGAGGAAGATAAGTCCTCCATGCTAATAGTGAAGTAAAGGCAATTACAGTTTGTTTGTCCTTCTCCACCTTAAGCCAATCTGGAAGAACACCAAACACATCTGTTAATTGGTTAGGAGGGATTGTTACCCCAAGGCTGTCTGAAAGGCTTTCAAAGATTTTTGTTCAAAATGTTAATTTGGTGCAGGCCCAAAACATGTGGCCCAGTGAGGTTGGAGTTAGACTGCAACGTTCGAAGGTTGAATCTTAGCCTGGAAACATTTTGGACAATTTTAAGCAAGATAAATGCACTCGATAAAAGATTTTAAATTGCACATATGGAGCTAGACTGTATTCTGTGTAAGGCTGTGTTCCACTCCTTTTCTGAAATATTAAGTGAAGATCTTTTTCCTAGTGTACTATTGAGTCTTTGAAAGGAAGATGCTTTAAAATATTTTTATAAATCATAGAGATGCTACCTGAGTCTTCAATAATTCTTCTGGAATAGAATGAGGTGGAGGGTGAGGAAAATTGGGCAGATTCTGCTTAGCAATGTTTATAGCTTGAAAGTAGTGGAGGAATTGTGTTGATGAAAGTTTGTACTTGAAGTGTAATTTTTGGCAGGATCCAAAGACATTATATTGGACAGATTTAGAGATGTCAATAAATCTAAGCCATTTATCTTGTGGATGAGGGGAATCAAATACAAACGTGAAACTCCAAGCTAGTGTCGCTACACTATAAAATTTATTACAGAAGAAATAGACAGGGTTCATCTATGGCCAGGGAATTCCCCTAGCTTCACTCACAGAACTGAGTTCACAGGAAAATAACAACATGACCTTTGTACTTATAGCACTGAAAAAATGTGGCGCATTATAGTCCAACAAACAAACAAAGAAACCACAGAACAGATCATTTATTGCAACAACCATAAATCCACTTCCTTCACTTTAATGTCACCAGAATATTTAAAATGACTGTGTTGTTAGCTATAGATGAATTGATATCTTTGTTGCTGGTCAAGGTAATTCATTATTATAATGTTTTTTATCACCTTACTATTGATATATTACTTTCCATATTATTAATTAAGTTAAATCATTTTTGATTTTTATATGCTGCCACTTAAAAACTTCTCATATGAGTTAATTTTAACTGATCTGGTGAATAAAAGTTCCTTGGAACGTTCTGCCAAATTTCTGTCTTTCTCTTTGCCTTTTACCTTTTATTTTATGGTAAGTCTCCTTTCTAACAAAGTGGCTGAACTATTTTTGATTAAAAATTCTTCCAGTATGTAATCTAGGTGGATCTTAAATAAAACTAGCTACTGTTTTGTCCAAAGAGTTATTTGGTGCCATGCTTCAGTGTAGCATTATGAGCAATACTACCTGGATAGGCGGTGGTAACACTAAATAGTTAACACTGGTACATCTCGCACATGCCAATAAGCATTGGCGAGGGTCAGTCAATCATTCTCCAACCCGCTATATCCTAACACAGGGTCACGGGGATCTACTGGAGCCAAATCCCAGCCAACACAGGGCGCAAGGCAGGAAAAAAACCCAGGCAGGGCAACGGCCCACCGCAGGACACACACACCCACACACCTAGCACACATTAGGGTCAATTTAGGATTGCCATTGCACCTAACCTGCATGTCTTTGGATGGTGGGAGGAAACCGGAGCACCCGGAGGAAACCCACGCAGACACGGGGAGAACAAGTAAACTCCACGCAGGGAGGACCTGGGAAGCAAACCCAGGTCTCCTTACTGCGAGGCAGCAATGCTACCACTGCGCCACCGTGCCGCCCATTGGTGAGGGTAAAAAACATATTTAAAAAAGGGAGTGCTGAGTCAGAAAGAAAGAAGCAGTTTCTTAGAGAAACAGATAGGAGAAATGGAAAGTCTAGAAGAGATTAAAATACATTCAGCAAGAAGAATGGAAGATGTAGTAGTATTAGTACTGACCACAGCAACGACAATACTGTTCCCAAACATGGCTAGGCCTAGCTTAAGGGAATCAAGGATTAATAAAATAAAAGATGCATGAAAAATGCTACACCATAACTAAAAGCTGAGTGGTGCAGTGGTTAAGGCTGATGCCTCACACTTCTATGAGTCCTGACACTGTTCACAGCCTTAGCCAGTGGTTCCCAACCTTTTCTGCTTTTCTGTGCTTCGCACCCCTAGAATATGTTTTGATGATGTACCCCCACAAAATTAATATTACATTTGAAGACTAAGAAGTCAAATTTTTAATTGTTGTACCACAAATTGAACTACATACTTGTGGGTGAACAAATTGAACTCAACAAAATTTTTTAACTCAGTGCATAAAATTTAAATATAAATTGAGGAATTTACCTTTAGAAATCTTAATAATCTTGAAACTTGACTGATGGGGTTAGGCCACCGGTGGGCAAAGTCAGTCCTGGAGGGCCGCAGTGGTTGCAGGTTTTTGTTCCAAACCAGTTGCTTAATTAAAAACCAATCCTTGTCAATATTTTCATTTCATGGCTTGCTAGTGCTTTAACTCTGCCATGTCAATTCATTCTCATATCCTAGATTTTTTTTTCCTTTCTAAGGATATCATCCAAATGATTTGAAGTCTAAAACAGACGAGTTATTCTCAGTGCTTCACTTTTTTCTTTTCATTTTCCTTCCAAGTATTTAATTAAACCCAATAGTGCATGATAAATACACACAGGTGTAAATGGAAACAAGCTAAATGGAGAAATGCTAGTCTATTTTGTCATTTGCATGTTATTGCTAATTAGGAGCAATTAAAAACCAGGAATACAGCTGTTTAAGACTAAAATAAGCAATAAGGGTTCAAAATCTTAACAAGCGAGACAACTAAAGTGAAGCAGAAGTGTTACTTGAGCAATAAGTGCTTCTTATTAAGCAATTGGGTTGGAACAAAAACCTGCAGCCACTGCGGCCCTCCAGGACTGAATCTGTCCACCCCTGGGTTAGGCTATCAATGATCAAGTGGTTTAGGAAATTTTTTAGAATGAAATGCCATTGACATGTTTTGTCCCCTAATAACACATGCACTACAGTTCAAAAACAGATGTTCCACACAGCTGAGTGTATGCAGCAGGTGTTACATCCAATTCAGTCCCACATGCTGTTTATTGAACATTCGCTCTCTTGACACTAAAGCTGTTTTGGTAAATGATATTATATTAAGTACAAAATCTGATCTGTTTCTTCTCACTGAAACCTGGCTTAGTAAATATGACACTGTTCCCCTAGCTGAGGCGTCACCAGATGGATACTCGTTCCTTCATAAGTCTAGAGATTCTGGTTGAGGAGGAGGCCTTGGAATAATTCATTGTAACAAAATGCAAATCACTTCTAAAAATTTAGGCAACTTTACATCCTTTGAGGCATTCATTTTAAATATTAAAACAGATTTCAACATGATTATAGTGCTAGTCTACAGACCACCAGGGCCATACTCATTGTTCATGGCTGAATTTAGCAAACTTTTATCTGTTTTGGCTATAAATTATGATCACGTAGTACTGATGGGGGATTTTAATGTACACATTGATGTGGAAACTGACACTTTTAGCAAATGTTTTACTTATTTGTTAAATTCAGTAGGATTTTGTCAGATTGTCAAAGGTCCAACTCATAATCATAACCACACATTAGATTTAATTATAACTTACAATGTTGAAATTCAAAATTTAAATATTACTCCATTAAATGAAGTTATTTCCGATCACTTCTTAATTACATTTGATTAAGTCCTGCCCTTGCCAACGCACTCACAGATTAAAACAAAGACAGTGCGACATCTAGATTGTAATTCTGCTTCAAAATTTATAGATACCTTGAGTAAGTCGAGTGTAATTGTGGAAAACCATTTAGATCAGTTAACATCAAATGTAAATGTGGAATACAATTTAGATCAGCTAACATCACATTATAATGTGACCTTGAGAGATGCTCTGGACACAGTGGCTCCCCTTAAAACAAAAGTAATCAAAGCACATAGAAACTCTTCCTGGTTTAATGAAAACACTCTCGCTCTTAAATTAGAGTGTCGAAAACTGGAGTGCAGATGGAGATCAACAAAGCTACATGTCTTTCAAATTGCATGGACAGAGAGTGTTAATAAATATAAAAAAGCCCTCTTTAAAGCTCGCTCAGAATACTATTCTACATTAATAGATAGCAATAATAAAAATCCTCGGGTACTGTTTAGAACAGTGGCTAAATTAACAAATGGGAATTCAGATCAACAGTGCAAAATACCAACAGATATTAGCAGCACAGACTTTATGAACTTCTTCAATGAGAAAATTAAAAATATAAGATCCCAGATCTCTGCATCACAGTACAAACCAAATACTAGCTTACCAGACCCTGTCTCACATTGCATTCAGCACTTTAATAATTTTAATCCTGTAACTGAGCAGGAAGTCTTAACTTTAATTTCTAAAATGAAGCCCACTACTTGTTCCCTAGATCCAGTGCCAACAAAACTAGTAAAAAATGCAATGGATGTTCTTGCAGCGCCTATTCTAAACATTATCAATAATTCATTATTGCATGGCACAGTACCTGATGCAGTAAAAGTGTCAGTCATTAAACCATTACTTAAAAAGTCAGACCTAGACCCACACATACTAAATAATTATAGGCCTATTTCAAATTTACCGTTTCTCTCTATAATACTAGAAAAAGTAGTCACCAGTCAGCTTCAGTCACACCTTACACATTACAATTTATTTGAGAAATTCCAGTCTGGTTTTCGCACTGGTCATAGTACAGAAACGGCACTAACACGGGTTGTAAATGACATTCTGATATCCTCTGATGAAGGAAACTCCACTGTAATTATGTTGTTAGACTTAAGTGCAGCATTTGACACCATTGACCATTCTATTTTACTGCACAGGCTAGAAAACGATGTTGGGCTTACAGGCCCCGTGCTCACTTGGTTTAGTTCTTATTTATCAAATCGATTCCAATATGTACAGAAATGTGCTGACAGTACTCCATCATTATACACAGAAGTTCAATACGGTGTCCCGCAGGGCTCACTACTGGGACCTTTTCTGTTTTCACTTTACATGCTTCCACTGGAATCTTCATTAGGAAACATAATGTTAATTTTCACTCGTATGCAGATGACACCCAGTTATACCTTTCATTAAAATCAAATGAAGTTTCTCCGATGTTGTCTTTAATTAGTTGTGTTAGCAAATTAAAGGAATGGATGAATGAGAACTACTTGTCTTTAAATACAGATAAAACAGAGATGTTAATTGTTGGAGGGAATTGACACATATTTTTAGGAAGTCACTGAGCACTGGAGAGATTCCGAAGGATTGGAAAATGGCAAATATCATTCCATTATATAAAAAGGGTGACAGGGCAGATCCAAGCAACTATAGGCCAGTAAGCTTAACATGCATCACAGGAAAATTAATGGAAGGAATTATTAAGGATAAGATTGAGCAACACATGGCAAGGACAGGAGTTATTCTGACCAGTCAGCATGGGTTCAGAAGAGGGAGGTCGTGCTTTACTAACATGTTGGAATTCTATGAGGTTGCAACAAAAGCATACGATCAAAGTGGAGCATATGATGTTATTTATCTGGACTTTCAGAAAGCATTTGATAAGGTGCCACATGAGAGGTTGGGCATCAAGTTAAAAGAAGTGGGAGTTCAGGGTGATGTTTTTAGATGGGTACAGAATTGGCTCAGACACAGGAAGCAGAGGGTGATGGTGCGAGGAACCTCATCAGAACTGGCCGATGTTAAGAGTGGTGTTCCACAGGGGTCAGTGCTAGGGCCGCTGCTATTTTTAATATATATAAATGATTTAGATAGGAATACAAGTAACAAGCTGGTTAAGTTTGCAGATGATACCAAGATAGGTGGATTAGCAGATAATTTGGAATCTGTTATATCATTACAGAAGGACTTGGATAGCATACAGGCTTGGGCAGATTTGTGGCAGATGAAATTTAATGTCAGTTAATGTAAAGTATTACACATAGGAAGTAAAAATATTGGGTTTGAATACACAATGGGCGGTCGGAAAATCGAGAGTACACCTTATGAGAAGGATTTAGGAGTCATAGTGGATTCTAAGCTATCAACTTCCCGACAGTGTTCAGAAGCCATTAAGAAGGCTAACAGAATGTTAGGATATATAGCACGATGTGTGGAGTACAAGTCCAAGGAGGTTATGCTCAACCTTTATAATGCACTGGTTAGGCCTCATCTTGAGTACTGTGTGCAGTTTTGGTCTCCAGGCTACAAAAAGGACATAGCAGCACTAGAAAAGGTCCAGAGAAGAGCGACTAGGCTGATTCCAGGACTACAGGGGTTGAATTATGAGGAAAGATTAAAAGAGCTGAGCCTTTACAGTTTAAGCAAAAGAAGATTAAGAGGTGACATGATTGAAGTTTTTAAAATTATGAAGGGAATTAGTACAGTGGATCGAGACTTGTATTTTAAAATGAGTTCATCAAGAACACGGGGACACAGTTGGAAACTTGTTAAGGGTAAATTTCGCACAAACATTAGGAAGTTTTTCTTTACACAAAGAACGATAGACACTTGGAATAAGCTACCAAGTAGTGTGGTAGACAGTAAGACGTTAGGGACTTTCAAAACTCGACTTGATGTTTTCTTGGAGGAAACAAGTGGATAGGACTGGCGAGCTTTGTTGGGCTGAATGGCCTGTTCTCGTCTGGAATGTTCTAATGTTCTAATGTTCTAATGACGCTGATCACAACAATATTTTGTCATCATTTAACTCAGTTGGAATCCCAATTAATGTTACTGAATCAGCCCGCAATCTAGGAGTTATTTTTGATTCTAGCATGTCATTTAAAGCACATATTACAAAGTTGTCCTAAACATGTTTCTTCCATCTTAAAAATGTTAGGAAATTAAGGTGCTTTCTAAATAAACAGGATTCTGAGAAATTAATTCATGCATTTATCTCTAGTAGGATTGACTATTGCAATGCGGTGTTCACTGGATGTTCAAACTGTTCTTTATACGGCCTCCAGTTAGTCCAAACTGCGGCTGCAAGAATTATTACAAGAACAAGAAAATATGCACACATAACTCCAGTTCTTAAATCCTTACACTGGCTCCCGGTTAAGTTTAGGGCAGATTACAAAATCCTCCTTTTAACATATAAAGCATTAAATGGCCAAGGTCCGACTTACTTGTCTGAACTTATCATGACTTACAAACCTGACCGCACATTAAGATCTCAAGATGTCGGTCTGCTTATGATTCCAAGAACTAATAAAATAACAGTGGAAGTGTGACGATGCGGGTTCTGGCTCCACACTCCCATCGCTGTTTAGGAAGCTCTTGAACCCAACACCGTCGGTAATGTTACCGATGAGCTAGTCAGTGAAGGCAATAAACATCTAAGCAAGGGGATGGTTAAAAAAAAAGTGCAAAAGTGCTTTTATTAAAAAAGACAATCATCCAAAACAAAAGTGTCCATAAAGTGCAGTGCTGTTCCAGTTCAATAAATAATCCAATAAGAAAAACGTGGAAGTAGAAACAATAAATAGAAAAAACAATCCTTTAAAACCAATGAGGTTAAAACGTTCAGGAAGCAGTATTTAAAAACAATTGACAAACCCGGTGCCTTCGTTTACAACTAGCGTCTCTCCTGCTTCACCCATCAGGGCCCCGCAACAAGGGAGACGCTCACTCTGCAGCTGACCTATTTCCTACTCCTGCTACTGCTGTCAGTTGCCTCACCGATCCTTGGCTCCGGTCGGCTCCTCCGGACAGCAACTTGGGAATCCCTTAACGGCCAAGGCTCTCACGTTAGGGACACCGCGTCCCAAGTCCCGACTCCCGCTACCTTCCGCGGAGAGTCCTGCACCTTCCCAGTCACTCCCGCCCTACAAAACAATCTTCTGCAGGGGCGACCACAACCACTTCTCCCGGGTGTTGGCCAAACACCCAGGCTGCCTTCAGCTGCCTTCGAGCGTTCGCTCGCCTACTTCCTCCTGCACCGACTTGCTCGCCTGCTTCCTCCTTCCCTCTAACCTCCGTTCTCTTCCTTCTCCTTCATTCTTTTTCTGATCTCCTAACCAACTCACGCTTCTTTCTTTATAACGTGAGGGGCCATCACAGCTGTAGCATTAGCCACGGGAACAATCACGGATGTGGACAGTTCCTCACCTGTACACTCAGTGAGAAACGCCCACAACCCCGAGCGTCCCGCGGCTCGCTACAACAACGCCCCCCTCACGAAGCCGCTTCGGGTGCGGTGATTATTTATTTAAGATGGCCTTTGCTCAACGAGCTGTGGACCCACTATACCACAGGAAGGTCGAGCTTTTACAGGGCCCCTAAACTGTGGAATGGTCTTCCTGCTTCTATAAGAGATGCCCCTTCGGTCTCAGCCTTTAAATCCCGGCTGAAGACTCACTACTTCAGTTTAGCATATCCTGACTAGAGCTGCTGATTAACTGTACAGACTGCATCTCTGTTGTTAGTCATTAGCACTAAAACATAAGTAACATGATAGTTATAATTGAATACTAACCCTCACCTATTCTGTTTCTGTTCTCGGTACTCAAATGTGGCAACTGGTGCCACGGCCCACCTGCCAAGTTGTTTGCCTGCCTATGGTAAAGTCATCCCTGATGGAGGATGGAAAAGAGGGGTCCTTTCATCGGATTTGCGGGCCCAGCACTGTTTCAGCCGTGGAATGGCCAAATGGGGGAGGCAGCTTGATGGATGAGGTCTCCAGGACTCTAAACTTATCCAAATCTTATTATGTGATATCATCTACTGTTAAATTCTGCTCCGTACTTCTAAAATTTTTTATATTTATGCTGTATTGAGGATTTGTTCTGTTCTGTGTATTGTATTGTATTGACCCCCTTCTTTTGACACCCACTGCACGCCCAACCTACCTGGAAAGGGGTCTCTCTTTGAACTACCTTTCCCAAGGTTTCTTCCATTTTTTTCCTACAAGGTTTTTTTTGGGAGTTTTTCCTTGTCTTCTCTGTCAAGAGGCAGGGACTGTTAAAGCCCATTGCGGCACTTCCTGTGTGATTTTGGGCTATACAAAAATAAACTGTATTGTATTGTATTGTATTGTACTTGTCCTCACTGGCTGAAATGTCAATAAAACCTCGAAATCAGTAACATTTTCAGGGCTTGCAAAGAAATCAATACTAAACTTCACCTTCTGAAAGATAACTGAAAGTCCAAATTTAATTATTGTAAAAAAAAAAAAGTTATTCACCTTATGAACACCCCTGCTGCAGCAAGGGACCTGTGAGAATGTGCATTTCTGTGACTCGTTCACAGGTGACACTTGCGCACACCTTGCTTGATTCTGTTCCTATCATAGAACAGTGGCGCTAACTATTGAATGACCTGCAAATAACTGCCCACTGCAAGATTCCGATTGCACCATAATGAAGTCAGACAACGCACCTCACTTAAACCCTTCCTCTTTATTGCACCTTCTGAAACGCTATCTTACACCCTTTGGGTGTGCGGGCATCCCAGGATAGGAACCCCTGGCCTAGACAGTGTTGGTGCATTTTCTTCACATCATCATTGTTTTTCTCACACATCTCAAAGACCTTTCTTTTGTGTTTATCTCCAACTTTAAACTTTAACCTTTGTACTTTTGCATACATTTTTATAGCTGTAATTTAAAATTTGTAATAGGGCAATTGTTGCCCACTTTTGCTTTGCACAAAATATTCAAAGTCTCTTTATCTTTATTCAGTGCAATCACAAAATTGCAATTTCTAATTCAAAAGCCTGTCAACTGTCCCCTGCTCATTGTATTATTTATAACATTTATAATATCATTGAACGCTCATTAAAACTTTGTTAGACCAGTGCCAGCTGTTTTCTGTCAGTTTATGAAAACATAAACACGAACAGTCAGGTAAGCAGACAAACTTCAGGGCTGTTTTGTGAAACTGTATGTGAAATAAAATTAATCTGTTTCACTCATCACTAATGGTAAACAAGAAATAAAAAATACAATTGTAATTTGTTTTCTCAAATAATAACGCACTTCCACAAAGGACAAAGGTTTGGGGACCATCCCCGTATAATGTCTGTTGGACAAGCACAGAAAACGCAAAGACTTTTGCAGGGATCAAGAAGCATGTATAGCAGTTGATACAATCACAGTAAAAATGGTGTTTATATACAGAGAACAAAATGGAGACAGGAAATGAGTTGTCAGGAGATGACGTTGAAACTGTGGGATGGACATATCATCATCAAAGGTGGACCGGAAGTGAGGTAATGATGGAAACGATGTCATCAGATGGAGCCGGTAGTATCGCCATTTGGAAGGGCCGGAAGTAACATCATCTGGAGATGCTGGAAGTGACGATCTGGTGACCATCTTGGAACCCGGAAGTAAGTAACGTTTTATTTTTCTTCTTTTTGTCTAATGAAGAGAGAGATAGAGACATTCGTACTGCACATCAACCCCTTGTCTCGCGTTGTTCCACTCACCTGTGGTCTCTTTGACTGCCTCCTAAGCGCACGTCTGTGACACAATGTACACAAAGTATACAGTTAGTTATCTACAACAGGGGTTGCCAAGTCCGTATCTTGGAGGACCATCGTGGCTGCAGGTTTTCATTCTAATCCCTATTTTAATGAGTGCCCTATTTGTGCTGCTAATTAACTTCTTGTGAATTCATTTTAATTGAATTGCTTTTTAAGATTTGCTCTCCTGAATTTCTTCATCATTCCTCTAAATTGCTTCATGTCTTTCCTTAAATAGCACCCAAACAGAAATGAAATATGAATTGAAGGAGCCAACAGAAGACCAACTAACAAACTCCAACCAATTTCACTCTAACCAGCTGCTTAATGAGGTACCAATTCTTGTTGTTAATTAAACCTGTTTTTAATTCTGTGGCTTGTTGCTGCATTAACAGACATTTCCGAAATTGTTGATTTTCCCTTTCTAAGAGCTCTGGCAAAATGTTTTGGGGACCTGAGAAGATCGACATTTCTGAGACCTTCATCTTTCTTTATTTTCAGATATTGTATGATGGACACTATTTATTTTGGCTTATTTTGTATCTCATTATTGTTTGGCTGCTAATTAAGGAAAAGAAACAAAATTAGTTCAAAAGAAGTTCATTAGCAGCATAAACGGGTCACTCATTAAGAAAAGGGTTAGAATGAAAACCTGCAGCCATGGTGGTCCTCCAGGACCAGAGTTGTTGACCCCTGATCTACATATCATGTATGAGATTGTGTGGGTAATTATTTTTAAATGAGAATGTTTTCAACAATTTGTGTATGGCAGAATGTGTTGGAACCTCGTTGTATCTCTTATTACTGGCATACTGCCTATGATTGACAGGAGTACAAAAAACACAAACTTTTTATTTTGTTGAACTATCTCTGAGTCATTAGTAATGGGCAAATTCTGGCTCTGTAAATAGATTGGTGGATATCATTCAAATATTGTATATCTATTTGGATTCTGCATATTCTCCCTGTGCCTGTGATTTCGCTTCTGCATTCTTTCACGCCTTAAATTTGGTATGCTAGTTTAACTGATAACTTTAAATTGACCTAGTGTGGATAATAATAATAATAATAATAATAATAATAATACATTTTATTTACATACTGTACGTACCACCTTTTCCATGCTCAAGGCACTTCACTGAGTCTGAGAAAGAGCAGCAGGGTATATATAACATTGGATACAAATACTATCTGAATAGAACACTAAAAATGATGGCTTGTATTGTAAAAACTGCTAAATATAAATTAAATGCGCTATGCTCGGACTGTATCATATGCTAGTGAGACAGCCTCTAGAGTACTCTATACAGATCAGGTCACCTCTCTACAGATATAGGTATAGCAGCGTTAGAAGTCATACAGAAAAGAGTAACACAGAGTGAAAAAAAGCATTTCCTACCCTATATGGGCGAATGGAATTAAACCCTTTAGCACTGGAGCAGAGAAGCTGTTGTGTTAGCTTGGAGTTGTGCACTTTATTGTGTAATGGTTTGCATGAGTATGTGGCTTTTAAATTCAATGTTGCTGTTGGAACAAGGGAATTTAAAATATTATCTATCTATCTATCTATCTATCTATCTATCTATCTATCTATCTATCTATCTATCTATCTATCTATCTATCTGTCTATCTATCTATCTATGTAACAATAGTGTATAATTGATGCAATAGTAAAAAACAGTAAAACAGCTGAATAACTTTTAAAGTAATGATAATTCTGATTTATTTTCTTCCTGTTAACTTAAATAATTAATTTGCTTCTCTGATAATTCATACTATTGCTCTCATTCCATTGTGGGTTATGGGTCTTAAGAGCTCCTCAACAAAGAAAACAAGAAGCACCAGACTAAGACAAAGCCTGCAGAGGGGGTGTCACAAGTTAAGCACGCAGCTATACTGTAAATATTCCACCTTACAGACACATTTCCTATTGATTACATTTCTTATATCTTATTTTAACTTAGTTTCCTAGCTTATTTGATTGTCAAAAAAAGGGCCATGTACGCATGGTCTGTAATTGGTAACATTTTAGTTTAGATGGCATTCACTTTATATAGAAAAACAGCAAAAGTCAGTTGGGTTGATGAAGATTTTATAAAGAAATTTGGAAAAATTTCCATTCAAGCAGGTTGCTAAAGGAATGAAAATGATTGACTGATTGCTTTAATATTTGGATTAAGTCTTTGTGCCTAAGGATATAAATAGGCACTTTTACATTACAGTCCCATTATTTGAAATCTGTTAATCTTAATGAACTGTTAGATGTAATTATGTTAGCTTCAATGCCTGGTGACAGTGTAGCCTCAGATATTTTAAACGTTATGTGTACCATTCCACAACATCTATTTCAGGTTTAAGTAGACTTTTTTAATGAAGAAATAAAATTTGTTTGCAGCAGGCTTGCAAAACCATACAAAACTACTCCACAGATGCAGTAATATAAACCAAGAAGCAAAAAATGTTATACTTTGTTATAATTAGAACTCTCACATAGCATTCCATAGATAAAATAATTAGACTGTGATTGTATGTTATATACCAAATTTAACCCAGGGGAAAATAAAGCATTATCTATCTATCTATCTATCTATCTATCTATCTATCTATCTATCTATCTATCTATCTATCTATCTATCTATCTGTCTAACTGTGCTGCTGTTTGTTCACCCTGTGGTGTCATGTCCAGGGGTTTGTTCCTTCCTTGACCAATATGCTTACTGGGTTTGGCTCCAGCCCCCTCCAAACCTGCCCAGGATATAGTGGGTTTAGTAAATTATGTGGTATGGTATAGTGTGGTATGTATGTTATTCTAATTTTGACATCAAAACATACTCTTCAGATATAATATTTTAAAAATGAGCAGTAAGCAGTGTCCTTTAACAATCTTAAATGTTTCTAACTTTCTGTGCCACATTTATATTTTACCAATGTCCGACAGTGCAATATAATTTATTAGCTGCCTCCACAGCTCCGCAGCTCTGCCTGTGTACTAGTGAAACTGGACAAATTTTAAAAATCAATAAAAAAAAAAAAATATTGAGAACAGTTTATATTGATAGCTTTCGATAGGGCCTCTTGAAATACAACATTGGTTTTGCTATCGTGGGCGAGAATGTAGTTGGCACTGTATCTGATCGTATCTGATCGTGTTCAGCTCTGATGGGAGAACATCCCCCGCATGGGGAGAAAAGCATGTGGCTGTGATATCTCTGCCAATGAGCAGCTACCCTCTAAAACACATAGTTGTGATCTATCTCTCTCAAAAACGTCAAATGTTACTCTTTAACAATTTCTAGATGAAAATATCTGCTGAACAAACAGGTATCGCTAGCTAAGCGGAAGCAAGGTACACTCCAACACGTAGCAAGAGGCACAGCGACTGGAACAGAGGCTAGCACGTGAGTGAGGATGGCCCCGCCCGGCTCCCTACTCCTGAGGTCCCGTCTCTCCCTCCCCTCAGCCTGCAGCCTGTCTGTCAGATTTGTGCAAATAAATTGGTGCTACAACCGAACTATTGTACGCGATCTTAGTGCAATGAGAAAAGTCACAAAATCAACCTGGAACGTTCAAGCAAATGCTAGAAAAAACACGATCTAAATCCGCTAAGTAGTTCTCTCGTTCTCTTGCTAAGCGGAGGTAAGGAACACGCCCTGAGGCTAACGCATGAGTGAGGAGGACCCTGCCCCCTCCCCTTAGGCCTGCTGCATGTCTCTCAGATTTGTGCAAATAAATTGGTACTGCAAGCAAACTATGATACTTAGCATAATGAGAGAGGTTGCAAAATCAACCAGAATGTTGAAGCAAATTACTGAAAAACACCCAAACTAAATCCGTTAAGTAGTTCTCTTGTGAAAAGCGGAAAAATTGCCAAATAAATGACACAGTCCTGTGTATAATTATCTTTTGTGAAGTTTTTAAAGCATGACCTACTGTATTAACTATCCTGAATTGCTTCACACTAAGCCACCCTTGAATATGAGATGTCCTCACTTCTAAAAAGGGATTTTTAAGAACAAAAATTGGATGACAATAGCAAGCAAATATAGTTTAATGGAATCTCATAAAAAGTTCCTAAGAGTTTATTTAAAATAAATCTTAATCAATATAAATATAAATAAATAGAAAATACGTTACAAATTTCTCTATAAACATTTTCCTATTGCTTTCTTTATGTGTTTTTAATGCTCCTTATATGTTTAGTCTGAAGGTGCCACAACTTTATCATTTTTTTGCTGTCATTCCGGAGAATGGTGTCTTGTTATCCTATTTTGTAATGACAAATCCTCACGTTTCATAAATTTCTAACTCAGCCGCAACTAGCCCTTAAAGGAAATACCACTATTTCTGGCAAATTCTCTTACTATTAAGGATTCTTTCATTACAGGCTGTCCTTCATTTCATAACTTTTTGAAATATGCTTAAGATTATGCCATCGGTTTTGAGGTGTTGTCCTGTTTATTGGGCCAGGAAAGGACTCTGCAGTCATTCTGCCAAGATATCCACCGTTTTTGACTTTTATGACATGCCAATGAAGTACATACGTCTCACTCACTGACTATTTGTACTGGTTGTACCAAGGTAGTTTTTCTTTTAAATTGAACATCACACATACATATATATATATACATATATTTATGGTTAAAAGCATGTTACAAAGAATGTGTGAACATTGGGCTTGGCAGATAAAGACTGAAACACTGTTTTCCTTTTTACAATGAACTTGTATTTACTGGACAAAAACTGTTGTTTTTGAGTCCTTTCTGGAAATATCATGCTGGGCCTGTTTTTTTTTTTGTGGAATGGCCTTCATTCAGAGCAGCTACAGAAGTTCAGATTTTCAGATTTTTTGTTTTCTTACATTGTTCATGTTTTACTTTATGGGTGTTTATTCTTCCCCAGCATTGTTATTTGAAAACTATTGAAGGGTGACACAGATGCTCAAAATTAAGACACACAGTGTGTCTTAAGTTACATTATATAGCATTATATTATGCCTTTAGCTTATAGTTTACTCTCTTTATAGTGGTGCAGTACACACTTAAAAATGATGGTTCTTTAATGGCATTTTATTGATCTATATTGGATTGTGTGATTCCTCATAGATCCATTGCTTGACAAAGCACTATTCAATTCTGGGAAGGGTTCCCTGCATATGAAGTTGGTTCTTTGTGCTTTGAAAAACATTCTTATATGTTGTCACACACACGCGCTTGGGGGGCAGTCTAAGGGCTTACCTGGGAGTAAGACACAGTGACTAGGTGTGTTGAATGGTGCTAATACCTTTTCTCCTTCCTCCACAGACCGGCTGAAGGAAAGCCTGCCAAAGACTCCACCTATTTCCTTTGTGAACATGCCTCCTACAAGACCTCACTTCTAACCATGATCCCACCCTTTCATGTGCCCTCTGTATATAACCAGACCTGTTAATCCTCTTGTCTAGTCTATTGGTGACTCAGTCTTGAATCACTTGTTTGTGTTGCAATTACCACAGTATATGGGGTGGACTCCCCAAACCTTTATACTTGTTCTCTGTGTTTTTTCCACAATTTAGAAAAACAAACTGAAATGTTTAATATATGGAAGGGTACCTAGCAGGACACTAACAGGTTAAGAAAACCTGTGTTATTGTATGTTTGCAAAAATCCTTTTAAATTCATGATTTATTGGTATTTCACAAATCTGTTGCTATCTATTCATGGTTGTTTACTGTATGGGGCCTGTTATATCTATAGGCAATAATGTTGTACTCATAAAAAGGAAGAAGATGGAGACAGGTTCAAAGTGATAAACTTTAACAGGTCATTTTACTAAGATCGTTTCTGAGTACACGTTACACCACCTTATTATTATCTACTTCCTAACAGCTCCCCAATACCCATAATTCCTTATTACTACGCAATCCCCAAAAGTTCAGACTTACAGTATACTACAGGGCCTGTTACAGATCTAAATAAATAAAGGTTCTTTCTGGAACCTTCGTGTGGATGGTGCTTTTGGAATACAAAAATAGTTCTTCTATGGCATTGCTTTGAAGAACCATTCTCATACTTTTTTTTAAGAGTGTAGTTTATTGTAGCTTCCTCATAAATCAATCATTCTGCATGGAGTGTGTGGGTTCTGCCTGTTATTTGGTTTTTCTCTGGCGATTCTGGTTGTTCTCCCACATTCTGAAGACATGCATGTTAGGTTCACTGGATTAGCCCCCTGGGTATTTGCATGACTGGACCTTGAGAGGTACTGCTGCTCTGTCTAAGACTGAATCCTACCTTGTGCCAAAGTACATTGGAGGATATCGTAAAGTTTATTTAATCTAAATCTAATTTTATGTTATGGCTTTATATTTTTTTTTCTAGAACTAAATATAGAGGAAATGGTAAGCATAACTCTTACACTTCATATATAGTGGAATGTCAAATTGTTTAATAAATAAAAAGTAAAATAAAGTGATGTGCCTACTGTTATGATTTGCTTGTAACTGTAAGTTACTTCACGTACATAAAAAAATGAAATTGCCTTAAACCACTTGAAATTTCTAATTGTCCGCTTATTAGTGTATAGTACATTGCAATCCACTTTATTTCAGCACTTGTTGCAGGCACTTGCTGCTGCCAGATTCACAATTTTTGGTTTTATCAGTTTCTGTACAAATCATTTTCCCTTTTCTATATTTTTATTTCCTCTTTATCTGTACATAAAACTCTTTAAGTCTGTTGAATATTGCCATCCAATTTGCCTGTCATTTAAGGTGATTAGTAGGCTATTACAATCCTAAATATCATCTTCCTCAATTCATTCTTTCAGACTAAATATCACAAAATTCAGTGGCCAGCAATGTGCATTCCCATTGCACTTCAACTGATGCTCCTGGTCACTAGGCCATTTCATGCCTAGAATCCACCTTTACTTATTTTTTCCAAACCTGTTGAACTATTTTTTAGTGTAGATGAGAAACTGATCTACTTTTATAAGCTGATCCAGGGGGTGTGGAGATTACTCTCGTTGAAAAATAATTCTTCAGTTTACACAATAAAGTTTTGGGGACCGTCCCTGTATATTGTCGTAAAGACAAGGTTGAAATAAACAGATCAAAGTCTTTTCAGCAAAATGATCACTTAACTGACAACAAATTGGCGTTTATATAAGCAAAGAATTATGGGGACAGGAAATGGTTGGCATGTTGTGACGCTGGAGACAGGAACCGGAACCAACGTCATCAGGATGAGACAGAAGTGGAGTAATCTGAGAGGGCCGGAAGTAACATCATTGCGGATCACCGGAAGTGACATCATTGTGGCCATTTTACTACCCGGAAGTGGAGGTATTTATTATTCTTCTGTTTTTCTGTTGAGAGAAGAGATTCAGGTAAGTACCACGTGATGACCCTTTATCTCGCGATAGTTCACTCACCTTTAGGCTCTTTGACTGCCTCCTAATCGCACGTGTGTGACAGGAGTTATGAAATGTCATTGTTAAATCACAGATTCAGACTTAATGAGAATCTAAACTTTTATTGAGGGAAGTTAACATTGCATATCTGTTTGCTCCTATTAGTCAGTGGAGTACATTAAAGGCTATTTTCCTTGTTACAGATATATATATATAGTCTTTAAAGTGTTCACTTACTTTAACTTACGCAATTATGCTAATATTTTTCCATTTTAATAACATATATTTCTAGCATTTTAAAGTGTACTGTGCTTTAAGATTTACTGTGTCTCTTGGCATTTGGTATATGGCAGCACATAAGAGACTCAATCAAAGCATGGTACACCTTGTAGTGTTTAAGGCAAATTAAACAGCACAGAAAAAGCAAAGCCTTTTCAACACATCAGAGCTGCCACTCACATGTTAAACAGTTTAAAAAATTGGAGAACTGGGAGCCTGAGTGTAGAAGAGGTGCTAGGGAGTTTCTGGAGCTGAGCAAGAGTAACTATTTGAGGCCTGGAGTTACTGCGCCCATGGCTTTACTCTGATGTGGCAAAAAATAATGGGATAGAAGGGCGAGTGAATGTGGCAAAAGTATATAAAGGTTTTACTACCTATTGATTCATCCATTTCCTGAACCAACTTAGTCCATTGCAGGTTTAAATGGCACTGGAAGTAATGAACGCTGGACAGGATGCCAGTCCATCACAGGCCACAGTTAGTCCTACAATGTCAATTTTAAACACAAAGCTTTATTTTTCTTTCTCCTAACTGTCAGTTAGTATTATTGTGAAATGCAGTGATCTCGCGCTTCGACTTTCGCGGCTTCACTCCATCGTGGATTTTAAATGTAAGCATATCTAAATATATATCACAGATTTTTCGCTGGTTCGCGGATTTCTGTGGTCAATGGCTCTTTTAATTTATGGTACATGCTTCCTCAGTTTGTTTGCCCAGTTGATTTCATACAAGAGACGCTATTGGCGGATGGCTGAGAAGCTACCCAATCAGAGCACGTATTACGTATTAAATAAAACTCCTTAATGATATAAGATATGCTTCCTGCGTGGTGCTTTGCACGCTTCAAAGCTCTAACAGCCGGTATTGATTTTTGATTGTTTGCTTTTTTCTGTCTCTCTCACTCTCTCTGACATTCTCTGCTCCTGACGGAGGGGGTGTGAGCAGAGGGGCTGTTTGCACAGAGGCTGTTTGCTTATAAGATACGGACGCGCCTGTAAAAAAATGCTGAAAGACTACCTTCACATTGATCCCTTCGTTGCGGCCGCTTTATATCGGTGCTTCCCATACTTAAAAGCCCAACAGCACGTATTGATTTTTGCTTGTTTACTTTTCTCTCTCTCTCTGACATTCTCCGCTGCTGACGCGTGGAAGAGGAAGATATGTTTGCATTCTTTTAATTGTGAGAAAGAACTGTCATCTCTGTCTTGTCATGGAGCACAGTTTAAACTTTTGACTAAAGGGTGTTATTTCATGTCTAGAGGGCTCTAATAATGTTAAAAAACGTATTTAGAAGGTTGTAAACAGGTTTTCTATGCTCTAACTGCGAAAATATTAGATTTATAAATAAAGAATCCTACTTCGTGGAACTTCATTTATCTGTCTGCAGCGGATTAACCGCGATAAACGAGGGTTTACTGTATAACTGTGTGGAGAATATTTATAAACAGTGTGGGAGAGATTCTAAGGGCTTAAAATATATAAAAATAATCATACAAACATATGGTTTCTACTTCGCGGATTTTCACCTATCGTGGGGGGTTCTGGAACGCAACCCCCGCGATCGAGGAGGGATTACTGTACTGTATATTCTTACTAGCCATTGATTAAATCCCTGGTTTGCTCCTAATGTGGCTGGAATGGACCTCCAAAATTTACAGACTGAAGGAAATGAGTTTGAAAATGGATGTGAAACATGAAGGGACACACAGGAGCACAATCCCATCATTCACAGCGTTTTGCCTTTCTGATGACCATGCTTTCACAGTAAGTAAGCACTGCTTAAATAACTGCACAGTCCCGCACACTGAATGAGTTAAACCCCTGTGAAAGTGCAGAGGTACAGTTTGAACAGTTTCAGAGATATATAGAGACTACCCTGGATTGCTTCAAACCAATACTGTTAAGGCTTTAATAAAGATGGATTGTTTTTAGCTGCATATAGTAATGATCTGCACATTACCAATGGTGGAATTAGTGTTTTGTAAATGTTCCACAATGGTTCTGCAGAACCTGACATTTTCCATGTAGTTAATTTAACAATAGGATCATTTTATTAGCACTGCTCAAAGTGGGTCTCTCTAAAGACTCAGTAGCAATGCATGTATTCACGATTAATTTATTCATTCACCCTGGCTGGTGTGGGAGACGTGAGTGGGTGATGCCTCCTGATATGGAAAACAGACTTGCATGAGCCCTAATGACCCCTTATGAGCAGCAGCTCACAGGCCGGTCTCAGATGGTTTGCCTAATCTGATTTCACCAAAACAAGTGAGGAATGCCTTTGTAAGGCCTCTGGGACAAATCAAGGCAGGCACTCGTTTTTTAGCAGTAGTATTTTTAGGTCACAGCCTGTAAGGCTAACGTGGTGACTCAAAATTGACCCTGTGGTCGTAACTCTGTGTGTGTGTGTGAGGATGACCTGTGATAGACTGGCACCCAGTACAAGCTGAGCTGCCACCTTGCACACAGTTCTGCCAAGGTCAGTATCTGTCCCTACAACCCTGAACTGGATAAGTGAATTAGAAAATTAATAAATGGTTACTGTTTCTTTCCCACGAATCACCCTCCCACAAAATTACCAATATTTGTGCAATGGCCTTTATTTAATAAATTCAGTCAGTCAGTCAGTCATTATCCAACCTGCTATATCCTAACACAGGGTCACGGGGGTCTGCTGGAGCCAATCCCAGCCAACACAGGGCGCAAGGCAGGAACAAATCCCCGGGCAGGGTGCCAGCCCACCGCAGGGCACACACACGCACCCACACACCAAGCACACACTAGGGACAATTTAGGATCTCCAATGCACCTAACCTGCATGTCTTTGGACAGTGGGAGGAAACCAGAGCTTAATAAATTCATATCCATCCATTTCCATTTTTCCTTTACAATGCAGCCGATAGTATCAGAAACAAAGCAAAAATAACCTCCTGGACATGATGTGCAGGGCATAATTATACTAAACTTCACTCTCACTTACTCTCTCACAACAGGCCGTTGCAGAGCAGAATATTAGCTCAAATGTTTAGTATGTGATAGAAAACTGAACTACTCACGGAAAACTTGCAAAGACTGGAATGAGATTGAGAAACAGATCGGAGTCCCAGTAGCTGTGCTGCCCCAGCACTAATCATTGAGCCACCAATTTACTCTCATTAAATACCGTCATATGCTGTAGCTTGTATATCCATTCATTGTCTTGCTTCTGCAGTCATCACTTTATATAGCACCTCTAATACTAAGAACTACCTCATTGTGCTTTACAAATGAGTTAGAGGAAGAATAATTTTGCAGTGTAAAAAGAATCAAACAATGAATGAAAAGAGTAAATTACAGGGAATGGTGAATAGCCATGCTTAAAGAATGCGGCACTGACAGACCTAATTTCTAATTTTATGCTATTCTCTTTCATTGCATTTACTTCTGATTGTTGCTTCTTAGTTATTATACTCGTTATTCAGCTTACAGATCAAATCAACTGGAATATTAATGTCTTTAATGTGTTCAATACTTTGCTGTGATTAGAACAAATAGCTTGGTCCTATCTAACCTTTGAAACAGAACATTTTTATATTATTTTGTTTCCCTTGCTATTTAGGAAATTTCAACAGTATCATAAATGTGTTATTCTCCTCCTGAGTATTATAATTTTTTCCATTTCATGTATTTAGAATCTTCAGTATTATCTTGCTGGCATAGGATTTCAATCAATAGTATTGTGATCCAAACATTCCTTGAGTTCCCTTAAATATGTAACCTTGTTCAACGGTGCTGACATGCTGTGCTCCCTCTGAATATTTCACTGTGACAATGGGCATGTCAGTATTCTGCAGGCACACAAATTATTTGTTGTAGGCACTACCATGCTGATAAGCCTTCTCGATTAAATAGGGAGACATAATAAAAGTCAGGCTGTGAAGAACTCTTGTGAGTGTAGCATGGTATGCTCATAGGAAGTTCACCAAGGTTTATTTCATCCACACAGACTTAATTACCTGCCTGCGATAAAATACCTACTATAAAGGAAACTGAAATATTGCCATGCTGAAGAAACAAAAAAAATATTGAAAACACAAAAAAACAATCAGTTCTCAGAAGGAAATGTTCAAAATTAACCTTTTAGTTCTGTGCAAAGATCAGTGCCCATATTCATCAAGCGTCTCAGAATTACTCGTAGGAACTACGAGTTTGACCAGAATGAGAATTTGTCCTTATTTTGAGTTATCTTTTATGGGACAGGAAGTGGCAAGAGAAACTGTGAAGACAAAATTGGAATGATAGAAGGTTGACTGAATTTATGGCAATGAAGAACTTTGACTTTTATGGGTAAGACCTTAGTAGTGAAAACCTAGAAACTGTCTTCATTTATGTATTTGGGGATGGTTTTTCCATTGCCATGTGATTTGGGGGTAAACATTAAAGCAATGGTGTGAGAGGATAAGAAGATTTGATATAGAGTGACGAGTGGAAAATGGAGGTAGAGGTATCCCATGCATTGAACTGAAGATGGACTGTGTTTTTTTACACATCTTTATGCAAGGCTTTGCATTGGGCCTTTGTACACAAATTTCAATATTTTGTGGCTCTGTTTTTCCCAACAGTAATGAGGTGCCTAACAGTGTGGTCAAATTTGACACCAAAGACAGAGGAGAGTCCTGGAGGGAATAAATATGCAGAAAAACTGAAAATGAAGTGCAAGGAATTTGCAGATGTTGCTTTGTGTTGCAAACAGAAAGACTTGCACAAATATAAGGCTGTCAGGCATACAATGGAGGAGTGGCAGAGTTTGACATGAAAGGTTGAAGTGGGGTTATGGTTTGCGGTACAGTCAAAAGGACTGGAAAATATTTTAAAGGACTTGAACTGGATGATGGTGTGGGGAAGATTATGTATGAAGGAGAGGAGGTAAAAACAAGGTTTGGCAGAGACAAGGACATGTCCAAGACCAGACTGTGCTCAGGTGGAGACAATTAAACATGTGTTTTAGGAGTGCAGCTGGACACAAGAAGTGTAGGCAAATGTGGAAGGATTATTGAAAATGGTAAAAATTATTTTATCATATGGTTTCATTTTGAAAGCTGGAAATTGCAAAGGTTCAAGGGAAGCCTTTTTGAAATGGCTTGTTATTACCCTGGCAAAGAAATGCATATGGGATGCCAGGTGTATCCTGAGAAACCAGAGATGTGTGCTGCGAATAAAAAAGATTTTTGAAAAGGAGCTAGAAAGGATAATTAAGAGAGATATTGAGAAGTAGGGTCTGGCGGCAGGTAAGGAGAGATGGAAAAGCTTGTGGATATTCGGAAAAAGGGAAAATAGGATCTTAATGGGAACTGATTTTAAATCTGAAATATAAGTGTGTAGTATGGATGTTTGGTCCAATGTTTTAGAAAAATGATAGTCTTCAGTTTAGAGATGAAAATAGGAAAATGACTGTACCTTAACATGACTTCCTTTAAAAAAACTGTTTTTATTCAATGGTGTAATGGAATTGTTGTGGATTGTGTTTTGTAATGTGTAAATAAAACTTACTTATACAAAAAAAGTTGTTATGAAGTGTCCTACACCTACTCCCAGAAAGGAGTAGGAATTCACATTTGAGAATACTAAGTCATGTCATGATTTTACAGCACCCTGAACTGCAAAATAGCACTCATGATGATCTTAAGGCTTTGTTACAAAGATAATAATTAATATTCAAAGTAGTAGTAGAAGAAAAAGAAAAAGAATAAGGAGAACATAATAAGGTAGGTTATTGATCTAAGGTTCACATAATGGTTGCCACTTTACTTCATACTATATGTGTGTCATCAGGGTTATGTTGATGTCTTGATTCACTTTTGTAAATGTTTCTTTCTCTCCATAACAACTTGCTATTGATGTGGACTTGTTAATTCTAATTGTCAAGAGGTATGTTAACAGGAATAAAGTCAGTAGTAGGACTGTGGGAATTTCCAAATAGAAACCAGTAAACATTTAGTCATGATTATTCCAATAAAGATATAGTATGCAGACAACAGAAAAAACACAAAGAACCCAGAGGCTAAATCTACTGCAAGCTAGTGCCTATACATGTATTGAAATTGGGCATATTGGTAACGTCTCTTCTGTAACAATTACAAAAATAACAAACCCCAGCACTTCACTTGGAGACAAGTCTAGTCAGGTTTATTGTCATGTGTACATAATATAATGAATATAATGAATTTCTTCGGTCAACTCTTCTGTCATATTTAGGGTACATGGGAGATTCTAAGAAGTGTGACAGATGGCTGTGGTTCTTTCCTGGCCGAGAGGCTGATATATACAGGAAGGATCGGGGGAGCAGATGTGGACAGGACATTTCCTCCCCTGGAGTGCTAGAGGGCATCATCCCCCCCCACCCCACCCCCGCCGAGGTTGCTGTGACTCCATGGATTTCTGCAGGGTACGCTAGGAGTTGGAGTTAATTGCAGCCCTGATAGGTACCGTGGAGGCCGCCATGGGGAGCTGCAGAGGCCTACTTTCCACCACACCTCCCATGTGCAGCATAAAGGGAGTCGCCCCACTTCACTCAGGGAGCAAGAGTCGGGAGGAAGAGTGATGAAGCTTGTCCATGGAGGAGTGGAGGTGGAATGAGGAAGAGAAGGAAAGAAAGTGCTGAGGAACTGTATATTGGTGCTTTATACTGTGCTGCTGTAGGAAGAGAGGGAAAGGTGCTTCCCCAACTGTAAATGCTGTAAAACGTTTTGTGCTGCACTTGTGTCTAGCGTCTGTCTGTGTTGGGGTGGGGGCAACTGGAGCACCCTGAGGTGGTTCACAGAAGGTTGCATAGTAAAATTAAACAAAAATTTTAAACATTTACTAATAAGAATGGAGGGTGAATGGAAAATGGAACAACAAATGGGGATTTAAATTAAATCAGGCTGCATAAATAAAATGACTCTATGATTAACACATCATGACTAAATCAAAAGAAATAGAATGCCACAATTATACAGTAAGTGGACTTGAAGAAGATTAGAAAAAATTTTGATTAAGAAATTTCTTACTATTAAGTTGACTTCAACCTGTAAGCCCAGTACAGTATAAAATAATTGTATATAATATAAATAACAGATGTAGCAAAAACATAACGCTGAAACATACATTTAGAGACAATGTGCAATATAGAGTACTAGCTGTGTTACCTGGCTTCACCTGGAAAACCACTGAAGAAAATTAACGTTGGTTATAGTGAAAGAGGTTAATCAGATGTATCAGAAGTACTGTGTAGGCAACTGAGTACTTTTCTGTATACAATATTTGTTTTTTTTCCCCATTAAGGCTTATATTATTAGTTCACTGGAGCTCCTTACTCGTGAACATGCTACACCCAATTGCACATGAGTAAATATTCCTGCCATATATCAATTCTTGCCTTTCTTTGTGACTTAACTTCTGATGATGATCATTGCAAAACACAATTTTAAAGGAAACTGTATTCCTTTGAATTCAAACAGGTTAATTAGTAGGTATTGTCAATGCACGGAACGAACCAACACACAGTCGTCCGTGACTGAAAACTGGCGGACCGCTATCGTGCCTTCTCCTCCCAGATGGAGGGATGGGGGTGGACAGCGCTGAGGCGCGGAGGGTGGAACGGGAGGAGAGGAGAAGGACGTCGATTCTGCTCCCTCGTCATGCTAGTTTGCTGATTTCTCGTTCAGTATGCACTGCCTGCTCATGTGCCCACCTCCAACTTGTCACTTGAGTCGTTGTCGTCTTTGCACAGTCCAGATGCACCTGTGACTCACGTCTTCTGTGTTCCTGCAGGAGCATCTAAGAAGACGCATGTTTGTCGCGGATGCAAATTGCTGTATGTAGCGTGTAAAACAGTTTGCTATGGTGCACGCGGTCGTGCGTCGTAACTGAAAACTCGGTTTTTAAAGACTGCTTACTTCATTGTGTTTTAACCTCAGTTGTAAAGGATTGTTTTAAGGATCCCATGGGATACCCCTCGCAATCCGTTTTACACGCTGCATATGGCGATTCACCTCCGCGAGAAACATGCCTCTATGAACAGTCAACGTGGCTCGGAGGTGCATGTGGCCTCTACGACAGACGAATATAAATGACGCCGTTTTTTTCTGTGTATTCGCGTCCGAGTTGGTGGGAGTGGCTCTGCGAGTTGTCGTCGTATCCAATGGTCTTGAAGTTGGTGGGCGTGGCTCCTTCCTGCATGCGCCATAGGTGTCTTACTTGTCGGCGGCTAAGTGAATCCACGCCCCTTCCGGCGTGCTTTCCATGGGTGTCTTGCTTTAGTGAATTATATATACAGTATAGACTAGCAAAATACCCGGGCTTCGCAGCGGCGAAGTACTGCATTAAAATTTTTATTAAGAAGAAAATTTTACCTTTTTAAACTGAGGGAAAATATGCCAAT
>JANRMT010027041.1:64861673-64991424 GCA_026402145.1 Polypterus bichir lapradei
ATGTTACGTTATTTTCAAAATGTTTCCTTTTCTTTTTCATTGCTTCTTTAACACACTACTTCTCCGCTGCGAACCGCGGGTATTTTGCTAGTGATAAGATAAGATCAAGTTAAAAGAAATAATATTGTACAATGTCCACCTCCTCTATGTTCTGTCCATAAAGATCCCTTCTACTGAACTGTGCAAGCGTTTAAACTGACCAAAGCATGTCATCGTTTCTGGCCTGTGCTGTATGTAGGGCTTGAAGTGGGCTAGTGCACTTTACCGGCAGTTCCCAGTTTCTGCTTTGCAAACCTAAGTGTAGTGATACACTGCGGTCTGACCTCAAAGGGTACTTCTTATTTCTGCACAATGTTGCATGTATTTTAGCACTAAGCCTCACCCCCCCAACCCCCCTTCCTTTAAGTTTATGTATATAGGAGCCCTCAGCCATCCAATCTGGCATGGATTTGTAGGTGTTTTATAAAGCATTGTGTGGAATATGAAGTAGTGAACAGAACAGGCAGTACGTTGTGTACCCAAGGAGGCCAATTGCTAACCATGTCTTTTTTGAGATCTGCCTAACTTTTTCTTTGTCCATTTCATATCTCATTTTCCATGTAGCTTACCACCTCATTTCTTTTTCTTGCGCATGGCAGCTGCCCTTTATCACTTTCTCTGAGCAATTACAGCCTCAGCTTGATCAGTGGTGCTGTTGTGCTTGAGACATTCGCTTGCATGAAATACACACCCCATTTTCTGCATGTTTACAGCTGAGACAAAAAGAAGATGTGCTGCATAAGAATATCACACTTGCTACAGCATAATTACTGACAAATACAAAAATATGTGTTAGCTATTTTTGTTTTTTCATAATGTTTCCAAATTTTAATCAAATCTTCCAAAGCATTTTTAAGATTTTGGGGTATTTAGTATTTGCTATTGTAGTATTACCCCTAAATAACTGATATGTCAACATGTCCTGTGTTAGCCGATACCTAGTGCCCTAGAGGTAACATCCTGCTAAATTTCAGCTCTTTAACTAAAGGAGAAATAGTGTTTTTGCTGATGAATGTGTCAATCAGCCAGTCAACTCTTCATTATACTTGTGTATATATATCTCTATATATATAAAATCTAATGTGTGTCTATCTGTACGTCTGTCCGCTTTTCATGAGAGAGCTACTTAACGGATTTAGATCTGTTTTTTTCTATAATTTGCTTGAACATTCTGTTTGATTTTGCGAATTATCTCATTGTGCTAAGAATCATAGTTTGCTTGCAGTACTGATTTATTAGCGCAAATTCTAGAAACATGCAGCAGGTCGAGAACCTCCTCACTCATGCGCCAGCCTCTTGGCGTTCCTTACCTCCACTTAGCTAGTGAACCAGAAAACTACTTAACAGATTTAGATTGTTTTTTTTTTCTATAATTTGCTTGAAGATTCTGGTTGATTTTGTGACTTCTCTCATCACGCTAAAAATCATAGTTTCCTTGCGGTACCAATTTATTAGCGCAAATTTGAGAGACACGCAGCAGGCTGAGGCCCTCCTCACACATGCGCTAGCCTTGGGGCGTTCCTTACCTTCGCTTAGCTAGTGAACGAGAGAACTACTTAATGGATTTAGATCTTTTTTTTCTATGATTTGCTTGAACATTCTGAATTAATTTTGTGACTTCTCTCATCGCGCAAAGATATCATAGTTCAGTTGCAGGAGCGATATATTCATGCTAATCCGAGACAGAGACTATATATATATATATTGTGGAAAGCGTACCCCCAGACACAGACAGACCGACACCAGGATGTCCAAAACACACTTCTTTATTTTCTTTTTCACTGCACCACAATGCCTTCAATGACCAACCCTCTCCTTTCTTTTCTTCTTCTTCTTCCTTCTTTCTCTCTTTCTCTCTTTCTTGACCTCCTTCCTCCTCCTCACAAGCTTCGTCTCCTTCCTCCCAACTCTGGCTCATTGTCTGGAAGGAGGAGGCCCCTTTTATCATGACCCGTATGAGCCCCAGGTGCTCCCCTTGACGTCACTTCCTGGTGTGGTGGAAGTGTCAGGAAAGCACCTGGAAGCACTCTGGGTGTCCTCAGAATTACTTCCAGCAGCACTTCCTGGTGTGGCGGAAGTGCTGCCATCCAGGCTTCTCTCACTGACCGGGCACCCCCTGGCGGTGGCCACGTCCTCTCATGCAGGGTGTCCCAGCTCTGTCCCTGTGACCCCCAAATAGTCCCGGGCGGCTGCCCTCTCGTGGTCGAGGAAAAGTATTGTCCAACTGGGGGACTATCCAGGCATCCCGGCCGGGCAGTGTCCCCGGTCATCTGTGACAATATATATAGTCACACATGTGCGCATGGGAGGCAGCTAAAGGGCTTGAGTGTCGGCGGTTCTGAGGCATGCCGGGATGTGGCAGGGTGCACTGACTCTTTTTCTCCCTTTCCTGTAGTCCATTCCCGGGAAATTCCACCTGGCTCCCTTGACGTCACTTCCGGGACTGAGCCAATGGAAGTAGACCTTACCGTCTCCAGCCCCTGTGATGTCACGTCCAGGCTCAAACCAATGATTGAAGAACATAGACCCGATCCTTATGACCTCACTTCCTGTCTTCCCCTTTAAAAGCCTGCCCTTTTCCCTCAGTCTTGTTCTGGACTCAGTTGTATGCACTTCAGTGCTGATTATTTGATAAAAATGACTTTTGCAGCCGGGATACCATATTATATGGGTGGCTGCCCCAAACCTTTATATGTTTATGTCTCGTTTTTGTGACAATATATATATATAGTCAATTAGTCATTTTCTAACACACACACACACCCCAACCACACACTACAGACAAATTAAGAACACAAATTCACCTAACCTGAATGTCTTTGGACTGTGGGAGTAAACCGCAAGACTTGGAGGAAACCAAACACAGACATGGGGAGAACATACAAGCTCCATGCAGGGAGGACCCAGAATGTGAACCCTGGTCTTCTTACTGTGACCGTATATGTGGAAGGACCAGGGGAGAGGGCATTGATGAGGCAATACCTCCCCTGGGACACTAGAGGGCAGCCCTCCTGGGTGGCTGTGGCACCACGGATTCCCGCAGGGCATATCAGGAAATGGAATTTGGTGAAGCCCTGTTGGGTTCTGTGTCGGCCGCCAAAGGGATCTGCAGAGCCCCATAGACGACCTCCAGCACACCTGGGAGTGATTCAAGGTAATACTGATGAACCACCAGGAACTGAATAAGAGGAGGCACCTCACTCCATTGAATGGCCAGAGTTGGGAGGAAGAAGACAAAGCCTGAGGTGGTATGGAGGTGGATGGACTGATGGCAAGGAAGGGACTGAACTGTGTGTTGTGGTGTTGGTGATTTGTGCACACTTTAAAACTGTAAATAAACCGGGTGTTGAGTTTGAACCTGTGTCTTGCCTGCGTGTGTCCGTGTCAGGGCAGCTATATGTGCCCTGGTGGCTTCACTATATATATATATATATATATATATATACACACGAGGGCAATCCCAAAAGTAAGGTCTCCTATTTTTTTAGAAATACAAACAACCGTTTATCCATCCATCCATCCATTTTCCAACCCGCTGAATCTGAACACAGCCAACACAGGGCACAAGGCAGGAACCAATCCTGGGCAGGGTGCCAACCCACCGCAGGACACACACAAACACACCCACACACCAAGCACACACTAGGGCCAATTTAGAATCTCCAATCCACCTAACCTGCATGTCTTTGGACTGTGGGAGGAAACCGGAGCACCCGGAGGAAACCCACGCAGACACAGGGAGAACATGCAAACTCCACGCAGGGAGGACCCGGGAAGCGAACCCTGGTCTAACAACCGTTTATTTTCTATAATATTTACATCATTTTAAAGGTTGAAGAATTATTTATTTTTTTACATAATCACCATCTTGGTTGATTTTTGTAGACGCTGTGGCAGTTTTAGAATGCCCATGTCATCCCAGCTCGCCACCATGTCCTTCAGGAAGCATTGAACCTCATCTTTCACCTCTTCGTCGGAGCAGAATCGCCTTCTGGACAAATGTTCTTTCAACTTAGAGAACAGGTGGTAGTCACTGGGGGCCAAGTCCAGACTATAGGGTGGGTGATGAAGTTCCAACCAAAGTTTTGCAGGAGAGCGACGGTTTGATGGGTGACGTGTGGACGAGCGTTGTCGTGGAGAATGCTTACGCCCTTGCTCAACATTCCTCTTCTCCGGTTCTGAATTGCCCTTCTGAGTTTTTTCAGTGTTTCACAGTACCTGTCAGCGTTTATTGTGGTCCCAGCAGGCTTAAAGTCGACCAACAATACCCCCTTCTGGTCCCAAAACACAGTTGCCATGACTTTACTGGCAGACTGTGTTTGTTTGAATTTTCGCGGCTTGGGCGAAGAGGGATGCTTCCACTCGCATGATTGTTGTTTGGTCTCAGGTGTAAAGTGGAATGCCCAGGTTTCGTCACCCGTGACAATCGAGTCCAAGAAGTTGTCCTTTTCGTTTGCATAGCGGCTAAGAAATTCGCGGGAAGAATCAACCCATTGCCGTTTGTGGTCTTCTGTCAGCATACGTGGTACCCATCTTGCGCACACCTTCCGATATTGCAACTTTTCCGTTAAAATCCTGTGGATGGTGCTTCGGGAAACCTCAGGAACCAAAATGCAGAGAGCATCCAGAGTGATCTGCCGATCTTCACGCATGGTTTCCACAACCTTCGCGACTGTCTCGTCGGAAATTGACGGTCTCCTGCTTCTTTGTTTGTCGTGAATTTCAGTACAACCGGCTGTTAACTCTCTACTCCACTTGCGAACGTTTGGATGGGAGTGGAGGAAGCACCGATCACAACAGTGTGGCCAACAGCCTAAGAACAGTTTCTCTAGGTTCCCACTGCTTTGGAGACCTTACTTTTGGGATTGCCCTCATATATATATATATTTTTGTATTTTTAACAATTTGAAGATATACAATGGATCAGCGTTATGGATCATTGGATCAGTAGCATTAAGAAAAGGATAATTCCTCACACAAATGGCAATTTTATTTGGATAGAACAGAAAAGAAGTTCATCCCATCTGCTGATGTATTCATCCCCTATAAAAAAAGAATAATAGAAGAAAATCACAGGTAAGAAAGTTTGAAATGGGTGAATGAGTTAATGGAACAAGTTTAAATGCAGTCCTGCTGGTATGCACAAAAATGACAAACCTCCCATGATCTACATCAATCTTCTTCTTCTTTCGGGTGCCTTCTTTTAGGGGTTGCCACAGCAGATCATCTTCTTCCATATCGTCCTGTCTTCTACATCTTGTTATGTTACACCCATCACCTGCATGTCCTCTCTCACCACATCCATAAACCTTCTCTTTGGCCTTCCTCTTTTCCTCTTGCCTTGCAGCTCTATCTTTTACATCCTTCTCCCAGTATACTCAGCATCTCTCCTCTGCAAATGTGCTAACCAACGCAATCTCGCCTCTCTGACTTTGTCTTCCAACTGTCCAACTTGAGCTTTTCCTCAAATGTACTCATTTCTAATTCTATCCATCCTCATCACACCCAATGCAAATCTTAACATCTTTAACTCTGCCACCTCCAGCTCTCTCTCCTGCTTTCTGGTCAATGCCACCATCTCCAACCCATATAACATAGCTGTAGTGAAGTGATGTTGCACTAACAAAATTTTCTAAGTGGTCAAAGCAGTAGTGCTATTCTTCCCTGTAAAAACAGAAGCTTATGGTGCCTGGTCAATTAAGTCACTTAAACAGTGTGAAAGAAGGTCAATGCCATTGAATTCAGACGCTGGAGGTTACTTCATGACCCATGTACGTACCAGTCAGTTTTAGAGCAGGTCATATTTGGACTGATCATGGAAATTCTCTACAGTAAAGTTGAAACTAAAGCAGACCACAAGAAAATAAGACTTGCTTCAGAAAGCACTGTAAGAAAAAAAAAAGCACTGTAAGAGCCAAGAAGCAAAAGATGAGAAAAACAGAAAACTGCATTTGTGGATACAATTATAGAAATGGCTGAAATGTATCCCCATGAATTGATAGACAAACCCGGGTGAAGTATCGTTCATTTGATTAGAAAGAGTGACAAACAAAGCCAAATATCGAAAATACAAGTATAACAAAATAGCAAAAAGGTTTGGATAAACATGGGAAGACAAAGTCAATCCAGAAAATTTTGTAATACAACTAAATAAAGGGGGAAAAATAGAAGGAAATATGCAGTTCTTTAACAGACCTCAGACTACTTATTTAAATTTCCATTTAAATGTTGAAATATACATCTGCTAATTAAAACAAGATGGGTTTTGGCAAAAGCATATAATAAGAATGGTTTCCAATTTCTTTTTAGATAAATAGAAATCTGTTCAATAATTTGTCTCTTTTGATTTTCTCCATTTTTTTCCAACATAAAGCATTTGCTTTCACTTTTTCCAATCTCTTGTGGTACCACTGAAAATGTTGCACAACTGTATTTACTGTACTATACAGGCTGAAATTGCCTGGTCTTTTAATGTTTTAAGAAAGCTTTTTTTCTGCCACAACATAATTATTATGAAAAAGGTTGCCCAGGTTATACAGTAGCTGGTGCGACTCTATATTCTGCAGATATGTTTTTCTTTACACTTCCTAAGTATACTCAAACAGTATGTACACTTCACGTAAATCCAAATAACTCATGACATAATTTAAACATATGATTTTGTCTCTTAACATGGGGCATTCCCTTAACCCTATGAAGGCCAGTTGAGTCCATGACAAAGCAAAAGTTTCTTTCATAGTCCTTTAGCTGGCACTGCTAGGTGAGCCTTGGCCCTAGTCAGCTTACAGAATGGAGATATGATGACAAATGACCCGGTGCAGATGCAACAATCTGTGTCTTAATGTGGACAAGATGAAAAAAATAATTCCTGGCTTCAGAAAGGCTTATGCTGTCCAAAATGCACTGCACATTGAGAGCTCTGAGGTAGAATCGGTCACCTGGAATTGAAATGACACACTTCATTTGGCAGCTGAAGAAGGCAAGCCAAACCGACCCTATTTTCACCACATTCTACAGGGGCACCATTGATAGTGGTCTCAACAGCTGCAACACCGTTTTGTTTGGGAACTGCTGTGTCTCTGATGGCATGGACCTACAATGGATACTACACACAGGAGAAACAATCGTTGGTACCTCTCTACTCTCCATTAAAGACATCTTTATCATGGGTTGCATCTGCAAAGCCTTTGGACTTGTGAAGAACTATTCCCATCCTTTACCCTGGTCTCTTTGTCCCAATTCCATATTGCAGAAGGTACTGTAGCATCCAAACCGGTTCTGCCAAGGTTGTGTAACAGCATCTACCCCTTGGTTGTCTGTCTGTTTGTGCCATCCCCCTCCCATTAGATCTGCTCCTAGCAGTCTATTTATATACAGTGCATCTGTTACTACTGTTGTCTTTAGTATTAGATGTTATCATGCCCTTATTTATCACTATCAGCTTTAATGTATTAATATCTATTCATTTAACTATTATTTATTCATTTAGTAATTTATAGTATGTTTTAGCATAGCTCCTTATTTGACTTTCACTTATCCTGTGTTTATGTATATGTTGCACCGTGGTCCTGGGAAACGTTATTTTGCGCCACTGTATGCTGCAATACTGAGTATTGATTTTTTGACAATAAAGCCACTTGACTTATTTAAGTATTATAAATTAAGAACCTAATCACTTACTTAAAATTCTTAGGAAGCCAAATGGCTATATAGGGCAGACTCGCATTATCTAATGAAATGATCAATCACAGACAAAGTGACACTCAGATATGATGCACTATCTAAAACTTGCTTAGCAAACAAAGGGCCATAACTCAATGATGGCCAACATCGATGGACAAAACTTTGCACCAATTGTCAACCAAAAATGTTGGGCTTAGGTGCACCCAAGGGATCAATTGCAGAACGATTGCTTCTACCTTTAAGAAACTTTACTATCTCTAGCTCTGTGCTTTCTCTTTACACTTGCCACTCTCAACTTGGCTATAATTTCTGTTCTTTATAGCAGGAATTCCATTGCCTAGGATGTGGCAGCAACACTGGCTGGAGTGATCTCTTTCACTATGAAAGGCAATCTGGTGCTGGACTGGAAGAGTGGAAGACTTTGTATTACAGTTGGACGAGTGGGTCACAAGCCCAAACCTTGCTAAGGAATAGGAAGTACACAAGCAACAGAGAGAGAACGGCATAAAAGTCATGCATTTGTTTTGCTAAAGGTGTGTGTGGGTGTTGGTTGACTGATCTTCAACTGCCCTGGAGACATAAACGTAATGCTAGCCAAAAGAGGCCATTGTGTGCAAAACTGCAAACAGAAAACTGCAGTACCGCTTGCAACCAGAAGGTGCAACCAATGCGAAGAAGAAGAGCTTCTGAACCAAAGAAAGAAAAGCTGGAGCCAGAGGATGCTTACTGATAAGTAACAAAGCATCAGCTACATCAAACCAACTCTTATTCACAGAACTAATTATTGCAATTTAGTAGTTACAAAAAATCCAGCTGATGTATTATGGTATTGGTATCATTGTAACTGGAAAGTAATAACCTTTGTGAAGGATTAGATTTTAGCTGTTATAGGTTTATCTCTCTAAATCTAGTAAGAGGATCAGAGTGGCATCACACACAAACAAACTGCATAAAGAAGGGTAAACCACTAAAGACTAGCTGTGAGCAAATGAATGTCTCCTTCATGGTGCTGGCACTAGAATCTTTATAACTAGCTAAAGAACATATACACTTTGACTACACGCTGAACAATCAGAATTTATAAGTTGTGTGCTTTTTCTATAGAAGAGAAATAGTTCAACTAAGCTAGTGTAAATTTATGTTTTGTTTTGTATGTTATTGCGTTTTGTTTGTATATCCACTGTATATATACAGTACAGGCCAAAAGTTTGGACACACCTCCTCATTCAATGTGTTTTCTTTATTTTCATGACTGAAGGCATCAAAACTATGAATGAACACATGTGGAGTTATGTACTTAACAAAAAAAGGTGAAATAACTGAAAACATGTTTTATATTCTAGTTTCTTCAAAATAGCCACCCTTTGCTCTGATTACTGCTTTGCACACTCTTGGCATTCTCTCGATGAGCTTCAACAGGTAGTCACCTGAAATGGTTTTCACTTCACAGGTGTGCCTTATCAGGGTTATTTAGTGGAATTTCTTGCTTTATCAATGGGGTAGGAACCAGCAGTTGTGTTGTGCAGAAGTCAGGTTAGTTGGACGATCATTTATTTTTCAACAGGACAATGACCCCAAACACACCTCCAGGCTGTGTAAGGGCTATTTGACCAAGAAGGAGAGTGATGGAGTGCTGTAAATGGTCATGAAAATAAAGAAAACACATTGAATGAGGAGGTGTGTCCAAACTTTTGGCCTGTACTGTACATAATATGATTGCATGTATCCATCTTCTATTATCCTTATATTATAAATAAATTATATTATTTGTTTTATTGCAGTGAGTGACTCTACTCTGTTTGGCCCTTGAGCAAGGCCATTAACCTGCAATTGCTTCATCCTGGGTATGACGTTAATCTGAATCCAGCCCTGAAAGCAGGTCCTCCAATTTACAGGGTAAACTTGGGAGTTGGTGGCAGGATTGGTACTCCAGCCACCGTAAAAAAATGTACACTTTTCTAGTGTGGTGCTGACGGGTCATGTGCTTCACTCAGGTCTCTATCCAGGTGGTTTGTCGTGTGGTGGGTGTGGTGACGAGCTATCAGCGCATGCTCCCAACCAACCTACTACAGACATGTTTGAGTTATTTGTTCAAAAATAGACCATGAACATGTCTGGAGCACAACAAAGAAAATGAAAGTTATTCAATGTAGACTTGGTTTATGAATTGTACAGTTCCATTTATATTTCTGGTGATTTTGCTGAAAGGTGAAACAGATATTCTTCACATATCTTACATTAATTTGGTGTTCCTGGGTGGGCATCTTACTAATTTTTTTATTAACTGCTGTCATTACCAAATGCAAAACAGAAAATTAATTAACTGATTGATTAACATCAATCAAACAATTCTTCTTCTCACATCATACAGATTTCCTACAGTTGCCTCTACTACTTCTGGACACATGGGATAAAAGCATATCATACATAAAATTCTGTCTGAGGTATATTCATACAGAATCAATTGCTGTTAATTGATTGAGCTTTGTCGATCGTCTTTTGCTAGGATCACTGCTTGTTTCCATACCCCATTGAAAGTTTTTTCCTTTTGGAAACATTAAAAATTGAACGTTAATAGTACATCCATCCATCCACTCATTGTTCCAGTCTGTGTTTTCCATTCCAAGACTGTGACAATAAGCAAAGATCAATTAATAAATTCCAATGAAGACATAATAACAATCAGCATAATGCTTGTTAAGAAGATGGTATAACTTAAACTACTCTGGTTGTAAGTTCATAATTCATATAACTAGAAAACACTTATATATGGAATGTTATATTTTCCCGGGTACCATCAATGTTAAAATATAATCAGTCATTTCTTATTCAGTTCATTTTACACTGCAATGAAGTATTTAGCACCTACATGGAAATATATTACCAAATACTTACAAAAAGTGGAATGGGGCACAGAAAACTCAACACAATGTTTACAACTATGCAACTGGATATTAAATTCACTATATTTTTGATCGTGCACAGAGTAATAGAGTCTTTCTTATATGGCAGCTTCTGCATGAGTGCCACATTTTTAATTTCAGTTAACAGTTAACAGCTCCTTAGGATATCACATGCTGGTCAGCTTCCTTCTCTGTCTTTTCAACCATGCAATCAGCATGCCTGTGTTATTGGTTTTTGCTGGGCTAGGTCACTGGGCTTGCCTTGTGACCTCCAAAGGTAACACATAGAGTATAATTGACTTGATTTACCTCAAAATTCTCTGTGAAGATCCTGTCCGAAGATCGCCTTTTCCATAGAATTAGCATGGACACATCTCTATGGGAAGTTTTAATAACTAAGGCAACCAAAGCTGTCGATATGTCTGTGGCAATACACCTCTTTCTTCATCGCCTACAGATTTAGCTTTTTTAAACTACATATTCAGAGATCTAGGATCAGTTTCCAGAGTGTACATTACTTGTATAAGATTTGCACACTTTAATTGCTTGGGTGTTCTGTGGACACATATTTTCCCCCATATCCCAATGATGTGTGTGTGTTAGATTAATTTGTACTGTATGAGTAAGCATTCTTATAATGAACTGGAACCCCATCCATAGCTCCTGCTTGTAGTGAGTTCTACCAGCATAAACTTGAGCCCACAATTAATCCAAATAAGTAGGCTTGCAAAATGAATGAAAAAGTGATACTTTTGTAAATCAAAGATAACAATACTTAATAACTTATGGTATTCTTAAACTCAGAGGATGTACAAATGTCAAGATGGGAAAGCAGTAGATGAAGCTGCTGCCTCCCAGCTACACAGCCCATTGCTCAGTTTTGAGTCTAGTCTCACTCTGGTTTACTTTTCACATTCTGCATCGATATTCTCTGAGCACCCCATTTTCAACCCACACCCCAAAGACATGCATTCTGAGCTAACTGACGACACTGAATTCCTACAGTATGATTGACCATGTCTGTGTAAACTGACACCACAATAAACCCTAAATGGATAAAGCAGATAAGAAAATTGTTGAATGTTTTTTTCTTTATACAAAAACTAGAAATACAAACATTTCTCTGATCTAATAGCACTCTTTTAGTGGGTCTCATTTTATGACAAAATAAAATATATAGTCTAGCAGCAACTCCATACCGACCGCTGTGATCTGATGTTTACTTCTGTGTCTTTTTTTTCCTCTGTTAGCCTTCTCTTTTAAAATAAACTGAAGACTTTTTTGGAAGGAACACAATTTTGTGGATTTGCTAGAGGACACAGCCTGCATGCTTACACTTGTAACTGCTAGGTGGTGAGCGGATGGATGGTTTTTCCCGAACAGCTTAACCTGTCACCAGCTGGCAAACTTGTAAATTCATTCACAGAAGTGTCTCACAGCACTTCTCAGTTGGAGGAATGAAAGATTTAAGTAAGCTTTTAGCAAAAAATAGCACCAATTTAGTGAAACCTGTTGCCTGTCCAATAATCAGAAATGACTAACGGGTAGTTACTAGCAATTTCATTTCTTATAAATTGAACTTTCCTGACAGGTAATGCAGTCTTGCTGCCAAAAATTTTCCTTGATGAGACTAGAGGTTCAAATCTCACCACTTTCTTTATGTAGGACCTAAAACAACTTATTGAACCTGTGGTGTGTACAACACATGGCAGTAAAATTGTGTACATGGCCTTGTGTTATATTTTGTTTTACTTCAGAAGAGGTAATTCACTTGATACTAAGCAGTTTGGTTGCCGGCCACTACTTGGATGGGAGACTTGGATGGTTGCTGCTGGAAGAGATGTTGGTGAGGCCATTACCATGTGGTCTGTGTGTGGATCCCAATGCCCAATTCAGTGACAGGAACACCATATTGTAAAATCTGGCGCCATCCTTCAAATTAGATGTAAAGCTGAGGTCCTGACTCTCTGTGGTCATTAAAGATCCCTGGACATCTTTTGAAAAGAGTATTGAATGGCTGCCCTCGCATCATCCAGGTGGATGCTACACATTGGTAGTTGAAGTGGTTTCCCACTGTCAATATAAGGTGTTTTGAGTAGGTTAGAAAAACTCTATATAAATGTAATTAATTATCATTAATTTAATTATTATTTAAAATCATGTTTATTGGGAATAAGTTACATTTGTACAAATGTGGTTAGTGATGTCTCTTCACAGCTCCTGAGATATACAAGTACGTTTGATTCTGGGCCCAAGCAATGTCTGTGTGACGTTTTCTCATTATCTCTATTATTAGATGGATTTACTCCCACATTCCCTGCTTGCATTTTTGGTTAATTAAAACTAAAAACTGTCCTGCCATGAATGTGAGTAAATGTGTGTGCATTATCCCTGTAATATTCTGGTGTTCCACAAAGGATTAGTTCCTGTCCGGCTTAGGTTCATTGCCTGTAACGGAATAAATATGGCCCAGAAAAGGAAGGAGTAGATATAGGAAAACATTAAACTAAAATTAAACTTTGGTCAAAATGAAACATATTGTGCTTGAAATGAGAATGTTTAATCTTTCATATACAGTATCATTAAATCCACTGTCACTATAAATATAATGAATATACAATATACTATCATAGATTTATACTGTACTGTAAAATTCATTCTCTTTTTTCAAACTTTACTCCCTTGTTACCTCCTTTTGTCAGAATTGCAGTTCTGTTTGATGTAGTTTCCATTTTGTGTTAATTTTGCATTTTATCTCCACTGATTTGTGTTTGCAATGCTTTGTTATGTGTCATTGTCTTTTCTCGCTTGCCCCAGCTGTAATCATTTGTGGCTTTCTCACAGGTGTTGCTTCAACTGAATATGCAATTATGTAAGAGACCTGTAGCAGTGCCATCACTGGAAGGACTTGAAGGCATACTTTCTGAAATGGTCGCAGGGGCTGCTGGGTACAAGAAGGGCCAGCGGGAAACTTGAAAAGGGGGAGTCGAAGTAGCAAGAGGAGAGGTCTGTGTTTCTGTATACCCCTGTGTTCCGTCCAACATAACCCTGGTGAAATCATTTATACCCTGGATCATTTCTCGTAAGGATGAATGGACTGTCTCGTGCCTGCCTGTTGTGTGAAAAATAGTGGATTAGTCATCATGCATCTTTGGAGGGAGCGCTCCCACAAATCTCACCCCTCAACGCTCAAGACTACCGGTAGGACTGTTTAATTCATTTCTTATGGAAGCTGTTCCTGGGATTGTCTTTTATTTTAAGATCCAGAAAAAATGTGGTGCAATTGGAGAAGTCCAAAGCATATGACTGTATCCAAAGATGGTCAGGAAGCAGATGTCCACTCAAAGGAGCAAATAGTGCCTCAGGGATTGCAGACTTTATGAGCCATCGAAGAAACCAATCATAAAGAAAAACTTCATGTGCTTCAGGATTGGATGTCCCTTCTTCAGGGTCATATAGTGTGGTTCTACAAAGTGATAACAAACCATTAAATAACAGAAAAAAGATATTGTACAAAATAAATTAAAAATAACAATGAAGATTACACTGTTGAACAATAGTAACAACAAATTCCTTTATAATTGTTATTGTTAATTATTCATCCTTTTTAATGGAGAATGAAAAAGAATAAAAAGTACTGGAAGTCAAATTCCAATGGACTGTAGAAACATCCATCCATCCATCTATTATCCAACCCGCTATATCCTAACTACAGTGTCATGGGGGTCTGCTGGAGCCAAACCCATCCAACACAGGGCGCAAGGCAGGAAACATACCCCGGGCAGGGCGCCAGCCTACCGCAGGGCGCACACACACACACACATACACACACACACACACCAGGGACAATTTAGAATTGCCAATGCACCTAACCTGCATGTCTTTGGAATGTGGGAGGAAACCAGAGTAGCTGGAGGAAACCCATGTAGACACGGGGAGAACATGCAAACTCCACACAGGGAGGACCTGGAAAGCGAACCTGGGTCTCCTAACTGTGAGGCAGCAGCGCTACCCACTGTGCCACCATGCTGCCAAAACAAAAGAAAGGGAGTTACCTCAAGTAACATATCAAAAGAACCAGAGCCAGACCAGATGTGCAATGGCCAACACCATCAGAGCACACTAGCCTTAAGTTGCTTCTTTTTTTGCCTATTTATAGGTAGCAGGCTAATTCATTAGTTTCATTAAGACCTACAGGTGATTATGAATTACACATAAAAATCCAGCTGCTTCAGCCCGTAATAAATGAGTATCAAAGTATCCACCATGAAGGGAAGGAGTAACTATTTGCAACACTGAATATTAAGTTGAGATACAGAATGCTGTTTTTCTACAAAATGTCTAGATATAGGATGTTGGACTACTTTTATCATTTCTAAGGTCAGTGATAGAAATCATGTTCCATGATTCTAAGTTTAACTGGTGTTAATATTTTACCATTGTAAAATCGTGGACAGTGACAAACTAGCACATAAATTAGCTCTACTATTATAATCAAACTGTTGTTTTAAAGTAACACAGACACTGTTAATGACAATCTGATCACCTTTTAACACATTTCCACAACAGTTGCATCGTAAACATGGAAAATGTTCTAATTTGTTAGATGTTAAGGGGTAAACAGGAATAGACCAGTAGATGGTGTGGACACAGCTTTGTCCTGTATTAACTATGATGTTTTCAATGTTTCAATTACAGGTAAAAGTGAAAAGTACAAAGTCATGTAAAACATGGTTAAGTTGTAGAATATGCCAGTGTTTTTTATGGATCTGGGAAAACTAATTAGCAAAGATTGAATGCAAAACTGCATATCAGTTTATTAAAAACTTACCATGATTCCCAAATTGTATTAGAACATATTTATGAAGGTGTGATATTACTTAATGCTGCAAAACTAGTGAGGTGAACCCCATACCATGCCACTCATTATGGGGTGCCATATCTAAAAGGATGTACTTGTTTTTTGTACTATCATTTATTGCAAATTTACAATTTGCAAAATGTAAAAATGTTGTTGAGGTGCAAAATGTCAAGTCACTGTTTAAACAGAAAATATTTAACCTAAATGGTAAATGACTCTGCTAAATGGTAAATATCCCACTTAAATCTTTAAATATCACCCTTAAATGGTAAATATCCAACACAAATGGCACATGTATCTGTTAAATGTCCAACTTAACTGCTAAATATCCAGCTTAAATGCTAAATTTTTCTATGTTAAATGTTAAATGCCTCACTTAAATACTAAATGCCTAACTTAACTGGTTAAATGTCACACTTAACTGTTAAATATCCAACTTAAATGCTAAATGTCCAAGTTAAACGATTAAAGGTCACACTTAAATGGCTAAATGTCCAACTTAAAATCTAAATGTCACACTTAAATCTAAATATCCAACCCAAATATCAAGAGTAGTCTTTATGTGTTATTTTTTTCTGTATAAATGGCAACTTTAATGTTGCATTTGATACATAAAAGTTTATTATTTTTTTAATCTTCTTACTCAAACCTGAAATTAAAAAGGTAAAGTCTATATGGCAAAATTATTGGCAAATCTGAACTGTCTTAAATAAGAAATGCTTAAACATCCACTGTGAAGCCGAGTGTTACACTATATGCAAACTGGCTATGCCCACTGTCTTCTGCGTCTGCATATCCACTTAGACAAGAAGTGACAATAAAAACAAAAGTAAGCACTAATCTGAGCAGAGCACACAACATTCAAAGATACTATAGACGACGCGGTGGGAATTAGTAGAAGTCACTGAGCTAGCAGTAGCTGCCGAACTGAGAGACGCTCTGCAAGCTCAAGCTGATGCCAATCCAAGTCCACTAGTAAATCTCACAATGCGATATTTCATCAATGTATCCAATAAGGTTCATTTTTAACCTTTTTCAGGTCTCTCACTCTCCTTCTCACTCCCTTTTCAAGGGTATCTGTTCCTCTACTAAGTCAGTTTTCCATCTGAATTTCAATCGGCATTCAGACTGTACAGATCTAATTAAACGAGCACATATTTCACATACTGTGTTAGGCCTCACTTTAAAAAATATTTTGTTTGAAGATCCCTATTCTAAGCTGTACAGTTGAGACATTGAGTAAACTGGTTGAATAAGGTTTCGTGCACACAGGTTGACACCGTGTCTACTTTGAACGTTGCACCAGTTTCATTAATGTCACACAGCAATATTGGCATTCACATCTCTGTCCACAGATTAAATGGTTAGTTAACAGCCACTCATAATATTTAATAAATAATGTGACATAACTAAACCTATACTCTTTTTGAATGTTTGTGCGTGTGTCTTTTGTTGGCACTGTATTATTGTCAGCTGTTGGGAGGAGACTTGCAAGTAACGGTTTCTTTGTAGTGTGTGTACTATGTATTATGTACACATGACAATAATCTTGTACAAGACCCACATAATCCAATTACATTCTTCAAATAGCCTAACCTGAGCATGTTTGCAAAGCAGGACAACAACCAGAGTACCACCCATCCATTCATCCATGCATTTTCTGGATCAACAGATTCCAGTAAAGGCTCCTGGGCAGGTGTAGCCTATTCTGGCATGGTCCGTCACAGACCACACTTTCCAGGCCAATTTAGTCTTTAATGAAGCAAATGACATGTCTTTTGGAGGTGGGAGAAAAACATAGTTGGAAATTCATATGGAGAAGAGAAAAACATACAATCTGCACACAGAGAGTGGAAAATGTCCTTGGGCCATCAGGCAGTAGTACTAACCACTGTGCCTCCAGGCCACCCAAGAAAAGATAATGATTTACTGAAATTAATTAACATGTTTAGCACTTTGAAAACAATACTAAAATCAAATAGCATTACATTAGGCACACATTTATAGCATACAGCTGATATATGGAAGACAGCTGTAAAGTCTGGTCATAGTAAGTTCAGGTGTTTTTTCAAGAGTAATGTTATACTGTTACGGTTAAAATTTAATAATCCTACTTAAAAGTTATATTAATTCATCAATATCTCCAATAGGCTCCATCGACATATAGCAGCTCAGAAGGTCATTTGTGCCTTATTTAAGTAGTCTGCCAATCTCAGATGATATGATAGCAATGAAATAAATGTGTTTGAGAATTTGCCTGCCTGAGTAGCTTTGGGAACATGCAGCTCACTGTTATAAACAATACTGTGACAAAGCTAGGAATGAAGCATGTGACACACTGAAAGGTTCAGGTAAGACCACGGGCACTTTTATTGTCTTAAACTATACACTGCATCATCACCCCTGAAGGATACTTGTAATTGTTCTTATCCTCCTACCCACACTTCTTTTCCCTGCTCTCTTCCATCTTCTTCTGTCTTTTGGCTCTGGTTACTTGCTGTCCTCTCTGACAGCACTTTCCATAACCCCTTCCTATCAGAATCCCTGGAACTTCTGTCACCCATGTGCTTAGGACCTAGAGGCTTTGCAATTTATTTAACGCATTTAAATCATCCGATGGAAACAAGCACCTGCTGGCAAAGTTCAAACCACTAAAACGGATTACTTTAAAGTGGGACACCATTCAAAATGGAAGGAGTTGATGCTATCATTTAATTAAAGTGAATGCTTAAAGTGAAAAAAATCACATCTGTTTTACTAAAAGTGTATCTTCTTGTAGAAAAGTATCAAATATCCAAGTAATGAGAAGATCTAACTATAACAATTGTGCGTACAGGTGATACAGCTCCTACTGGGCACCTAGAAATCTTCAGTATATTTGGAAAATGGTATCTAAGCATTCATGCATTAAACACGTCATAACAGGCTGAAAGATTAATTTATTAGGACGTTTTGGTCCGCTTTTCTGCTGAGTAATGTAAACAAACCCCTGTGAGACTGAACATGGGGGTCAGGCATTGCATACTTGCATATTTTTCTGCTTATGGCAATGGCATGCATTCTGCCCCCAAAAACAAGAAAAACAATGAAACTAAATGGGCCATGAAAAAGGTTAGAGAGTTCTGTTTAAAATGTAAACAAAGCAGAACTAATTGCATGGGAAAATTGCCTTTGACATCTCGAAATGGTAGTCTGAAATAGTTTCCTTCATAATGGAACTACAGGTACACATTCATAGCACAAGACAGTGATTGTGAAACTATGTATTTATTTTTACTTTGGAGTTTAAAGTCCACACTCATTCTCTGTACATAGTGAAGAGGCTCTTGGGGCTGGGAAAGTTGATTCATGTTATCTGGACTGAGTCTGGCTACCACTAGGGGGGCAGGAATTTTAGCTTGATTTCCAGTGACCCTGGTTTATTAAGGTAGGGGGCACTGCAAGGGAAGCAAAAAGAAAATGCAACATGTTATTGCTGTGTCATTTTAGTTAAAGTTATTTTTATATCATCAGTGCACATGTGATGCACAAGTTATTTTTTGTTTCCAAATTATACAGTGAAAAAATACCATTGTCATTTTCTATAGCCTGACTTTTTACGTTCTGACTAGAATGGCTCTACAATGTGTCTGTGTTCATGTGTGTTTGTGCTGTAATTTTGAATATAACACACAAGTCAAAGACTTTGTACCTGACTAATCAAGGCACCCCTCGAGTCCTCTGTGGATGTGAAGCCCATGCTTATGGATGCTATCCAGTGACCCGAGATGAAGACTGAACTCCTTTGGTACTGTGCCTCTCCGGAAAATCCTTGCGTACCGTTGGTTTGACTTTGTGTCACATGAGCAGTTGCTCATAGAGTCCCGACTGCGGCACATTACCTGCATTGTGAGGGAGCGTCAGTTACAGCACTACGGCCATGTGGTGCAATTCCCCGAAGGGTGATCCAGCTCGTAAGATCCTCATTGTTGGGGACCCAAGTGGCTGGACCAAGCCAAGGGGTCACCCACATAACACCTGGCTGCTGCAGATAGAGGGTCATTTCCGGAGAGTGGGACTGGACCATGTGTCTGCCTGGGAGGTTGTCAACTGGGATCCTGAGCTGTTTCGTCGTGTAGTGGGTGCGGCAATGCACTGCACCAGTGCATGCTCCCCAACTTAACTTGACTTGTAATCCAAAGATAATAAGACTCTTTTCTCTTTCTGCTTATCAGCTATTGAGTTTATTTCTGTGTTATGTTGTCCCTTCTATCTTCCCTGGGAACTCAATGCAGTTATCATCACGGCTATTGACATCCCCCTCCAGGCATACTTCTATTGTATGAAGTATTTAGCAAACAACAGTTCAGACATCCTGAAGCTGTGCTGACTGTGGTTGGGGACTTCAACATAAACCTTAAAAAAGTTTTGCCCAATTTTCACCAACATGTGAAGCGCCCAACTAGTGGGGAGGGAAATTTCGATTATTGCTACACGCAATTCAGATTTCCATGCCTCCACTTGGGAAATCTGATCATTCAGCCATATTCCTACTACCAAAATACAAACAAAAGATCACACGTGAAGTAGTAGTGACATGAAAGGTCAAGGGATGGAATGACCAATGTGATGGCATGCTATAAGATGTCTTTGCTGACGTCATCTAGGATGTGTTCCAATCCAGCTCCAGTGATGTTGAAGCATTTATGGAAGTGCTGATGAGATTCATAGCAAAATATTTTCCAATCAGTTACTGTTTGCAGCTTTCCTAATCAGAATCAGGCTAACAGATCCATGTTGGCAACACTGCATATAACTCTGGTCTTGCATTGGGAAACATGTAGGAATGCAAGGTGGTGTCATAAAAAATAAGACAGATGGTGAAGCAGACAAAACAATAATACATATGGTGGAGGAGAAGATGGACAAGAGTGACTCCAGACACTTGTGGCAAAGTGTCAGGACCATCAAGGATCACCTACTCTGGCATATACAGACACTACTGTAGCTCAGGAGCTGAACTTATAAGCAAGCTGTGCTTAAATGTTTTGGATCTTCTTCCAGAACTTTGGTCTTCAGTACACCCACATGCAAATCATATCATGGATGTGCCAGCTAGGCCAAATTCTAGCCATAGTCCTATCAAGAACTCAAAGGGAGCTAAAATGGATGGTGGATGATATTATTATTATTATTATTATTATTATTATTATTATTATTATAACATTTTAAGATTAATATATGTTTTGGGGCCAAATTATAAAATATGAATATTTTTCCGAATTTGACCTTGAAATCAGAAAGATTTTTTATTTATCTCCAACTAAACTGTTATCTTTGCGTTACAAATAATTTAGATACAAATATAATGTTTGTATTAGCAACCTCTTCTTATTCACACTGACAAATCTATTAATGATACACTCACAACAAAGCAGTTCAGAGTCACCAGCCAACTTAAAATCATGATTTTGGATAATGAGAAGAAACCAGAAATTTGGCTAAAGACTGATTTGAAAATACAGGGTCCAAGTAGTTTCAGCTAGTAATGTCACCCCCTGTGCCACCAATTCATGTTCAGTACTTAAAATATTGAGTAGTTATGGTGACTCATTCATCTGTTATACCAACCACATTTATTTGTTCTTTGGTCATGATAGTTCTTCTCCCTGCTACAGTTTGCCCCGGGCAGGGTGAATCGGTAGAAGGGGAACTTATACCATTCCAAAGGGTAAAAAAGGACACCAGATGGTTCAGAGGAACGGTTGTCAGCTTTAATCTGCACTGTTTTAGTAATATTGGTCCTTCACAGTGTTCTAAAAAAATTGTAATCTGGAACAAAGATTTTGACATTTCAAGTTTGGTAATTTATTTGCTATTCACAAGGTAAGACAGTTAATGTAAACAGCTATTTCAGTATTTGAGCTATCTAAAGGGAATCATTCAGTCAATCTAAGATGCTTGTGATTTCTTTTCTTTATAAAATAGTCATGTGTTTTTAACAATTCCTGCAGTAGACATGTATATATTTTAGCCAAAACAAATCCTGTTCATGTAATCACAATGTATTTATGTTCTTACATATCAACAACAGTAAACACGTTGTCTAATCTGTGTGTCCCAGTCTTTCCACCCTTCATTCTTTCATTTCCAAATTCAATTCATTAGCACCTTCCATCTCTTCTTTACTGCAGCAAATCCCCACTTGTCAATACCACTGTTAACTCATCCCATTACCTCATTTGACATCTAAAATTGAACCCATTTTCTCTTTCTTAAAGATACATTGTGTAGGATCAATTCTCCCTTTATGTTTCAAATTCCCATTTGTACCCAACCTGTTAGAAACCAAAGTTGGTCTTTCATTTAGCTCCTCTGTCCCCTTGCCACTTAGTGTTAATTCACAGGACTAAAATACCAAAACATAAACTGCATGAAAAGATTCCCCATTATTTGTCCATGAATCCCTTACCCATCCACACTTTCAAAAGATATGTCTGGGGAAAGATTTCCTCATACGTGTCATTTTTCTCCTCCTTACACTCTCGACATGGACGTGTTTTAGTCTTTGTGAGCATGTGCTTGAGATGGTGTAGTTTGATGGTGTGTATTTAGAATAAATAATGTCTTTGGTTAATTTGTTTTTTAAAAGAAACCTATAACATTTTCACAATGGGCTATAGGAAACAAACTAAATCAAGCTTGTCATGTTAAAAAGCTTAGCAAATTAGGGCACTCGCCACAACTGTCTGGTAGAACATCTGCAGCATCTTATTGCAGATGTTGAAGGACGCTAACCTTCTAAGGAAGTATAGTCAGCTCTGACCTTTCTTACACAGAGCATCAGTATTGGCAGTCCAGTCCAATTTATCATCCAGCTGCACTTCCAGATATTTATAGGTCTGCACCCTCTGCACACAGTCTCCTCTGATGATCATGGGATCCATGAGGGGCCTGGGCCTCCTAAAATCCACCACCAGTTCCTTGGTCTTGCTGGTGTTCAGGTATAAGTGGTTTGAGTCACACCATTTAACAACGTCCTTGATTAGTTTCCTATACTCCTCCTCCTGCCCACTCCTGATGCAGCCCACGATAGCAGTGTCGTCAGCGAACTTTTGCACGTGGCAGGACTCCGAGTTGTATTGGAAGTCTGATGTATATAGGCTGAACAGGACTGGAGAAAGTACAGTCCCCTGTGCCGCTCCTGTGTTGCTGACCACAATGTCAGACCTGCAGTTCCCGAGACGCACCTACTGAGGTCTGTCTGTAAGACAGTCCATGATCCATGCCACCAGGTATGAATCTACTCCCATCTCTGTCAGCTTGTCCTTAAGGAGCAGAGGTTGGATGGTGTTGAAGGCACTAGAGAAGTCCAAAAACATAATTCTTACAGCACCAGAGCCTCTGTCCAAGTGGGAGAGGGATCGGTGTAGCATATAGATGATGGCATCCTCCACTCCCACCTTCTCCTGGTATGCAAACCACAGAGGGTCGCGGGCACGGCAGACCTGTGGCCTCAAGTGGTGAAGCAGCAGCCACTCCATGGTCTTCATCACATGTGACGTCAGAGCGACAGGCCAGAAGTCATTCAGCTCACTAGGACGTGATACCTTTGGGACTGGGGTGATGCAAGATGTTTCCCAAAGTCTCGGGACTCTCCCCTGTTCCAGGCTCAGGTTGAAGATGTGCTGTAGAGGACTCCCCAGCTCCAGCACACAGGTCTTCAGCAGTCGTGGCGATACTCCATCTGGACCCGCTGCTTTGCTGGCACGAAGTCTCCTCAGCTCTCTGCTCACCTGCGCTGCTGTAATTGTGGGTGGGGATGTCTCTCCTATGCTGGAATCAGCAGAAGGATGGTTGGAGGATGCAGTACTCCAAGGTGAGAGTGGGTTAGGGTGGTCAAACCTGTTAAAGAAGTTGTTCATTTGGTTTGCTCTCTCCACGTCTCTCTCGATGGTGGCACCCTGCTTCGAGCAGCAGCCAGTGATGATCTTCATTCCATCCCACACTTCCTTCATGCTGTTATTCTGCAACTTCTGCTCCAGCTTTCTCCTGTACTGCTCCTTCGCCGCCCTGAGCTGGACTCGGAGTTCCTTCTGCACGCGCTTGAGCTCATGCTGATCACCGCCTTTCATAACTGTCCCCTGTAAGTCAGTCTAGTCACTCTTCTCTGGACATAGTTATGTCTGTAAATTATCTTAACTTTGGGTGGCACAATGTTTAATGGTGCTGAACTCACAACTCTGGGACATTGGGTTCAGCTTGCACAATTACTATTCCAACATCCTAAAGGTTAAATGAAGGCTACAAATTGGCCCTGAATGAGTGCATCAGGCCTGTGGATTCCAAAGCTGATTCCTTTTTGTGCCTGCTGCTGCTGGGATAGGCTTAGATTCTAGGGGAACCTGGAATTAAGTGAGTTCAGGAAAAGGAGGAACGAATGATCAAATGTCAACTGCTGACATGGGTGAAAAATCAATTTTGGGCTAGATCTTTAAAAGAAACCTGTAAAAGAAAGCAAAAACAAAACAGGAGAAGAGTTAGGGTACCACATGGTAACTGTGTTTAATTGTCTTTGGAATAGGCAGAAGTAAATTTGTAAGAGCCAGAGTGTCGGACAATACCATTTTGCCTTCTATGTTGGTCTTTCAAAATAATCAGCATTTCCTGTAGATATGGATCTTTAAAGGGGTTAACCAGAAATGGTGGGCTTAAAATAAAGTAACTGTCCTTATGGGTTGTAATCTTTGGTCTGAGGTGGGAGGAGGAAAATGTCTTACTGTGATATGTCGAAATCTTTCATCTGTGCCTCCTTGTAGTGAGTCCCAGTAAGAGACATGCTATATTCAGGGATTTGATATCATATTATCTTGTACTCTTGTCAGGGTGGAAGAAACACATTTCCAAATGGTTTGGAGTAAATGAGAATGGCATGATTGGTCTACGTATGGCTTTTGGAGTTAGGAATGTTTATTTTGTGTTTGAGGATTTGGCTTACAGTTGCAAAGGTTTGAAACTGACACACAGACATATAGTCAGTAGTAGTTTTCCAAAGACTCTTTTTTGTGGAGTTGTAATTTGTCAGGTTCAGCACAGGCACACTCCTTTTTGGTGCCCTTTCTTGATTCTAATCCTAGCTGACTTTTGAATAACTGGAAGGATGGGAAGGATGCAAGTAAGCTGGGCAGAGCTATACCTGAGCTTCAGCCAGTCCAACACTGAACACATGTAACATTGGCAATGATTTTAGAGCAATTTTAACAAATTGTAAGAAGATGTTTCCGTCATGTGCAGTGCACCAATATAAATTTATTTAACTGATGTTTTTGTAAACAAAAATGGAACAGTAGTGCTTTTGAAAGCCATCACTATCCTTCATAGAATCAGCGCTACTTGTCTTAGAATTTCTTCCTTTGTTTTGTCGTATACCAGCTTCTGGCTACAAAAACTCAAAAGCTGTTTTCTCATATTCAGTACATAATGATATACACAACAAAATCATTTTTCTCCATTATTAGATGCAATAAATTAAGTTGGATATATCAACCACAGCTGCTGAAATAAATGAAGGGCATTCATCGCCAAGTCTTCCACACAAATACTTGCTGCAGTGTCATACAGAACAGATGAGTTGAAACAATGGGCCGGTCAAAATGAAAGTTCACAAGTTCAATCAATGAGTATGGTCTCCTTCATTCTACCAATAAGCAATGCCAGGCAGCCTCCTGCTTCCTATCACTGTCTGAATTGTTCTTTGTGGAAGCCCATCCCAGCTGCAGAAGTCTGCTAACGTCTTTGTCTCTGCTCGTCCAGATCCACATTTGGCCATCTGTAAAGCTCAATATTACAACAATTTTCAATGAGGTATTTTCTGCCTGTCAAGCTTTTGAGTCTGCTCAGGCTTAGTGGTACTGTACTTGCCTGTGGGCCAAAGATAAGACATGTAAAATTTGGTTTGCCTTTATGCTGTAATGTCAGTTATACACCTACACCTGCTTTTATTTAGAAGCTTTTCTAAATAAATATACAGTGCCATCAGGGCCTAAAGTTAAATATTACACTTTATCCATCCATTCATCTATACATTTGTTAACCTGCTTATCTAGTTCAGCGTTGCTGAGAGCCAACAACAAACCTGATCGCACTGGCATATGAATGTAGCCACCCTGGGAAAACAGGTAGAGTTTATTTACTTTCTGACAGTACTGTTAAAGCATTAGAGATAAATAAAGAGTTGTTAAGTGAACATAGATATGTTATAATGTAGCCTACACAACAAACAATAAAAATAAATCAAAATAAACCCATATCATAAAAGAAAACACGAGTCAGCACTTAATTAGCACACCTAGAAATGGGTTTCCTTCTTGAATCTGAAAGGCAGAATTTCTAACTTTTTGGCATTCGTTCAGTTCTTTTGTCTTTTATCCTTCTACTACAAGAATACCCCAAACATAAAAACAGAAGGCATAAGGCAACAACCAGTTTACAGTCTTCACCCACTTTAACCTGGAATGTCCCTGCTTCAATCAGCTTACCATTTTATTGACCCTCTTAGGGTGTTGTTATTACAACTTGAAAGAGATTCACATCTGTGGCATATGCAAACATTTTTATACACACAGACCAGCCAAGTCAGAGCTGCAGTTAACCTTATGGCTTATCTTGGTTTATTCGAGAATCACATCAGATACTGTACATCAAAGGCAACAGGTGGGAGAACATTCAAAATCAAAATGAAATATTAACCCATTAGACTCATAGCCCAGCCCATAATATAGTAGATCTACCTAATTTCTTTTGCTAACAATTATCCTCCCATTGACCTATTCATTAACATGGGGTCCTCTAATGAGCATGGTGGGACTGAAATGTCTGGCAATGTTGACTAAAAATAGATCTGAGGGTTTATAGGTTTGTTATGTCATAATTGTTACATGTACAGAGTGTATTGAAATTCTTATTACCGTATATACTCACGGACTTGATTTTACCGTATGATTTCTGGTATTTTATAATGCCGGTCGTATAAGTCGAATGTGGAAAACTTACGCTATTGGTCCAGGAGATTGTGATATGCTAATGCCCACCTGAGAGAGTAACCACGGAGCACACTGCCTTTATTTTCTATGTATTGTTCCTACGTGACCACACGGTAATACCCAAACTTTTCCGAAGCAACATTTGCACTGATTGTGTTTTTTGTGTCTAACACCAGCATGCATTTATATCGTAAGAGCATCCCTTATCTACGATAGAGCATTCGATCAGAAGAAAATATGAAGCTGGCGTTAAAGTAAATGTCATTGAAGTAGTGAAAGAAATTGGTAACTGCACTGCTGCAACAAAATTTGATGTGTCTGAGAAAAAAAAATGTAAGTGTCGTGTCGTGTTTTTGAATGGGTGTATAAGTCGGGGTCTGATTTTATGATCGATTTTTCGGGTTTTAAGACCTGACTTATATGCGAGTATATACGGTACACACAATGAATATTACATTTAAAAATAAAACAAGCCAGAAGGAGATTTTAACTCAGTGGTCACTCGTACATTACATCATGGGATAGTGATATAATGTACAAGTAACTCTCAATGCTGGTGCTATTAATTGAGGTCAAGACATTAGAAATTTCATGACTGTAACTGCAACACAGTTACTTTTAGGTAGGCCTGAAATTTCTATGGCATAATCTAAAGGTCAGTCCGTGACAGCAGATGAAATCTGAAGTGATTCTGACATTTCAGTCTGGTGTTGAGTGAGGGGTGATATTTCAACATGGGTAATATCAAAATCCTAAAATCCTGATGCAGCTACAGTCGAAAAATATAATGATCAATGCAATAACATGCAAAATATAAATAAATGTGATCTTACAATCGCTATCGACTCTCCGAATAGTATGACAGAATTAATCAATTGCACTTACATATTTACCTTAAGAAAGATAAAATAATACCTCTTGGTTTGGGTCATGTGCTTGCACACAAAGGTGGGGGTGATGAATTGGTGGGGGGAGAGGATAAATTTGGTATAACACCTGCAATACTTTTTTTTTGCATATGCCAGGGTGTGCACCAAAGTTACCCTGATGGTAGATCACCATCTACCTGTGAGTTGCAGAGAGACAATTCTACATAATGTTTACCTTTCATTCTTATTACTTTCTACATACTTTCTATAGATTTAATGGCCTTTCCAGATGTTTGATGTGAATAACGTTTACAAATAAAGACAGCAACACTTATTTTGATTTAATGTAGCTTAAGAGTTGCATTATTCTGATTAAGTTTACATGAGGATGTACTTCTTTTCTGTGATATGTCCCTTTAAATGTAGAGGAATGTGCAGTTGCAAGTTGTTAATTGAGAAAAGGTGAGACATTAATTACTAGCATTCCACCGTTAACAGGTATTCAGACGGCCAGCTGTGCACGCGAGAAGAAACACGAAACAACAGTAAGACTAGCTGTGTATCAGTTAAACTTAGTATTATCATCTCCTCTTAGTACTGCACTATGTAGTCTGGTCTTGATCTGCAGCTAGAATGGTAGTATCTCAGGTACGTTGCAACTGACCCAGAAAGTCTTTTTTTTGGATAGTATTATGTTTATTTATTATATTTTATACCAAGTGTGCAAAAAGGCTCTCCTAGACTTTTTAATATCTTAAAGCACCTGTAACTTCTGTTTTCACACAGCCTTATTGCTATATGCACTGCAGAATATCCTTGAGGCACGAAAAACAAGCTGTCATTCTAATATATCTTATCTGATATGTTGAAGACTTATAATCTCATTAAGTTTCTGGCAGATATGATAAAGTGTTGAAAACAGAGGCAATATAAACAGCCTTGGGCACTGATGGTAAGCCGTCAAAATTATTATACAAGTTGCACTGTCTTTCTTCTTGCGTGGGTGTCTTCCCCGCATTTACTTTTAGGTATGGTTCACCGCCTATTCCTGATGGATATGGAGGTACACAAGAAAGGTGCAAGTATAACAATATTCTTGTAATATTAAAGACACTGCTCCTTTAGAACTTTTCAATTCTTAAGACCTTTCATTTTTGTTAATATGCTGTGTGTTGTGTCACTTGCTGCCAAAGTGACTGTACAAATATTACTACATACACTAGTTAAAAATACTGAACAACTTTTGCATTTTTTTAGAGAAATTAAATTTGGGTGACTGGGAAAGAGAACCTAACAAAGAATAAGGGAGTTCTGTGCTTAGCTCTTGCTTTTGGAACAGCTTCTACCACATCAGTATGATGGCAAAATACTTGTACTGTAGTGTGAATGAACCAGATTAAAGATCACAACAGAAGAGTCACGTGCAAGTGGCTTTCCATAAATGGTGGTCATTTCCTGTCAGGAGTGGATGATTTCTGTTAGAAATACAAAGAACTGGATTTTGTTTGGATTTTTTGGGTCATTATGCCCTGTCAGTATTGTGCTGAAGTCATAGCCACTACTAATGGTTTGTAAAAATATGGCTGCAGATATTAATTTAAAATAATAAGACTACATGGTATTGAATGTTCCAATTAACAGGGGGTCACTTTCAAGCTCCCAAGTCTATACTATTTGTGGACTTGAAGAAGCCTTATGCCCATCTACCTTGTGTGATAGATGGCCAGGAACCCTGCCCCGCTGGAATGCCTGGAGAAAGAAGGAACCGGGAGAGTGGCACTTTTCCCTGGGCACCCGGATGGTCCTTGATCCCTGGGGGACAATACTTCTGGAAGCGCTGACAGACCAGGGATGGTTTACGCCTCCGGGTGCAAGGGTAGCACTTCCGCCACACTGAGGAGTGCTGCCGGAAGTTCATCGTCAGGCACCTGGAGCACATACTGGGCAAGATAAAATGGGCCGCCTCACTCCATTCGGGAAGCCGGAGTCGGGTGGAAGAAGGACGAAGTTTGCAAGACAGGAGTGGAGATGGCCAGAAGGACCAAGGACTGAACTGTAAATAATAATTGTAAATAGTGGCTGTACCAATAAATGTGTGTGTTGTGGACACTGCGTTGTCGTGTCTGTCTGTGGCTGGGCTAGCTTCTTACACTTGTTGTTTTATTTTATCCAGTTCTTGTATTTGGAGTGCAAAGATTATTTCCTCATTTTTATTTTGTCAAATGAATTTAAGATTGTTTTAGCACAACTCCAAAGGTGTGTCTTGCTTCACCTTCTGTTTGTTATTATCATTGACAGGCTTGGAGAGCATTCATTTTGTTGACTTTGAGGGTCCTTGCAAATGATTTTCTGCCTTTGATGTGATCTGACCTGTCATCTCCATCACGCAATGTAGTGTCTTGGTGCAAAATGTAACATAATTAGTCTATGAGTGAAGCAAACACATGCCAAAAAATGTCAACAAAATTTTCACGCATCAACAGGTAATAGTTGTATAAAGAGCCTAACACTATTTATTAGGAGTCATTTGGTGATTCTTAAGCTCTGAGACTTTTGCATCTGACTTGACTTCAGCTGCCTCGGTGGGGGATGAGTGAGAAGGCTACTTGCTTGTGCTGATTGACACATTTGCAAAACAAAGACACTGCTGACAAGTTGTGAGGGAATTTGAGGTGGACCAGCATTACAAATATTTTCGTAGGCTTCAGGGATCCTAGTGTTAGTAACATTTTTGGATAAAAATACTACTACACTGAAAAATCAAAAACTCTGCATTGTCGGATATGCCCTAAAAGTACATTTTCTTATACTTTAATATGTAAACATTACATTTTCTTACATACTTTCTACAAAGACATGATTCACAATGATCATTTGGAAATCATTTCTCTTGAGGTACTGTATATTATATTGTTTACAATACAGAGAAAAATGTAAGGTTTTGCCTAAGAAATAAAAAGAGTCAGACTGGCCTAGTTCATGTTCAGATAATCCTTTAAAGTCACAAAGAGAACGGTCACAAAATAAAAGAGCTCAGAATTCAAACAAAAAGTACTTGATAATAGAAATTAAAGAAAATATACTTTTGATCAGTGATTTGGCTACTGAGTCACTGTTCCAGATAAAGCCGTCACTACTTAAACTGATCACTTTTATATTATTCATGCTCAAGGACACATTACCTGTGTGAAATAAGAAATGTAATAATAATAACTGAAATTGCCTTTTTCATGTATCTTTGCATATGATCAGTCAGTCATTGTCCAACCTGCTATATCCTAATACAGGGTCACGGAGGTCTGCTGGAGCCAATCACAGCCAACACAGGGTGCAAGGCAGGAACAAATCCCAGGCAGGTCAGCTCACTGCAGGGCACACACACACAAAGCATGATTTAGGATCGCCAATGCACCTAATCTGCATTTCTTTGGACTATGGAAGGAAACGAGAGCACCCAGAGGAAACCCACGCAGACACAGGGAGAACATGCAAACTCCATGCAGGGAGGACCCGGGAAGCAAACCCAGGTCTCCTTACTGCGACGCAGCAGTGCTACCACTGCGCCACCATGCCACCTGGTCTTTGCATATGATGCATGTCTTTATTCTCAGATGATTCTTGTGGACCATCCCTTTTTCAGGCGATACAATAATACAAAATTGACATGAAAACTTTGAAAATTTGAATTGAAATTCCAGAGAATCATTGACAGCAATAGATTGAGCTCATGATATAGTAAGCTTTAGCAGTGACATCTCAAAACAACAAAGAACTTTCAGAGACTTTGTCAAGGGTAATTTTTAAGTAACTGGGCCCACCTACAGGGTTATCATATATGGACCTATGAAATGGGTGGGTATCTTCTTGGATGAGTATTAATGTCTTAAATAACTTTCCTCTATGAAAAACTGCTAAGGAATTGAATGTTAGCAATAAACAAATATTTAATAAGCGTTGTCATGCCTCATAATAGTCTCATATAATGTAACCCACACTATTTGTCAATTTCGTTGCTGAATGATTTTTGAATAGCCTTTTAAATGAATGTAATGCCTATATTCCTAAAATTCAAAGCATTTATCCAAGACACCTCTTTTTACCAAATGTAATAAAAGAGCTACTATTTAACAATAAAAAATGAGATGTAAATGGCGTTTCACTCTTTATATTTAGATGTCTGGAAAACCTCTAGAAACTAGACACAAATCCCAAGGCCTTGTTCTGTAGTCTGTATTAATGAACCTGTAATTTTAATGTTTGCACCTTTTGTGCACTTGCATTGGCATGGACACAGTTTGTAACATTTTAGTTCTATTCCAGTAGATTCATCACGGTGCTGTTTTGCAATGCTTGTTTGTTGTGGGAGTTGTTGTTTTGTGCTGATTGTAATATCCAGATTTCTTTATAAATAAGACATTCTTTGCCATTAATATGATAAGATGGTGGTGTAATGTTTGTCATCAGCAAATTACCTTTATTTAAGGACAAAAGCGTGCAATGCAAATTATCAATGTATTGGATAAAAACTTTAAAAACAAACTTTAGTTTCTGTGTTGGGGCAAAGACAATAGCTAGCTACAAGCTTCTTGCAGCATTTATTTTGATCGCAATTCTGAGTCCACATTTAGACTTTGATGCTCAGGTCTTTATGCTTTTTTGGCTCATGGCTCTTGACTGTGCATTTGACCTCAATTTTGTCTGCTCAAAAGAGTGCAAGGCAGGAAACAAACCCCGGGCAGGGTGCCAGCCCACCACAGGGCACACACACATACACTGATGGAACAATTTAGAATCGCCAATGCACCTAAGCTGCATGTCTTTGGACTGTGGGAGGAAACCCACACACACGGGGAGAACATACAAACTGCACACAAGGAGGACCCAGGAAGTGAACCCAGGTCTCCTAACTGTGAGGCAGCAGCGCCACCATGCCGCCCCCACATAAATACCTGATTCTTATTGAGTATTCATTAATGAATTTTTGGAATATTTTATTTTCATATTCTGTTTTTTCAAATGAACATGTGATATGTGAGGTGTTTATTTGAATGGCACATAAAGTGTGTGTGCCCTGCAATAAACTGGCACTCTGTCCAGGGTTGTTTTTTTTCTAAATACTGTGGTGTCCTAAATTGTCCAATACTGGTCCAAAAAACAGATAGTTTGGTTGTTATTTACATTTACAGCCATATCATTTGAACAAGTTTAATATTTTAATACATTTTTATTTTCAAAATGCACCTTTGTTCCTTGACCTTTGAATGTCAACACACTGTGTTTACTTTTTTCATTCAAGAAATAAGTTCAGAGATCCATTTTTACAGTTTAAAGAAAATTCACAATGTAGAGTCAAAGGACTGTCATTAGGTTGAACCTATGGAAATCCCTCAGTTTACAGCATGTCAATGTTCTTTACAAATAATGCAAGGTGGACTGCCAGGAAAGTTACACCTTTCTAAATTACGCAGTGAAAAAAGTCACATGTATTGTTCCTTTTGTGCATCTAATCACAACAAGTAAGCTGTATATACATTTTTCTTGTTGAAACAAATCTGATTCTGTAAAGTCCAAGATATAGTTAAAATGTTCAATGGCATGTTTGAAAACTCTGTAGTTTAATATTTTTTTCTGAACATTGATTGAATTATATACATGTCCCTTTCTAATCAGAATGTTCTCATCCAAATCATTTATTCCAAAAGAGGAGTCTACACAAGGGTTTTTTACTCTGAATGAATGCTTGTTTTGTATAATAATGAAATATTAGTGTGCATGTAAACACAGCTATTGATTGATTGCTATACTTCAACATCTCCCTTTCATTTAGTTAATTGCTTGCATGAATGTCAAATCGCACACTTTCTGTAGCCTACTGAAGCAGTTTTCTCTAATGTCCTTATTATGAAAGCAGATTATGAACATTATAAAAAGCACATACAGAAGGAGCAGCAACAGATGATTTCTGCACTGATATTATGTGTATATTAATGTTTATGTATTTCTTTATTTGGTCTTCATTGGGATGCACTAATCAAATCCTCTACTTACTACTACTACTACTACCACTCTTTCACAGGCAGGGGTTGTATTATTATAATAGATTCACCTCTATGTTAACATCACTTTCTTAGAATAAATTACTGCTCTTACAGTATTTTCTCAGTGACTTTCTTGTAGGGTGACAACACTTAAAGAATTATGCCACAAAGTACACCCAGCTTCATCGTAGCTTAAACTGCACAAAGTATTGTACTTAATCAAGCTCAAGTTTATTGTACATCGTGTATATAGTACAATGAAATTCGTACTTGCATGTCTCCTGAGAACAGTGACGATAATATAACACCAAAAGACACATTCATACACATAAATATACAGTATGCAGTATTTGTAAGTATTAGTTTAAACTGTGAAGAGTGACTGAGGTCTTTACCTACTACAGTGTCTGCCTTTCTAAACCAGCAAGTGTTGTGCATGTCCTGAGCAGAAGATGGTTGGGTGCCAGTCATATTGTGTGCCACCTTCACAGTCATCTGCAGTGCTATACAATCTGAGCAGGTACCATACCAGAATGGGGTGCAGCCAGTGAGTACAGAATCCATTGTGAACCTGTAGATATTAGTGAGAACAAATACAGAATAGAAAGTAAGCAGAAAGTTAATGAAGATAAAGTGATGTCATGTTCAGTATTGGCACTTGATAGAAGACACAGGTTGACTGGCACCCTGCCCAGGAAAAGAAGGAGATGGATGGACAGGCATCCCAACTGGGTTGGTTAGTGGTATTTCTCCTGGTCAAGAGGTTATTATGAAGGAAGGACTGAGGGAGCTATGTGTTTCCCCAGTACACTGATTTGCAGTATAGCTCCCATTTGGACACCTGCAAGCCTGCACAGGAGTTGCAGTTTTGCTAGGTAACATTTTTGGAGACCTCATGTGCCTATATGGGGAGAAGCTCGGAGCCGGCTCCCTTGTTACAGAGAGGTTCCACCAGACCTGGAATTGCTTCCTGGTGGCAGTCTTGTTGCACTGGAAGTACTCCAGGATTCGGGTTGAAAAGCAGTTGCTCCACCTCACCTGCAGGATCAGATTCGAGAGGAGGTGAAGAAGAGTTGTTTGGAGAAGAGTGGAGGTGGAAAACGAAAGAAAATAAATTGTGACTGGGATACAAGAAAAATCTGTGAAAGGTATTTTGTTTAATAAAGATATCTTTTGTTGAACCAATGAATGTGTGGTTTGGTTGTGTCTGGATGGTACGCTTCCTACAGGCTACAGCACATATATTTCTATAGATTCATACTGCTGAACTACTTGGATTTTACAGTACTATATGGATATTTCCGTGCTGTATTTAAGATAGACTGACAAGATTTTCAAAGTCCCAAAATGGGACACAACTTATTAATCAAGCGATTGAGTCTGGGTCAACAATTAACTTAGACATGTATCTAAAATGAATAGCAGGGAGTTTCATGCACATTTATTGAATAAATTAAAAACTGGACATTTTGTTATATTCCAATTATTACATGGGACACAATGCATAAAAATGGAACTGGCCCAGAAAAAATTGGACGTCTGGTCAGTCTAGTTTAGGGTGTTTCTAATCTGGGACCACTGAACTTCACTATCAGAAACTTAGGATATGCCAGTATGCTGATCTGAAAGTCATGGTTTCCCAAGACCAGAAAACAATTACAAAATTTTGAATTTTTTTGAAGGATCTATAGAAATGACAAGTTTAATAATGAACAATGACCCAATGTAAAATTCCATCTCACAGCCCATAAAACCAGCTCTTGTTGAGAGATGCCATCAGTAGCTATTCTAAGCTTTTCATTATTGCCATGCATTTAAAAAAATTACACTGACATAACAGTTAAGGTTTTGCAATGGTTTGTAGTTAGCATTTGATCATTTATAGACTTAATTCCTTTGCAGATTAATCATAGTCTATTTTTTAATGTGCTAAGGTTTCCAGCTGTATCAGTTAAATCTAATTTTCAATGTTTATTTTGAAGTTTGGTTAACGTAATGTAACAATCTAAGCTCAAAGTGAGGACACAGTAAGAACAATAGGGGAAATGCAATACTCATAGATGTGTAGCCTGGAATACATTTTAGGAATGTCATGTAACTGCCAGGGTTTCTTTTCTGGCTTATGAATATTTTTCCTTCCCTTTTTATTATTTTTGAACTATTGTTTTTCATGTGTTTAGTTAAATTTTGTTAATATTGTTTTATTTTAATATAGTAATTTTATATTCTGTATATTTATCTTCTGGATATCTTCCTTGTACCCTACATATTCTGGTGAAAGAAACGAATTCCCCCTGAGTGTCTTTGAGTGTTGTCGAGTACAGATTTCAATTGTACGCATTGTCTCACTGTTTGTGGTTTATTAGATTTTTGCTTGGTTACTGTACTAATTTGATTTGGACTGCCTTTTTAGGCAAATGCTTTTACCTTATTTTGCCTTTTTATCATTTTTTTGTTTTCTTTTGATCTATTGGAATGAAATCCTTCATTTATAAAGATTCTTTGTTTCACTTGTCCCTCAAGCCACAGGTTTGTCAGTTTCATCTCCCTTCAAGGGGTATTTTTATACATTTTGAACACTTAAAATATTTTTTGAACTTTAAGCCTGCCCCCCATCTTGGATGAGTGCATACCAAAGCTTGCCCGTGAAGTTTGGAGTCAGGCTTTCTGGGATATAGACAGATCAGTGAAGACTCTGACCTGGATTGTGGTTCATTTTGGAGGCCTATCACCCTTGTCACCATTTTTGTGTCATTTATTCCTAACAAGCAGGTAATGAGAAAGTACCTGAACCATAACTCCATCTATGATATGTTGGAACTGTCAAACATTTATTTCATGGGGCTTTAAATGTATATTCCTACCAACAGCTGTGTCTATCCTTATAATGTTTAGTATGAGAAACTAATTTGATGGGCTAATGAAACTGGCAAAGAAAAACAACCCTTTAATTTAACGTTTGAGTTTTGATCTCTGTGAAAGTGTAAGAACTGTTAGTAAAGTACATTAGATGACATTTCATCAAATTACTTTGCCAATGAGCCATTCACGTTTTATTTTTCAAGGAAAATGGTGTAGAGAAATGATAGAACTCAAGTAAATTGCTAACTAATGCACTTAAGCTAACATAGAGAGTAAAGGTGACATGTTTCTGAAGTTTCACCACACAGCTCAGAGAAGAATCTCCACCAGATCACTGGAAGTAAAGTATCAGATTGAATGCAATCATGTTTTGTTAATCGATGGCTTTGGATTTTGTTGGGTGCTTTGATCTCACACAGATTGATTTGTCTTGGTAAATTCTTAATGTCAGCTCACAATACAGAATAAAAGAATGCTTGTGACGTAATCACCTTTATGACATCTTTATTAGTTTTATTCTGGATTCAAACAAATTTGGCATTAGACTTGTGATAATAGCACACATTAATCTGATTGAAAACTATGGTGTAAAAATGAAATGTTGGGGAATTATTTCACTTTGAAAATTGCATGATCTAAAGTATATACTGTGATCATGAAATCCAGATGTTTTTAAATTGTCATTGATGCAGGAAGAGGAGCCTTTATTTGTAAGGCCCTAATCTCTTCAAAGATGTGCCGATAATAAGAGGGAGTCCTTGTTGGTCCTGACATTTAAACCAAGGCTGAATGGCCTGATGTTACTGTTGGATAGTGTTTCTTCTTAAATGAATACATTTAAATACGTTACTTATGCCATGTGTTTTGTAATGATGACCAAGAAAGATTTTTTCGTGTCATGTTTTCTTGCAGCATGAAGGTAAAAAAGTTTATGATGTAATATAAATTATTGGTGACCAATGATGTTCAGTGGCAAATGATGTTAAAATGTCCATGGAAAAAAGAAAAAAATATCTCATTAACCATGTCGCAAAACCCACATGTCCGTTATCCAGCCATTTGTTCACAACATGCAAAAATATGAAATATTCAAATATTGTTAAAAAAACACTTCCAGAAAAATCAACACACATCATAAACAGTAAACACAATTTTTACCTAGCACTGAGTTTTTGAGTTGAAGACAGGACTCTTGACCAATGAATGAGGGGGAAAGGCGGATCTTCAATTCAAAAACTCAATCAACATTGGTCACCAATGGCTTGTATTATATCATACATTTTTTTCCCTTCATTTTCCATGGAAACATAAGATTGAATTTTGTTTCAGTCATCACTAAAAAAGACATGGGGTAAGCAACAAAAAAAAAAAAAAAATTTGAGTGGCGTATTCCTTTAAATTCCAAAAAGTTTTTTTGTTTATTCTCGGATATGCTTGCTGAAGAAAACATTCCTGAGACAAATGAGAGAAAGAAGTAAACACAGGAGATAAGTGCTTTATTTTATTTTGAAAATTTGTTTTAGGAGAATTGGTCCAAAAAAAAGCTAGTAATAGCCATGTAAATTCCAAGTCTGAATCCAAAGTCATCACTATTTCAATCACCCTTTTTCTTTTATATAAAAATATTACAGTAAAGATAAAGCTAATAATCTGTATCAACTGTGTTTTCTACTGAACATGCTGTAACCTTGTGAACTGTTATGTATTTATAATAAAGCATCAAGCTACACATTTAAAAAGGTGTACAATTTCTTCTTTCAGGCTTAGCAGCTCCCTACTAAAAAGAAAACATAATTTTAATTTCTAATTGGTGATTCCTATGTGAGTGTGAAGGTGAGTGTGTGTAGGAGTGGACTCTTTGATGGAAGTCTCCCACACACTGGTTCATGCTTTGCACCTGATACTTCTGGGAGTGGCTGTCACCCATGACAACCTGAATCAGATGACGTGTGTTTAAGAATGTCACGTTTATGTTTTAATTTAAATACTAATCTTGGACATTACACTGAATGTCATGTATGTTGTGCTTATCATAGCTCCTGTTCTTTTGTCTTTCTTTCATAAAATGCTGTGTTTTGCATGTTTCTTCCACATACAGTATATTATCTGCTTTGTACGTGTGATTATAAATTATACTTGCGGCTACATTTATGTTTTTAGCTAGTAAGCTGCATGTTTAAATTTGATAGAAATAGGCTGCTTCCCATTAACATTCACATTTCCCTGCATGGCTTGACTATCTTCATCAATTAGACTTTTGGTATTTCAATTTTTTAATTGTGCAAGAAAAAACAATATAGCATTTAGGTTAATTTGTGAAGTAGCTTGCTGAATCTAGCTCTATTTAGTAATATGGTCATCCTACAAATGGGAGGAGGAAGTGTTTTTAAAATGTTTCTATTAGACAAGTGCCTTTGCTACAGCCAGAGACTAACAGGAACACACTATCTTCACAACTGCAGTAAATTAGTCCTCCTGTGAAACAAAGAAGCAATTTCTTCACAACTTCAGCCCCAGGGAAAGCTGCATGTTTCATAATAAAGATGACCTGCTGAAGCTCATTATAAAACTGAACTGCTGCCCTTATCACATGTGCAGCCTATTAAAATAAAAGGCTTTTTTTAAAATAGGCTACAGCCAGCAGTGAAATTGCACAAAAGAAAATGCATTTAGTTTTTTTTTTTCCCCAGTGGTTTTCCACTTTCAATTATTAGCAAGACACCTGTGAAATATGAAATAGAAAAAACAAATATTCATGGCATACTTTGGAGCATATGGTTCAATTTGATCATTCTAACCTAATGACGCTATTCTGATAAAATAAACAAATAATTATTACATCTAATATGTTGAAAATATTAAAATGAACATTGTGATTTCATCAATTAACTAACCCAGCCATGAACATGAAACTGATTTATTTTGGCAGATTAAATATCTTTTTTATATTAAGTGTAGGTGGAATGAAATGACAGTTGACCCACCTGTAGAACACGTGTGTCTGGCTGATGAACTAATAAACAAGGGCTTGTTTGATGCTTTGCCTAAAGTACTTGTAAAGTTAGAAGTTTCAGCTTTCTGTCACAATTTAAATTTCACTACACAGCTTTCAGAACAAATTCATACACCACGACTTCAATGGAAAATCTTTGTTTAGGCTTGAGGGAAGTCACAATAGCATCAAACAATACGAATGCTACTACAATAATTTCTTCATCTTCTTCCTTTACATCTTTTCCCACTTCTATGTGGGGGCAATGTGCTTGATCAACCTTTTCCAAACAGCTCGGTCCTGTACTTCCTTGCCAGTGTGACAGACGGCCGGAAGTTCAAGTCAGGATGCCCAAAGAACGGAAGGATGGGGGAAGGCAGCTACTTTGGGACACTGCCTCCCCCAAGACACTAGATGGCGACTTCCCTGCAGCATACCCATGCCCCAGATTCCTGCAGGGCACCATGGGATCTGGAGTTCGGCTTCACAGCCCTGCTGGGTACTGTAGGTGCCGTCAGGAGACGTTGCAGGGAGACCTGGGAGTTTTTACTGCCTGAATAGCCTGGAAGTACTCCAAAGTCAAGGCGGCTGAAGAAAATGCAATGCCCCCTCTGGGTCAAGGACTATTTAAAGGACTGCTGGAAACCCAGCAAGCGAACTAGAGTCGGGAGGAGGTGGAAAACTCTTGCTGGGAGGTGTGGGGGAGAGAGAATTATTACTGAGAATTGTGCTTGTTTAGTTGCCTGGTTATAGTGGCTGTGGTGCTTGAAGACACCATTTGGAGAAGAAAAAAATTAAAAATACTTCTCATTGCTTTTACACTGTGCTCTGTGCATCTGTCTTTTGGGGTTAAAGGGGCAACAGCGACCCCTAATGTCCACACCAGTAAAGCCATTTTAACTTCAGATCCTCTTTTAAATTATCCTCCCACCTTGACTTTACTCTCTATTGTTTCATCTTCTCCTGAACTTCCATCCTGGGCTACCACTGATCCTAGATCTTTAAATGTATCCACTCTTTTCAATAGCTCCCCCTTCAGGCTAACATCTGAATCCTGATCATCATTAAAAATCATATAGAAACATACAAATATTATAGATTCAGACAGTACTGCATGTAAATAGATAGCCATTTTATTTTGTGCCTGGAAAGTGCCTGCTAAGTGCTGTGCTCATGTGCTTTGATGAAAAAATGGAGTATGAAAAGTGTTCCTATCCTTGATCCCTTCTCTTTACTTTTCCAACCCAGAGCCACACCGATCACTGCTGTCATGATGACTGTCGACCCATAGCCAGAAATGCTTATTGAGGAGAGGATTCACTTATTTGTCAAAGAACCATGTCCGATTGTTAACAAATCCTGTTCACTTCCTCCCACTCCTTAAACATCTTGTACAAAATGCAGTAAACTGTAATTTGTAACAAACACATGGGAGGTTTGGGGCTACAGATACATAAATGAATTGGTTCACACCGAAGCTTCACAGTGTTAAATCTGAAAGGAGCCTTTACAGGAGCTGTTCATCACTAAAGGCCCCATTTATGATAACACTCTGTTGTGATATAAGATTTTGCATATAACTTGATAAATGTTTTGTATGTCTTTATTTATAATTTAGGCAAAGCAATGTAATTTAGTGTTACTTTGGTGAGAGGCATTCTGGTTTGTCCCCCGTTTACGACTAAGTTTCTTTGTAATTTTACGACAGGATTTGGGGGATGTGTCTTAAACCAGTTTGATGAGTATTTCTCTGCTAAAGTCTTTCAACACCCGCACACAAAGCCAGGTTAGTTTAACATATGGTCTTGGTTGCAGGTGTTAAGATGTACTATTTCCCCCCATTGGTCTGAGGTATGGCTGTTTGGAATTGGCTTGTCTCAGAGGCTTTTAAGTACCATGATGTCCTATTGGCTATAGGGGTTGGACAGAAAACCTATAAATTTGCTTGCTCAACCACATTCTCTCTCTCTGACCAACATATGATGAAGAAGCATCTCTTTTGCTAACCTGTGATGATGTAGAAGTATCTTTCTCTTGTTAACAACTGATGAAGACCATCATGCCATGAACTGACAAGAACAGCACAATGAAGAGTACAGCTTCAGCCATATTGAGACAGGCTTGATGCCTTTTCTGAAGAAAGCTGAGCACCAATGATGCCTTAACTAGAGACATTTTAAGTAACTACAAGTCTCTGTACCACCTGAGTTGCACATCACCATTTTATCAGGTTGTATGGTTGCCAATATTCAAATGTACTTTGCATTTTGTTATTATTTATGAATATTATCAATAATACATTATTTTATGTGTAACTTAACTCCTGCTTGTCTTTTTACTACATCTAATTGCCTGAGGTTATAGATATAGAAGGGAAGGTGGGGATAAGTTATATACAGTGGTAAATCTGTGAGATTAGGCATTCTAAGGCTACATATTAATAATACAACAGGGGAAAGTAGAGCAATATATAAAAAATTCTCTACCAAGATAAAACACACTCTAAGGCAACTTGATTCCTGATTTTTCCACATATTTGACACAGATTGGATTTTAGTGTACACCCGAAATTGCATGGTATCCTATATTTTGAGATCAGATACAGGTCTCTTTTGTGTGGTACTGAATTGCAAATTCAATACTGATCACTCTATGATGTTGCATGATTATGCCACATCATGCATCACATTAAAAGTGTTATAGTAAATGAAGCAAACAGTCAGTAATGCAATGAAGAAACATTTTTAATAAATTTATGTAGTGATAAAGCTACTCACTATATTTAGAAAATAAGCACTGCTTCTAAAACATCAAAAATCTGATATGTGCAGGGATCTATCTTTGTAACTTATGTCACTATATCACAATGCATGCAGAGCACGTTCATTCCACATCAGATGAATCTGTATGTAATCTGTCACATTCAAACCAAGTAAAGTAAACTTCAGAGACATTGCATCAGTTTTCTTGAACAATTCTGATTTGGGCATAAACATAGCTCAAGAAGTGTCCTCAAATTTACAAACCAAAAAGGACAATTGAAGGTCTGCAAGATTCTCTTTGAATTGGTGGCATTGTCTAATGAACTACCATAAACCACCACCACATCACTAACAGATTCCTACCTAGTCTGTACTGCTGACAAGGAATCCTGAAGGTCCGTTTGCAAAGTCTCCATCTGCAACTACTCAGATGTTGTGGGAAACTTACAACACACAGCTATGCTTGGCTTCTTGTCACAATGAATGGGATGAGGAAACAACAGCAGCACATCTGGGGATGACAGCAGAGAGAGAAGCAGCACATGTATTGCTAGATATCTGCCCTAAGATAGAGGGAGACTTGACTGCATGGTGTTAGTGCTTGAAAGGAGATTTGGGCAGAGGAAGATTCAGAGCATATCCAGAGTATCCTGTCCATTAAGCAAAGGAGGTGCTATGAAGCTTGTCGCTCTTGCAGTGGATACCTTGTTGCTTAATCGTCAGATATACCCCATAAATGAGGACCTTCAAGAGAAGCTTGCCTTTCAAAACTTCTTTATAGCACTGGCACCACTGAAATTCAAACAGCTTGACCTGGCAGAACCTAGGAGGTGCAGTGAGGCAGAAAGGGTTGAAGTCATCTTGTGTCCATCCGGCGAACCTCAACATTCCTGCTGGCCACTGAGTGAAGTACACATGACACACAGGAAGGATTCAGCCCTCTGCCACACAGAAATTAGGAGTTAACAATGCCACAGGAAGAGCGACAAGGCTTTGATCTACCCAGAGTCTCATCACAGTCATTGGGAAACTCAGGTCTGCCAGTGATTACAGTGTCTGGCAATCCCACCTCTATGTGGTATCAAATATCAATGCAGACTGTTTTTCCTATGCAGCTCCTAGTTGGTGGAACAAGCTGCTCACCTCCATCCAAACTACTGACTCCCTTAAAGTATTTAGGAAGTGATCAAAAATCCCAGTGTCCTGTGAATATCTAACTGTTAATGAATGCTTTTTGTTCTGTGAATATTTTTCATATTGTTAATCGATATATATTTTTATTATGCTAGCTTTATAGATTTTCACTTGTGGTAATCAACTTTTGCAACCTGTCCTGCTACACTTGTTCAAAACAGACCCTAGACTGATGTTACTCAATTATTTTGATCTCCTTTGTACGTTGCTTTGGATAAAAACATCTGCTTCTGGGACTTTTGATATATTTTGGGTTATTTCTGGTGATTTTGTCACATATTCATGTTTGGGTCCTGCTAGGGTGAAAACCTGCAGCTAGCAGTTGTGAGACTTGCTGGATTTTGGGATGAGTCCCCATGGGCAGGCTGGTTAGGTTTTTTTTCTCTGCCTTTATGGTCTTTTTAGGAGGTCCACACCCATTTTTAAATGTTACAGACTTCATCATTACTAAAGATGCCACCCTTTTCTGAAGCAATGTTCTACCATCAGCGGGTAAACAAAGTGCTATAAGGACCAGGAAGAAAATGCCAAGAAAACTATCAGGGTAAATTGTGGATATTAATCAAAATCGGAGACTAAACCAAAACAAAACACTAACTTGTAGTTAAAAGATCAAAGTAGGGTGAAAAAACAAAAAATGAGCTTGAGATATACGTAGTAAAAGGATTTAAGAGGTGTCACGATGTTAGCAAGTCCACTGCTCCACTGTAAAAAAAAGCCAATGTGCACAAATAAATATGTGAACTTTGGTTAATGCAGAGAAGCCCTTCATGAGATACTTAGCACTCAAACAAACAAAAACTTGTAAGAAAAGGTTTTGAAATTTATCTAATGCAATTATGACTTTGAATTTGGATTTACTCTGGTCATGTGCTGAAAGCTTAAAGTCACTCTTGAGTATCAAATCCTACAATCATCCTTGGCTCTTCTCCTGCTCTTGGGTAATCACAAATAAATAAAACTTTTCTCCTTGGGACTGTGGCTTGTACTATTGGACTTGCTTTAACCGTCTTAGATATACATGCACTTTCACTTACGGTAGAATAAAGGACAAGGAAATACAAGAAAAAATAGGATAGATAGAGAGGATATTACTAGAAAATAGGTCTTAATATCTATACTGGGCTGATGATAGTTTACTGCCTACTTGCACAATACTAACATAGGAGCACTTAATATTCTTTCTGGATCACTTCCATCATTTTTCTTTACCAGTCTGGCCACGTTGCCGCCAATTGCCAAACAGAGCAGTTGCCTGTTAGCTTATCCTCGTCCTGGTGATTATCCGCTTAAGGTTTGTGATTACTGCACTTCACATGATTAGCCGCTACAAATTCTTTGAAACTAAGTAAATTAAACAATTAAATAGACACTCAAAAGAGGAGTCCCAAAAAAGTATGTACCCTGGCAACAAATCCATAAATTTGAAATATTTAAATAAGAAACTTAGTTTCTCCTTTTTAAAGGACCTTTTCTCCCAATCACAAAACACAGACTACAAAAACAGACAAAAAAAGGAAAAGTTTGAAAAAGAGATAGCACTGATATTCTGCTAAACCTTTTGGGCAAAGTTATTGTACTATTCTTTTGTACTCTATGCCTCAGCTGAGAATGGATTTTGTAAATTCTGGCTCACCAAATCAGTTAGGCATGTGAAGCTATCTTTCACCTTAGTGAATCTCATCACCGTTACCACATCTTTAAACTAAATGACAAGTCAGAGTCAAGAAGAAAGAAGTGTACAAGTATTCTTTCACCTTATCTGCTAAGGCAGTTAGACAGGAATATAGCAGATAAGGCGAAAGGTGACCCAAAGAGATTCTTTCAGTATTTCAGTAGTAAAATAACAGTTAAGGAGGAGATGAAGTGCATCAGGAATAGAAAAGTGGAATTAGAAAATATTGACAGTGAAATAGATGCTAGATGCAGATACTCTTCTTCTTCTTTCGGCTGCTCCCATTAGGGGTTGCCACAGTGGATCATCTTCTTCCATATCTTTCTGTCCTCTGCATCTTGTTCTGCTACACCCATCACCTGCGTGTCCTCTCTCACCACATCCATAAAACTTTACTTAGGCCTTCCTCTTTTCTTCTTCCCTGGCAGCTCTATCTTTAGCATCCTTCTCCCAATATACCCAGCATCTCTCCTCTGCACATGTCCAAACCAACACAATCTTGCCTCTCTGACTTTGTCTCCAAACCGTCCAACCTGAGCTGACCCTCTAATGTACTCATTTCTAATCCTGTCCATCTTCGCCACACCCAATGCAAATCTTAACATCATTAACTCTGCCACCTCCAGCTCTGTCTCCTGCTTTCTGGTCAGTGCCACCGTCTCCAACCCATATAACATAGCTGTTGTCACTACCATCCTGTAGACCTTCTCTTTCACTCTTGCTGATACCCGTCTGTCACAAATTACTCCTGACACTCTTCTCCACCCATTCCACCCTGCCTGCACTCTCTTTTTCACCTCTCTTCCACAATCCCCATTACTCTGTACTGTTGATCCCAAGTATTTAAACTTATCCACCTTCACCAACTGTACTCCCTGCATCCTCACCATTCCACTGACCTCCCTCTCATTCACACACATGTATTATGTCTTGCTCCTAATGACCTTCATTCCTCTCCTCTCTAGAGCAAATCTCCACCTCTCCAGGGTCTCCCCAACCTGCTCCCTACTATCGCTACAGATCACAATGTTATCAGCAAACATCATAGTCCATGGGTTCTCCTGTCTAATCTCGTCTGTCAACCTGTCTATCACCATTGCAAATAAGAAAGGGCTTAGAGCCAATCCCGGATGTAATCCCACCTCCACCTTGAATGCTTCTGTCACTCCTACCGCAGACCTCACCACTGTCACACTTCCCTCGTACATATCCTGTACAACTCTTACGTACTTCTCTGCCACTCCCAACTTCCTCATAGAATACCACAGCTCCTCTTGAGGCACCCTGTCATTTGCTTTTCCACAAAGACGCAATGCAACTCCTTCTGGCCTTCTCTAAACGTCTCCATCAATATCCTCAGAGCAAACATTGCATCTGTGGTTCTTTTTCTTGGCATGAAACCATACGGCTGCTCACTAATCATCACCTCACTTCTTAACCTAGCTTCCAGTACTCTTTCCCATAACTTCATGCTGTGGCTCATCAATTTTATTCCCCTGTAGTTACTGCAGTCCTGCAGATCTCTCTTATTCTTAAATATCAGCACAAGTACACTTCTTCTCCACTCCTCAGGCATCCTCTCACTTTCCAAGACCCAGCCAGCACAAACCAGTGTGTTTCTTTGTGCGTCAGGAAGGGCATCCGGTGTAAAATTTTTCCAAACCAATATGTGGACAACAATTTAGATGCAGATATGCTAATCTCACATTTTCCTGAGGTCTTCACATGTGAGGAAGTGGATAACCTACCAGTGCTAAGAAGGACTACTAATCTACATGCGATTTGGAAATTGTAGAGGGTGAAGAACTGCTCAAATTAAATAGGCTGAAATTAAACAAATCACCAGGACCAGATAATATTTACCCTCAATTTCCTAAGGAGGTTAGCGAGAACATATTTAAACCCTTGACGCATATTTTTAAGAAGTCACTGTGCACTGGAGAAATTCCAAAGGACTGGAAATTTGCAAATATTATTCCATTACATAAAACTATGACCAGGGAGATCCAAGCAACAATAATAAGCTTAATGTTATCACAAGTAAATTAATGGAAGGAATTATTAAGGATAAGACTGAGCAACACATGGCAAGAACAGGAGTTTTATTGAACAGTCAAAAGAGGGAGGTCATGTTTTACATAACATGCTGGAATTCTGTGAGGAAGCAACAAAAGGATATGATCAAAGCAGAGTATTTAATTATTTATCTTGACTTCCAGAAAGCATTTGTTAAGGTGCCACATAAGAGGGAGTTCAGGGTGTTGTTTGTAGATGCATGCAAAATAAACTCAGACACAGAAAGTGGAGGGTGTGAGAATTGTCAGGCATTAAGAGTGGTGTTCAACAGGAGTTGGTGCTTGGGCCACTGCTATTTTTAATATATATATAAATGATTTGGATAGGAATACTGTATAAGTAACAAGCTGATTAACTCTTTGAGGGCTGAATATTTTTTCCAAAAACTCAGTTTTCTGAAAAGCACACAAAGCAATGATTTCAACATAAAACGTCTGTTGCTACGTGCTGTGGCTGCTGTTGGCAGCACTCTGGCGGCAGTGGCTGCACAGGGGCACCTTGATGGCCAGCAGGAATGCACGGTGGGCCAGCTGCCTGGCTGTCTTCACACAGCCGGTGGGCAGCAGTGGCAGTCGCAGTGTCATGCAATACGGGTTGTACATCTTTTCATCATAAGTGGTGGTCCTCCCAGGCAAATGCTGCTGTAGGTGTATCAGCTACACAAACGATCAACTGGGGACTGATCAGCTAATGCTGGTACCTCACTTTCATTTTTGATGTCCATCTCTTAACACTTGCATCAAATTCCAAGTCCGACAAGTCAGAGTCCAATTAAGTGATAAGATGTAAAATGTCTATGGAGTATTTAGTCTCTCGCCAGATGTCGATGCCATTTTAGAGGTTCTTTGTTCTTCACTACTCAGGCAGGGAGTCGAGGTTAAATCAACAAAGCTACTTAACTTTCCTTCTAGCAAAGAGAGTCAAAGGTAAATGTAAGGGAGAGTTTTGTCGCAGATTACAGCTGATTACCGTCCTCTACCTCTGAATTTCGACAAAAGTTCACATCAGTCCTAAAAGAGTTAAATTAGTAGATGATATCTAGCTAGGTGGATTGGCAAATAATCCACTGAATCATTACAGAGGGACTTGGACAGCATATGTTGCTGTGAAATTTATTGTAATTATATGTAAAGAGTTTCACGCAGGACATAAAAATGTTAAGTTTGAATATGCAATGGGAGGCCTGAAAACTGAAAGTACAGCAAGGATTTAGGAGTCGTAGTGGACTCACACTATCGACTTCCAGTGTTCAGAAGCTAACAAGAAGGCTAACAGAATGTTAGGTTATAGAGCACGATGTGTAGAGTACAAGTCCAAGGAGGTTATGCTCAAGCTTTATAATGTACTGGTGAAGTCTCATCTCGAGTACTGTGTGCAGCTTTGGTCTTCAGGTTACAAAAAGGACCTGGCAATGACCAAAAAAATCCAGAGAAGTGTGAGTATGTTGTTTCCAGTGCTACAGGGGTTGAAATATGAGGAAAGATTAAAAAGAGCTGATCCTTGTCAGTTTAAGCATAAGAAGATTTAGGGCAGACATGATTGAAGTGTTTAAAATTATGAAGGGAATTATTACAGTGGATTGAAACTGTTATTTTTAAATGACTTCAACAAGAACATGGGGTCACAGTTGGAAACTTGTTAAGGGCAAATTTTGCACACTTTAGGAAATGTTTCTTCACACAGAGAATCATAGACACATAAAACAAGTTGCCAAGTGGTGTGGTAAACAGTAGGTCTTTAGGGATTTTACAAATTCGACTATTTTAGAAGAATTAAGTGGATAGGAACATTTTGTTGGGCTGAATGGCCTGCTCTCATTTAGATTTTTTTTTATTGTTCTAATGTTCTAATTCAGCTGTGGGAGATTAAGTAAACAGTAACAGTTTGACTAATCAACAAGGTTCACCAATGTATGGCACCCCAATATAAGAGAACACATTTTGACAATCCGTACCTTTCAATAATGTCGTCATATGTACTTTACTAGACTGGCTGTACCTCTACTATCCCAAGCAGCTTAATATGGCCCACCACCACTGTTTAATACACTACATGGGTGCCATGAAGTCATGATAGATTGCTTTCACAGACTGAGTGATCATCCATTCCTTTCCCTGTTGTTGTATCATTGAACAAGCTCCTAATACAGCATCAGGCCATCACAGGGCACACTTGTACACATTCTCACAATCATTGGCCCTGGGCAGATCAGCCTTTGTAGTGTGTTATTGTTATGCGGGGGGAAATGTCTGATATTTAATTGCGGCTCGTTCTGGAATTATCTGTTGTCCTAATTTAGGCCTTATTTGGTGTTTATTTGGCTAGTTTTCCGCACGTAAATGAAGTGTTTGGCACATTCTCATATGTTTAACAAATGCCATGTTTCTTACACCTTTGAATCTTACAGAACCAAATCCTTCTGAAGGTCTTGATCAAACTGAAAGGTTCATGGAGAGCTCCTGGAGAGTTTCTGGTAATGTGTGTGAGGGAGTTTTTTTTTTTTTCTTTCTAAAGAAGTGCTTTTTTCTCTTCCAAATTTGAACAACAGTTATGTCCATGTGCCAGGATTATCTATCTTGCCATTTTTTAAAAATAACACTAAAGTAAAACAGTTGGTAAAGTTATTTTTTACAACAACAGCATGTGCCCAAGAAGCTGAAGATTTACACAGCCCACCTTACAGCTCAAAAAGCTGTTCATCAAAAGGAAAGCATTTAAATGCAGAACTGCCTTTGGAGAAACCAGAGAAAATTCATTATGACCTTTGTGGGGTGAGTCTTCTGAAGTGGACTTGAAATGATGCTTCTACCTCCCACTAACTTAATGGCATAAAGCATTTAAATTCCATATGGAAGGCATCCTAGCACCGATTCAAACAGGAAGACTTGGGTCTGTACAGCAAAAATTCTAACATACATCATCATCAAATTAATCCATCCAGCTATCCCTTCCTTTTCAAACCAATATAATACTAGTCACAGTTTTGTGGAGCAGAAGGAAGACACAGAAAAAGGACTCGATTTTGTCAGAGCACAGAGCCAAAACAGACATGATCCCATTGTTATTAATATTATCCCCAATCAAAAATTCATCTGTCCATTTTTTGAAAATCCTAGGGTTTTACAAGGTTACAGTGAGTTACAAATTATTCAACCCATATCAGGTGCCAGGCAGCAACTAACCCCTTACAGATACATCCAGACTCATTCACATGATCAGAAAATTGTAGAACATGAAGGGGAGGAACCATTGCAAACAAGGGGAGAACAGTCAGATTGCCAGAGTCACTGACCAGGATTCATGCCCTGGAGCTGTAACATAGAAGAACTAATAATTGTGCCACTATACTGCCTTAATAAATTTGCATCATTTCCTAATTTAACAGCCCACGAACCCTTTATAGCATTTGTTATGCACCACTCCTACTATTACTATGACTAACCATCAGACAACTAATTTACTTCTAGGAGGAATAACTTGTCTTTTATGAAGAAGACCTGCACACTATCTCAATAAACAGAATTCCTGGGTGAAAGCATGTTTGTTCTAATGTGAAGAACGGCACATTAATAAATAACAGTTTTTAATAGTGATTACAATTTATGTTGTGTCAACAATTCACTAAGGTCTTTTTGAATGTTGTATTATTTAATTTTTATATTTATTATTATTTCATTTTGTTATTTCATGTGCTTTTTTTTTTTTAATGGGTGTTGAATATTTTTAGCCACTGACAGTCTGTGATATGTGGCATCACTGCATGGCCGCTATAAGACAGGGTGGTGCACATATCTCAATATTCACAATTATCAACAAAAAGAGAAATTTCAACTAAGTAATTCAACTAAATAAAACAAACAAAGGTTTAAATCTTTTAATTTTCTAATTTTGAATTAAGGTTTGGCTTTGATGTTTTCACTCCATCTATCAAATGAAGTAACAACTGACTCTTTTGTCACATTCCTAAACTAATTATAGACAATGTATATATTGTGTATAATTTATTTATATATCTATTCATTTATTTATTTGTTTTTGTCAACTGTTCTAAGGAGACATCCATCCATCCATCCATTTTCCAACCTGCTGAATCCGAACACAGGGTCACGGGGGTCTACAAATTTCATTGTTCTATGTAAATGTCAATAATTTTGATTGGACTTGATTTGTCTGCCTCTTGTTGACCATTTATTATCAAAAACAGCATAATGGGTATGTTTTTCATTTTAACATACCAGTAATGTTATAGGCTTATGGTGAGGTGATGATGTGAGCAGAAAAGATCATCCCTAAAGGTTGTTGTGCAAGTGCTGCTCACATTTCGTTTGAGATATGCATTAATGAGTGTAAAAGACAACAAGGCTGTTAGGAGACAATCAACATGAGTTCAGATAGCTGAGGTCTTGCTTTACTAATCCACATCTGGGGTTGCCAGTACTACAAAGATCAGTGCTAGGAATGCTTTTTTTAAAAATTTATAATAAGAACGAAATTAAAAATACTGGATGTATAGTGACCTGGGTTCACTTCCTGGGTCCTCCCTGCGTGGAGTTTGCATGTTCTCCCCGTGTCTGCGTGGGTTTCCTCCAGGTACTCCGGTTTCCTCCCACAGTCCAAAGACATGCAGGTTAGGTGCATTGGCGATTCTAAATTGTCCCTAGTGTGTGTCCTGTGGTGGGCTGGCGCCTTGTCCGGGATTTGTTCCCTGCCTTGTGCCCTGTGTTGGCTGGGATTGGCTTCTGCAGACCCCTGTGACACAGTAGTTACGATATAGAGGGTTGGATAATGGATGGATGGATGGAAAGTGGTTACATTTATAGATTCAGGGAAAAAAAGAAAATATTTACCTGGACAAAATTTGTGTTTGGGTGGATATAAAAAAATAATGTTCAATGTAATTAACATTACACATTTTCAATGTTCAGTTCAAGTGGTGAAGTATAGGTTGTATGTCTGACATACGGGGTGAAACCATCAAGGTGAAGGGTCTTTTCTAACCTGGAAATAATTCAGAATACTGTAGTTCTAGTAATATCTTTCAAGACCCTTGGGTTGTCAGGGGGCAGGGTATTGGAGCCTTGAAAGGCTTTTGGGGAGATGAGCCAGTCTGGTACTGAAAAGGTTACATGTACTGTATGGTGCGGGATAGCAGCTGGAAATAGCATTTCTAAAATCACACCAGAGATTTCTGAGATACTCCAGTGCCCCACTAGTACTTCCATCTAATCATATCATCTTGTTATGTACAGAAACAAAGAAGGATGAATCAAGTGGTGCTGCTGGCAATCGAATGGCAGGCTACTTGTTGTCACGATCAAAATGGGTACAGAAAACATAGTTGGTCTGGAAGGTAAAATAAAGATGATAATGAATTAGGCTTACTTTGTAGTCTATAAGCATCTCTAATCAAACACCTTTAATGAATAAAACAAAAAAGTATTATTAAAAATATTTGTAGTCATTTGTTTATAATAAATGAATGTTAAAACCATTTAATTACATTGTACGGTCACAAAGGATGGTAGTCTATTCCAGAATCATTAGGTACAAGGCAAAGACCAACATGCATAGGGATGCACACACTCACTCTGGGCAAAGTTTGAGTTGCCAGTTAAGGCCAACAGCTCTGTCCTCTAGGACAAATACATTTCTATCTGTCTATCTATCTATATGGAAAGACATCTAATGTACTCAGAAAAAACATACTAACTCCACACAGATAATCACTGGGTGAAGGATTTCCACCAAAGACGCTCTATTCATAAGATAGGAACCCAACCATTGTATGAAACTGTGATACTATTGGTGTTAAGTGTTACATGTAAACAAACTAAGTGCTTTATGACTGTTGCACTGCTGATATGAAATTTTGCCTCAGCTGGTAGCCCCTTGAGAAATTATGACAGATTCATGTACAGTGTAGGGTTGTCACTTTAATGGACTTAGTTCATTAAATATTCTCCAGATTTATGGGGATGACCTAAATGAACTGGCAGACATGTTTCTACTAGGCTGGCTCAGCTCATTAGAAGCTTGTATCCACCTCCAGCTTCAAGCTGGTCAATCCCTAAAACATGCAGAGTACTGGTACCCCTTCAAGAGATGGGTCGTTATTTTCATCTGATGCTGGTGAGTAAACCAGTAAAAGAAAATGCAAGTTTAAGAAAGTAAATTAAATTATAATGGACATAACAATTGTAGCTGTTGTTTTTAAAATGGTCTTGTATGGTAGTATGTATGTGCTTGTGCATGCAAAATGTCTCCTGAATAATACTTAATGCTACTTGGATCATCAAAAATGATTTGTTAAGACGTGTAAAAGAAATAAGAGGCATTGAAAGAATGTTAATCATTGTGAATCAAAAAAAACAACCATGATATCTGAGCAGCATTCTTAAAGTGCTCAATGAACATGAGCTGTTTCACAATGCATATCATTAGCTGTATCACAATGCCTATTTACTGCTTAAAAGTAACTGACAAGTGCCATTCTCATATTCACTTATCTTCATATCTGCTTCCATACTTGTTTGAAGAAGGACTTTTTAATAGATGAACTATGATAAAATTGTTTATAGTTTTAACATACGCAACAATATTAATATATTATCTTAAAAGCACAAAAATAATTAAACACAATAAATATACCACTCCCCGATACCAATAGGATATTGGAAATTAACCTTACAGATTTTAAAAATCAAATGCCCACTGAAATTTACAAATTAAGGATAGCTACAGTAGAAAACTGCAGAAGACAGTACAATGTAACAGAATAGAATAAACTGCTAAATTCTGGATTGAGCTTTCATGGCTAACAGGTCACACTTGCATTGCACAGTTGGGTAATGACAAGACAATCTCATGTAATAGCAGGGACCATAGAAACACATAAAAGAAAGGACAGTAATGAAAAAGCCAATGACAACAAATGGATTTTCAGTCTGGACTTGAATGCTGAGACAAATATTACCTCATGAATAGACCATGAAAATGCACTTCTGACATTAGGAGCCCCAAAATGAATGTTTGCTAAAAGTTGCATAGAAATGAATCAAAAATAAATGGAGCATAACATTTTATTGTGCAAAGTTTATTACTTGTGATAATCATCTGTCATATTGTATTTCCTAAGAGTGGCATAAACTTATTTAACAGAAATCTTGACTTGTGTGCAGTTTTGCAATTTGTAAAAAGAAATGGCTCATTAAAGGATAAATTATTTAAATTGAAATTTTTTCATTGAGACAGTCATTTATATTTTACAACACCTACCAGCTCCCTTATCCCATTAGCCCCCACTCCTTATTTCCTTAGAATAAAGTTAAAATTATATGACACACTGACATGTGTTGTTGAAAGGTTGTTTACTCTAAACACAGTTGAAACCACTTTCCATCACAGCTGTTGATAATGGGTAAGGCAGAATGATGTGAAGATTTTTGAAAGATTTACATGAATGGTTGGATTGACTTAAATAAGTAATAAAGCAGTAATAAAAAATGTTTATTTACTTTGTCTAATTTACTGGTTTGAAATGTTTAATTCGGTCAAGTGCTGTTGTGCTTAATGCTGAGGGTTCCACTATAGCTCATCTCATCATTTTCATATTTTTTTGCATTCTTACAGTTATTGATGGTGCAACAAACATGTTCTTCACACTAGAAATAGATTGAAATGTATTGAACCACTTTCAAGTAATGTTACTATGGAATATTTAGTTAATACAGTTTAATCTTTTTACAATCAATTAGAAATGTATATTTATAGTTCCAAAATGTGGAAAAAGTGATGCGCTGTGAATACTTTCCGGATGCGCTGTATATATATATTATATATATTGTATATATATATACATACACAATTAGGTCCATAAATATTTGGACATTACAACAATGAATTTTAAATGAAATAACTCAGATGCAGTTGAAGTGCAGACTTTCAGCTTTAATTCAGTGGGTTGAACAAAAAGATTGCATAAAACTAAAGCAACTAATGGCAACTAAAGCATTTTTTTAACACAATCCCTTTATTTCAGGGGCTCAAAAGTAATTCAACAAATTAAATAACTGGAAATAAAATGTTCATTTCTAATACTTGGTTGAAAACCCTTTGCTGGCAATGACAGCCTGAAGTCTTGAACTCATGCACATCACCAGATGCTGGGTTTCCTCCTTTTTAATGCTCTGCCAGGCCTTTACTGCAGCGGCTTTCAGTTGCTGTTTGTTTGTGGGCCTTTCTGTCTGAAGTTTAGTCTTCAGCAATTGAAATGCATGCTCAATTGGGTTAAGATCAGGTGACTGACTTGGCCATTCAAGAATTTACCACTTCTTTACTTTAATAAACTCCTGGGTTGCTTTGGCTGCATGTTTTGGGTCATTGTCCATCTGTATCATGAAATGCTGCCCAATCAATTTGACTGCATTTAGCTGGATTTGAGCAGACAGTATGTCTCTGAACACCTCAGAATTCATTCAGGTGCTTCTGTCCTGTGTCACATCATCAATAAACACTAGTGTCCCAGTGCCACTGGCAGCCATGCACGCCCAAGCCATCACACTGCCTCCACCGTGTTTTACAGATGATGTGGTATGCTTTGGATAATGAGCTGTTCCACACCTTCTCCATACTTTTCTCTTGCCATCATTCTGGTAGAGGTTTCATCTGTCCAAAGAATGTTTTTCCAGAACTGTGCTGGCTTTTTTAGATGTTCTTTAGCAAAGTCCAATCTAGCCTTTCTATTCTTGAGGCTTATGAGTGGCTTGCACCTTGCAGTGCACCATCTGTATTTACTTTCATGCAGTCTTCTCTTTATGGTAGACTTGGATATCGATACGCCTACCCCCTGGAGAGTATTGTTCATTTGGTTGGCTGTTGTGAAGAGGTTTCTCTTCACCATGGAAATGATTCTGCGATCATCCACCACTGTTGTCTTCCATGGATGTCCACGTCTTTTTGCGTTGCGTTCACCAGTGCTTGCTTTCTTTCTCAGGATGTACCAAACTGTAGATTTTTCCACTCGTAATATTGTAGCAATTTCTTGGATGGGTTTTTTCTGTTTTCACAGCTTAAGGATGGCTTCTTTCACCTGCATGGAGAGCTCCTTTGACCGCATGTTGTCTGTTCACACCAAAATCTTCCACATGCAAGCACCACACCTCAAATCAACTCCAGGCCTTTTATCTGCTTAATTGATAATGACATAACAATGGAGTTGCCCACACCTGCCCATGAAATAGCCTTTGAGTCAATTGTCCAATTAGTTTTGAGTCCCTGAAATGAAGGGATTGTGTTAAAAAATGCTTTAGTTGCCTCACATTTTTATGCAATCTTTTTGTTCAATCCACTGAATTAAAGCTGAAAATCTGCACTTCAACTACATCTGAGTTGTTTCATTTAAAATTCATTGTGGTAATGTACAGAACCAAAATTAGAAAAAAGTTGTCTCTTTCCAAATATTTATGGACCTAACTGTATATATATATATACAGTATTGTCACAGGCAGCTGGGGGGGGGGAGCCCAGCGGGGACGCCCGAGGGGACCGGAGGAGGGCTAGTGCCTCCTCCCGACCTCGAGGGGGCAACCACCCTGGTTTTGTTGGTGGCCTCGGGTAGGGGGCTTGGAAGCCCAACCCTGTAGGGGCCCGTGGCCACCGCCAGGTGGCGCCCCGGTGCCTGAAGAACCCTGGAGCCCAGCACTTCCGCCACACCAGGAAGTGCTGGGGGGAAGAAGAATGGGGACACCCAGAGGACTTCCAGGTGCACAACCGGCACTTCTGCCACACGGGGGCGTATCCAAGGAGGAGGGCCGGGAAGCAGCTGGAGCCCATCCGGGGTGGTATAAAAGGGGCCACCTCCCTGCATTAGAGAGCGGAAGTCGGGTGGAAGAGGACGGAGCTGGAGAGAGGACTGGAGGCGGCCTGAAGGAAGGCATAAAGGACTGTGTGAGAGGCCCGGACTTTTGGGGGATCGGTGCTGGAGGCACTGGGTTGTGCACTTATGAACTCTGTACATAGTGTAGATAATAAACGTGTGTTGGGTGAAAAAACGATGTCCGCCTGTCTGTGTCCGAGTCCCATTCCACAATATATATATATATGACGTTATATCAGAATGATTTTTTAAATATAAGGAAAAGGACTGACTGTAACTCAAGGGCTACCTAAATGTAACTTAAAGCTGAAAGTGTAAGAGCCTCTGCCTCATTTTAGGGAAGCTACCAATGTAATTTTCCAAGGGTAGAATGAGATAAATGAGTAACAAACACCCCTCCAGAAAGGGAGAACAAACTGATAGGAAACTCCATACACCCCTCCTATGAAGGAGTGCTAAGATCAATAGGACAATCCACAAAACACCCCTCTTAATTAAGCGGTGTTCAGAATAAAGGGAGAATCGACATGAGTCAAAATTACTGTTGTTTGGTGTTAGTTGATTGCAGGAGGTAATAAAGTTCAGCATATTAAGAGTCAGATGACATGATATATTAGATAAGGTGATGTAATTGCAAAAAAGTATAAAAGCAGATGAATTGTTTAATTGATTGCTCACTCCATGGAGTGAGACATTTGTGCAAATAATGAAATGTTCTGCATTCTCATCTGGGCTCCATGACTGCTTTCTTTGAATATGGAGGAAAATTTTTTTCCATGATATAATGAGGAGTTTTTTTCTAAATGTATTATTAAATATTCCTTGCACCTCTTTACAGATTTGAGTTCAATATACTATATATCACAACGGAAAACACATAACAAAGCACCGACAAGTTACTAAAATGGTTACTAAAACTTCATTAAGTATAAAACACTGCCATGCTGTAATATATACTGATGCCCTATTCACCCACTCTTCACAACATCTTGAAAGTCATTATATCCTCACTGTTAAGAGATGTCTGAAAACTGTTGTGAGAAGACAGAAAATTACCAGTAGATGATGAACATGTGGCAAATATCATAGTCAACAAAACCACAGGTCAAAACCAAAAGCATCGAAACATCGGCCAAACAAAACTCAACAGTGAGATGAGAAAGAAAGTTGAAGGTGAAAAGGAGTTTGAAAAAGGAAACCAGAAACAAAGCCTGATGCCATACCTGTTTGGTAAGAAGCTATCTATTACTAATTAAGTCTCTCTCTTAAGGACGTAAAGCCACAAAGGCATAATATAGAAGGAATTGCTGTCATATTTTTGTCATCACCTGCCATGACAGCATGGATATGACGGTTAAATGATGAATCCTCCTGTGTTTCGTAAATTTGGTGTGAAAAAAATAAAAAAAACCCAAAACCAGAATTTCCGCAATTAAAAACACCCATATACACCAAAATGCACATATAAAACGTGTTAACTGTTACACTCGTGCAAATTACCTGAAGTAATTTACAGGTGGTGATCTGAACAGCAGGAACTGGTCTTCCCTCCATTTTGGAATGCCAAGGACTACATATTCTAACCTGTGGATTTCTGTCAAAAATAAGCAGAGTTTGAAAATGTGTTTATCCTGTTTAGCTGAGTTTAATTTATTATGATTATTTGTATTTAACTTTAGAATATGTGTTCTGGGTACCATATGCTGAAAGTGTTATCAAAGATTGAGGTTTTATGCTGCAATGTGGCATTAACTCTCCACCCATTTTGCATGGGAGATCAATTGATATGTACTTTCACCAGCTAAAGTTTATTTTACAAGGAGATGGCCAAAAGACATCTTTGTCAGCTTAGATCAGGATACTTTTGTGAGTGTGTGTCCTTTCATTTTTTTTTTAAGAAAAATTGGTTTTGGCCTTTATTAGAATTACCTTGACTGACTTCTGTAAAGTTTTACAAATATTGAATATCTGTCACTCAAACAAACTTCCAGTCAGATCTAAAGATCATTTTAGTACCACATAGAATTGATCTGGTAGATCAGGACAGTTTTAGCCTTTACAAATTTTAATTATGCTCTAGCAGGTACCAGCTAACTCACAGTGATAATGATACCGAAACGTGTTTTCACATACAGCACATACATTGAGATGACAGTATTTATACATATATTTCACTTGCATAGCATGATATGCCTTTATCTTTTAATGGTTTGTTCACATTGGTATGAGAGAGGCAGTCAAGAGGAATCAGAAAGTGTCCTTGGACACAATGCTGTTTTTCACAATCATTCTGAAAACTATGGCATTCAGTAAAAAAACACGTACAGGCTGCATATAAACAAAAAACACGCATTGCTTTATAATCACAAAGCAGTACTTCTAAACCTCATTATCCAAATTACTAACTCACTGAAGAGAATCACAGTGCCTGCTCAGAATTTGTGCAGTTAGTTCCAAAGCCTCACTGGTTATTGAAGAGTTTGTAGCGACTTCCATAAACGTAGTCACATTTCAAAATAGAGAACACCTACCTAAAACCACATATAAATACACAAATGGAGACATTTTGCAATGCTTAAATCTCTTTACTACAAATAAAATTGGCAAACAGCTCTAACAAAAGAGGCAAAGGTTACACTAATGGACTTTTGCAGTATTGTGCTTTTCCATTTACACTGCACACCATCTCTATATTATGGTATTCTTGTGTACCAGTTATTATAGCAACACCACCTAGTATTAATTTGGAATGCATTAAACACACACAGTTTTATGTATAAAACTAAGATTTAAATGGGCAAAAGGTAAAGGGGTGAAGCACTTCATGTTTTATGTCTGATATGTTTGTATGACAAACATATACAGTATACCACCTTAAGACAGCCCTCTTATTGAAATTACCTTGTTGTATTGTCACAAATTGCAGTTCTAAGCCTTTTTTTTACTCTCCAGACTGCTTTTGAGATAAGACTAGGAAGAAACTATAATGTGCCCCAATAGGAATCTGTTCATCATAGAACAGCAATATGCCACCACCAAACAGAAAGCACATACTTTGTAATGGGCCATGGAACAGTTCTTGATAGCGGATTTCCTTTTTATGTAAGGCTTCTGAATGAAAAGCAATTGCACGATTGACCAGGTGGTCCTTCATTTTACAAAGTTCCAAGTTTCAGATTGTACTTTGGCAAGGGTTCTACCATGGTAATACAGATATCCTGTTTCTGGCTTATGGCCTAATGGCAGGTATCACACACATGCTCTGTGTTGGAGCTGAGGGAGACAGTTAATTCTAACATCTGTCCTAGTAACGGTCAGAGGCAACTAATTAAGGAAAACACCAGAAGGGGTGAAAACTTCATCCCCCAAGATATCTAATCAGATGACTTGAAGCTCTGATCCCTTTCCACTGAAAAAAAGGTGTCTCTCATACTCTGAGGGTTTGACATAATGCGAGTTAAATGGGATGAGCTCCACGTCAAACACAGAAATGTTAGAAGAGTGAAAAAGAGGAAAATAGGCATCCTGCTGCCCCAGGAAAGGCGACATGACCAAAATAATAAGTGTTAGAACATTCTGCTATAGACTGTGTCAAATTTAAATGAACCTTGAGATCTCTTTACTGATATATTGATTAGCTTTACCTTAGTATTAAAGTTACAGATCACTGTCTCAAAAATAATGTCAAAACAAATGACAGCTAAAAAAATATCTCTTTTTAGCCTGAAAAATGAATAAGTAAATATATATAGCATCTTTATATATAATACGCAACCGTGGCTGTTTGTTTATCTGTCCAGGATTTTAAATCACCTGTAGCTTGCAAAATGTTTGACCTATTGACCTGAAATTTGGTACACATATACTCAGTGTGATGATTGACCTCCAAGGCTATTTCTCTTTTTATTTTTATTTTATTTTATTGCAAAATCAACTCTCGGTTGTGGCCAGCAGGGTGGCCACGTGGCGCATGCATATGGGTGCCGTTGTCATCCCTACCACCTTCGCCATCACTTCCCCTACCTCTTCATATCTTAAATCATTCTTGAGGCAGATTGAAGACTTGTGCCAGCTTAAGTAAAAAATTAAGGAAAACGTACTAAGTAATTGCAACACAAACACTGACTTAGTTTTAACGTGAAAAGATGCCGACAACAGAAGAGAAGAAGCGGGCCGCTAGGGTGGACAAAAGAAGAGCTGCTCAGGAAGCAGCAAGCGCATCAATCTCTGAGCAAATGAATGCTAAACGTACAGAGAAAGAGAATGAAAACTATAAGTCAAGTGTATTCACTGCATGTTATTGTGCAGTTCGCAGTTACCGGTATACTGTTTATTAAAATACTAAAAGTGAAAAGAATACACCAATATGGATTACAGTAATCCCTCGCTATATCGCGCTTTGACTTTCGCGGCTTCACTCCATCGCGGATTTTAAATGTAAGCATATCTAAATATATATTATGGATTTTTCGCTGGTTCGCGGATTTCTGCGGACAATGGGTCTTTTAATGTATGGTACATGCTTCCTCAGTTTGTTTGCCCAGTTGATTTCATACAAGGGACGCTGTTGGCGGATGGCTTAGAAGCTACCCAATCAGAGCATGTATTACATATTAACTAAAACTCCTCAATAGATATAAGATATGCTTCCCGCGCGGTGCTTGATTGTTTGCTTTTCTCGTTCTCTCTCACCCTCTCTGACATTCTCTGCGCCTGATGGAGGGGGTGTGAGCAGAGGGGCTGTTTGCACAGAGGCTGTTTGCACAGAGGATACAGACGCTCCTCTACAAAATGCCGCTTTATCATGGTGCATCGGCATACTTAAAAGCACGTATTGATTTTTTGATTGTTTGCTGTTCTTATCTCGCTCTCTCTCTCTGACATTCTCTGCTCCTGACGGTGCTCCTTTGAAGAGAAGATATGTTTGCATTCTTTTAATTGTGAGAAAGAACTGCCATCTCTGTCTTGTCATGGAGCACAGTTTAAACTTTTGACTAAAGGGTGTTATTTCATGTCTAGAGGGCTCTAATAATGTTAACAGTGTGGGAGAGTTTATAAGGGCTTAAAATATATAAAAATAACCATACAAACATATGGTTTCTACTTCGCGGATTTTCACCTATCGCGGGGGGTCTGGAACGCAACCCCCGCGATCGAGGAGGGATTACTGTAAAATGAATTGTGGAAGGTACATTGAATCTGGCTGTGAGGGATAAACCTCATAACTCTAAGGTAACTTTAGAAAGTTTAATGAAAATTGTAGTGAGAAATTTAATAAGTAGATGAGGTGAGTTTGTCAAAGCAAATTCAATATATTTTTCTCATCATATGCAAACAATGGAAACAAGATGTGTAACAAAGGTGAAATTTTGCTTCAAAGAGCAATAAAAAAAAAATAATCAGAAACTAAAGGTGAGAATGAAGTACATTAAATGGATATCCATTGAGGAAATGGCCTTAAACAGCTGAAGCAAGAGAACTTCTCTCTGTCAAAGGACAAAGCGTACAAATTTGAGGTGTTTCAGAAGATGGAGAAGAATTAAGTCTTGCCAAGTACTGGTGCAAAGCTTAGGACACTTGGTGAAAACAGTGAGGGCTATCCTCTAAAAGTCAACACTGGATTATGAAATTTTTATTTTAACTGCAGAACAACATCCAAGTATTCCAGGTATAGAAACTTTAATCGATGTACTAATCCACTTCATAAATAGGGTGTAGGCTGATGGTCAAAATTAAGCAGAGTATGCGATTTTAGAAACATGTGCAATTAAAAAGTACCCAAAGATCCCATTGCTTATTGTATGTGGGTTATTTTGATTTTCTCTTTTTAGATATAAGATCCTCCCATTGTTGTTGTTTTTATATTATTTTAGTCACAATAACAACTAGGGAAAGTGTGCTTTTTTTCTCTATAATGAAGCCTAAATATAGTGCTTAGCTTCATTATAAAGAATTGTGACTATAAAAACCTTTGCAACAGCCGGACAGTGAAGAGAATCATTTATTTAGTCTTAGCTCACTGATTAAATTATAGCCCTTGAAACAACGCTGTAAGTTAGTAGCCACACTGTTGCTACTGTTCATTGTACACTGCTATATTAACTTTACAGCCTTTACCTCCGCAGCCCAGGAATGACAAATTATACTATAAATAGAAGCAATGTTGGGAGGTGCTGATCTTCTGAATAACAGTAATTTTCAATCATAGCTACAGAAAGTACTATTTTAAAACACATTGAACAAAACTTTCGGAGGCTTTTGTCTGCATTAAACCAAAGACATCCTGCAATGGTGGTGTGTGTGCCCTGCTTTTGCATTGTGGCTTGACTTTTCAAAATCACTGCACTTTCCTTTTTGTCATATGCACCTGTGTGGCAAACTCTCACAATACTTTGATCTTCTTGCCACTAGCAGAACATGACTAGGGTACCTGTAAGATGCTTTTTAAAATCAGGTTTGAGAACGAAGGACCTGAAAGTCCTTGTATGATTCATCAACCCCAGTAAATGCCAAGCCTGTCTATACGACTAGACTCTTCCATGATTCTCATCTTGCGGCTTTCAAAGCAGTGATGTACTTCGGCAAATGGAACAGGTTGTCATTTACAAAAAAAAGGAGTGTCAATATGCAATGCCGAGTTCACATTTTTAACCAAGGTAATCTATCACTGAGATACCATCTGTGTGGAATGTGCACGCTCTTCCTGTGTCTGAGAGGCTTTCCTCCGGGGACTGCGGTTTCCTCCCACATGCTGTCAGGCAGATTGGCAAATGTTAAATTAGCTCAGGTGTGTACATGTGTGTGAGCACAGCTGAATTTACTTGTGCCCTAATGCTAACTGCAACTGGATGGGCAGGTACCTGCCTTCTGTGTAATGCTTCCCTGACTGGGACACAACAATGAAGAAAAACTGAAGGCTGTTCCACTCTTTTTATTTGATTATCCTGGGATGAAACAGCTTTCATTCTGAATTATTGCGTCTCAATATAATATTCAATGGTAACACTGTCCCAGAAAGAAACATTTCAAAAATGAGAATTTGTATTGGGGACACCATTTCTGTTTTAATAATGCCATCATTCACTCTCTTAAAATAATTTCAATTATTATACTATTAACAGAACACTAAATATTATCTGTTCAGGAAGAAACTTTTCCTACATTTTTCCAAATTAAAATGTAAAAATAAAGTTAAAAATCCTCCAATTTGTACAGCTTCTAAACAATTTCACTTTGTCGTGTTTTTTGGGTCAGTTTTGACCCACAATTGAACATGGATTTTCACTGCAGTTATGGTAGTTTGGTTGTTCACTGCCCATGAAAACACTTAATATACTCCACAACTTGTAGTCACGTAACGTGACATTGGCTTAAATGGCATCTTTTCAGCTCATAAATGTGACATTTTTCAAATGTCAGATTATTGTTCTGAAGCTACACACTTTGAACACTGCCATGTCCTTAGTAAGTCAAAACTGACCAACAATTGACTTTAATTTTTACACCTGGTTTATGGTGCTTTGTTTGTTCACAACCTGAAAAAAAAAAACAAATGTCGTCTGTTCTATTAGTTAGGATCATTGGTACTACAATTTAAGAGGGTGAAATAGGTTCAGGGTGAAAATGTTGATGTCTAGGACACCTGAAAGGGGTGTTTCTGCACTTGAAGACATTATGAGGAATAAGGAATTTTCCAAAAGACACCAGTGAATAGGAGTGAAACTGTATAGACATGAAAATACAGCAGTTAGATGAAAACTGTCACAGAAGTCATCTAATCCAAATTCTATCAACAACTCCACAGCAATAGTACTAAAATCCCTAGACATCTGATGGGATGTGTAGTGCATTACAACATGAGAGCAATCAGGTGATATTTCTTTAAATTTACAACAATAATATTTCTTAATATGGAATGTCAAACAAAGAGTAAAAAAATAAATTTAGAGCCAATGATTTCTGTGAGCTACAACAGAAGGATTTGTGTCTGAGGACACCATGTGCTTCTATGTGCCCATCATGGTCTGGTCATTCTGGCCTCCAGATCATCCCTGATCTCTAATTGTCTATTTCTCTCACCTCTTCACAACCGAAAAAACTAATGTGTAGTGAGTGTACTAGCACAAAATGGCTGCCTTTGCATCATTCAGGTGGAGGCTGCACATTGGTGGTGGTTGAAATGACTCCCCCACTTCACTTGAATTAAACTGTAAAATGCTTTGAGTGTCTTGAAAAGCGCTATGTAAAAGCAATGTCTGCTTCTTCTTCTATCAGGTTTCTCATTCACCATACAATACAATTTATTTTTGTATAGCCCAAAATCACACAAGGAGTGCCGCAATGGGCTTTAACAGGTCCTGCCTTTTGACCGCCCCCAGCCTTGACTCTTTAAGAAGACAAGGAAAAAATACCCCCAAAAAATCCCTCATAGGGAACAAATTGGAAGAAAATTTGGGAAAAGCAGTTCAAAGAATGACCCCTTTCCAGGTAGGCTGGGTGTGCAGTGTGTGTCATAAAAGGGGGTCAATACAATTCAATTCACAGCACAGAACACAAGTAATCCTCAATACAATATAATAGTGCAATAGAAATATTACAAGTACAGAGCAAAATTCAACAGTAGATGATATCACCTAATACGATTTGGAAAAATGAGTCAGAGAAAATGGCTCCCTGGTCTTTTCTTGTACCATCACGCAACTTCAACACAAAAGTCCCACATTGTGATACCAACAAACACACAGAAAAACAGTAGTCAACACAGATGGCAGAACATAGTCATAATCTTTGTGATAAGCTGTTCCTAAGGTTTTCTCATTCAACACTGATAGTGCTGCTGCCTTATGTGACTGTGCCAGTCAGCTTCATGCTCCCTCCTTTATTCTGGAAGCCTCTTGAACCTGACACCATCGATAATGTAATCGTATGAGCATGGTAGATCAGGACAAACACAGTGAGCAAGGGGATGGTGAAAAGTGCAAGTGCTTTTATTAGAAAAAGTCAAAGCAAAACAAGTGTTCAAAAAGTGCAGTACTTCAAACAGTCCATTAATGAATAAATAATCCCTAAGAGAAAAAGAATGTGACTCTGTGGAGGTTAAAATCAGAATAAATAAAGACGCTAAAACAAGGTTAAAACCAACCAGCAGTAAACTGTCTTTTCCTAAAAGCCATGTGCCTTCTTTCTCACTGATGGCTCCCCTGCTTATGCTTCCCATATGGGAATTACAGCAGAGGAGTCGCCCTACTACTCTCCGTGCCATCCCATAGCTACGGTAAGGCTTCCTCTTCAGAAATAGGCTTGGCTCCTCAACGGCCATGACGCTAACATCGGAGATCTCCTCCCAAGTCTCCTCGACTCCCGCTGCCTGCCCAGTTTTTGGTGGCGAGCCATCCAAATTCCCCGTCACTCCCGCACCTCATTGCAGCTCAACGCATTTCAACGCCCCGAGTGTCAAGCACACACTCCTCTCCAGTGGCTCACTTCCCAGCTGCCTGCCTTCTATCTTTTGAGCCTGCTCTCTTTAGCTCGCTCGCACTGGCCCCTTCCGCCTCCTGCCTTTGTGTCTTTCTCTCTCCCTTTAACCTCTGTTCTCTTCTAATTTTTTTTCTCTCCTCCCTCACACTCGTGTTTCCCTTTTAAAAATGGGGACGTAGCACAGCTGCAGCAATCAGAAACTCCCAGCATCAATTAGGGTAGTGGACGATCCTACACCTGTGCACTAAACTCAAGTGTCATCAGCTCCTGCATCACATGGGAACCACTCTTGCCACACTACCACTCCCACACCTGAAGACGCGAGTCAGATGATTATTTATTTAAAACGCAAACCAGCCATGGACTTCACTTTACCACACATAAAATAAGAAGGCTGTGGTTCCGTCTCGGGTGCTCCCTGTGTGCAGTTTGCAATTTCTTCACCAGGTGCTTCAGTTTCCTCCAGTAGTTCAAAGACATGCAGGTCAGTTGGATTGTCAACGCTAAACTGGCCTTGGTGAATACATGGGTGTGTGTGAGTACACTCTGTGATAGACTGGTGCCTTGTCCAGGTGTTGTCCCCTCATTTGCACCAAATGTTTGCAGGGTACAGGCTGCAGCCGCCCTGTGACTCTGCCATGGATAAGCAGTTTATGAAAAAGAATGAATGGATGTTTCTCTACTCACCGTCCTGTGGTGCCACATGTTGTCGCAGTCATTTTAATCATGTTATCTCCCATCACTAGAACTGGACATTACAGTAAAGTTTTCGTCACTAACAATCAGTCTTTTACAGGACCTTTGTTAGCTTTTGACCAAAATCGCTGACAATTGCCTGCACCAAGGTGTACTGGGAAATGAGTCACTAGAGTGCAGAATCCATGGAGCCTGTGATTTTGTTTTGGTTTTTCAAGCTAATCTTAATTTATTTAATTAATAGTAAAATAACAGAGACAATAGCAGAAAAAAAAAATTAAATTTCATGGGTTTGTAATTGACAAAGCTCACTTTATTGAGCAGCTTCTTGTGCCCGTGCTGCAATAACTTCTTAACTGACTGACCTACTGTGATCGACAAAGCTCATTGATTTTCTTAGCGTTTTGAAAGTAATGTTCATTTGCTTTTCCGGTGTTTCATTTTTCTAACCTGCTTATACAGGTTCACAGGTAAGCATAAGGTGCAAGGCAGGACCCCGGTACAGGGAATTAGCCAATAGTAAGAGTGCACATTCTTATCCTGATGCACCGCTGCTTTCACATCATCGTGGCTGGATGTCCAGAGTACTCTGCATCCATCACACTAGTACAGCCATTTTCAAACATTTCAATCCATTCATAGACGACTCTACGAAAGAAAACTTTATCCTCATACTGAGCACACATGCGGAGATTAATTTGTGCTCCTGGCACAACTTCTGCCCACAAAGAAGCGTATGACAGAACGCTGCAAGCGCAGCCAGCTTGCCAGACACAACTAGTCACATGACACTCTCAGACATGACCAATTACTACTCCCCCTGCCTTTACCGCTTTCAACAAAAATATAAAAGAAACTTTTTGAATGTCCCTCATATTTGAGTGATTAGCAAGGCAAAAATTAACAAGCAGTAGAGAATAACATTTGAAATAAGGCATAAAGTAATGGAAAACTACAGTTAGTCCCAAGGCCATTTGAAAATTAGCATTCAAGCAAAATCTGCTTGACAGATGATTGAGTCAGTTCATCTCTAGATATCCAAGAGAAGAAAGTTAAAAAGTTCAAGTAGTCCCAAGATGCTTTGGAAAGAAGCATGTCTTCAACAGGCTACTTGGAATTCAATAGATTAGGTGCATTGTGGTTGTTTATGGGAAGCTCATTGATAAATAAATTTCCCCAAAGACAGACAGTGGGGGTTTGTAAGAGTATGCTGCAATGAAGTGATGCCCCTTCAAGAGCTTGTAACTGCTTTACACCCAGGGAAGCTATGCTGGCTTGGCTAAGCTGTTTTATGGTTTTGGATGGATGTGCTAACACACTCACGTGTAATGGCAACAGTAAGCTGCCATGTCTGCACAAAATAACAGGGAAAAGGGAAAGAGAATAAGGAAATGTCACCCTACCTCCAGAATACTTCAGCTCCCACCTCTACATTGATTTAAGAAGAAGACAGGAAAGTACAAATGACCAAAAAAGAATTCACTTTAAATGACTAGAAGTGTTTGCATGACGAAAAGTAAAGTGAAGTTGGCTAGGTTGGTTGGGTCAGTACTGGCTATGCTTTTGGAGTGAAAATACGGCATGGAAATTCTTTCTTCAGATAATACAAATTCCATTGTATTAACACTGTTAGCAATTTTTAATGAAATAAAATCACTCCAAAAAATGGAATGCTTGCTACCTATGTAAGAAAGTTAGCACTTTTCTTCCAAAACCATTTGAAATGAGCATAGCTGACAACTTTACAAGCAATGATACATACATGACACAAGCAAAGCAAACTGTCCTCAAGTTCAAAGTGAATCTTGAGGTGGGAAACAAAATCAGACTCATGGAGCCTGAACCTAAAAAGTCTTCTGGCTTAAGGCCTGGCCTCTTAGGTCTGGGAGTTTATGCTCAAAATTGCTGTGATAGCACAGCAGAGTCTGTTACATACAAACGTGAACAATGAAAGCAGGTTCATTTACTGCTTGTGGCAAAGTGCTCCTGAGAAATGATTCTGTCAAAAGCAATTGTTCCCATGACATTGCCCTGTGTGCTTCCCTAAAGCCTCTATTTTCTGCCTACTTTATTTGTGCCCTTCTCAGTGAAATCCACGGCTTGAAATATTTCCCCAAGGAAGAACACAGGCTGCGTAGCGCTATGAAGGACACACATCCAATACACTGGTGGCCACACACTTCCAGATATGCTGTAGGTACACTATGCCACAATTACTTGTTTGAGAAAATGAAAGAATACAGAATATATATTTTTCACATGTATATATATTTTTTTTCTCTGCTTAAAAGATACAGAGCTTTAATAAATAGCATAATTCAGGAAGGTTATAATTTAAAATCCCATCCCATGTGAGCGGATCACACATCATTTCTGCATTTCAGTTGTATGAAATGTTTCTGTCCAGTAATGTGGCCTGCAATCTGGGTTCGACTCCCATTTTGTTAACTGTCTGTTTGAAGGCTGCACTTTCTTCTTGTGTTTATATGGGTTTTTCTTAATGAATTGCAGCTTCCTCCTACATATCACAGAAGTGCATGTTAGGTTACCTAATAACACTGCATGAGTGATCATGCAATCCAAGGTTACCATGCTTCTAAAAATAATTCAACCCCTTAGAAGTTTTCACATTTTAATCTTATAAAACATTGAAACAAAATATATTTAATTTGGCTTTTTTGACACTCCTCTTCAAAAAAAGGCTTTTTAATGTCAAGGTGAAAACAGATAACTACAAAGCAATCTAAATACATTTTAAAAAAATAATTAATTTTAAGTCAGTTTTTAGTAGATGCACTTTTGTCAGCCCTGACAGCATTGAATCTGTGTGCTCAGGTCTCTGTCGACTTTATACATCTATACACTGGCATTTTTCTCTGCAAAACTACTCAAACTCCGTGAGGTTGCATGGGGGTCTCAAGTGAACAGCCTTTTTTCAAGTCCAACCACCTATTCTCAAAAGGATTAAGATCTGGACTCTGACTCAGACACTCCAGTTGCTTTAGAACCACACTGATGTAGCTTTGGCTTCATGCATGGTGTTGTTGTCTTGCTGGAAAACAAATCTTCTCTCACAATATGGTCTGAACACATACCAGAATGACTAAAAATGATTCCTCAGTGACTCATGCAAATTATGCCTGTCTATAACACTAAACATCATTTTTGCCAAGGTAAAAATATCAATAGCAGGATGACTCTCACCATCACTTTCAGGGACAACCTACAATATATTCACATACATTGAACTGTTATATGTGGTTTGTTGACCAAAGAATAATAAAATCATTATGAAGTAGCAATGCTATTATATTGAATTGTATAATAATAATAATCTACTCTCTCTACATAAAATCCTAAGCCTAAAAGTACAACAACTTTATGTGACTTTTTAAGTCACGTTTTTTGTCATGCTTTAAATCGGGCTTATTTTAAAACCTACATATATATGTTTGGTATCATTATTTTCAGAATTTATCAGACTTTAATATGATGGTGTTAGAGTTTCAGATTCTTATTCCATTTTTAAATTATGAACTAAAAAATATCAAGAACTCACGTCTCGCAAGACGAGACTTAACCAAAAGTGCCAAGAGATTTAACCACACCCGGGACCGGAAATAAAAGACAAAGAGTAGGACAGCTGCTGTACAGGGTTTAAATGATCAAAGCACCGTACAAGATGCAGATCACGCGGCACAGCAGCAGCAGCAAGCCAGCAGCTGATCGAGCAATGAGGAGGTAAAAAAAGAAAAAAAAAAAAAAACTGTATTTGTTTCCCATTGCATCACCATTTAAGAATTGGTTTCGGTGGAGCGACCACATCTCCTTGGGGTGCGTTCAGCTCCCCTCTTCACAACACGAGCGGCACGCTGGCCGAAACTGGGGGTTGGCCGCCAAAGGTGCGAGGGGGCTTATAATAATAATAATAATAATTTAACATGGTACAAATAAAAATTACTGGAGAAGGCAAAAAATGTAGCTGTACTACAGTTCACCCAAAATATGGAATGATTTATCTGTCTAAATAATCCTTTGATCAGTTTTTTTATATTTGCATAACATACTCTTGAAGCTACTGGTCTCTGAAGGTATTGCTCCATGTCTCCAAGATTTCAGAACAAATGAAGTCTTATTTCATTCTTTTACTTTGCTGAAGTTATCTGCAATAACCTGCACCATTGTATTTTGGAGTATGTCAAAAGTGGGGCTTTGAAATTTGTGGTAAGGTGATAAACAAATTCTTTTATATAAAGTTAATTTACTTTAATCAGTCTATAGATATGTCTATCCACCCATCTATTAATTTTTAAACCTGCTTTTTCCAATTCATGAGCAATACATTTTATAGTATTTACCATAAATAATTAAGCATATAGAATAAATAAATTCTTCATGGTATTGTTGTGCTTAGTATGATGTACAGTATTATGTTGTCTACTGAGTGTATCAGACACAGGGCTCTTTGGAGAATATAATTTGTACTCCCAATTGAGAGTGCATGCACTTGTTGACTCCTTCTCCATTTCATTTGTATACATGATGAAGAACCACTAGAAGATCACTAACACCACTTCATGTTTAAGCCCAGAAGCCCCACTTCTTCCACTTCCACCAGTATGTAAAGATTAGACAACATGGATGTCGCATTTCATCTGTGAGAGAAACTACCCCTCAACAGAAGTGTTTATCGACAGGCCCTAACTGTCAACAATAACTTATTTTGATTTCTTTGATTCTTTTCATTTTCCATCTATTAAATGGGGATTGTTGTGAGACTCCCCAAGCCTTTATCTTGTCCTATCATCTTGTTTTACAAGTGTTACTTGAGTTTTACTTTAGTGGGAAATATGTACTGTACGCTGGACTCATAGAAAAAGTATACAGTGTATATTGTGAGAATGAATTGAATATTGTTTGTTTATTCATTTATTTCTTTGCTCCTTCAACTGTAGGCATTAATCTCTTAGTGAACCACACGCTAGTACTGTATATTTTCGCCGTAGATAAAGCCTGATTGTAACTTAAAAAAAAAAAATTACAGTCAGGTGGAGAGTTAGGAAATTGATCTACCTATAAATATAGCACTTGCCGGTTTGTTATTTCTTAAAATATCAAGAAGAGTGGCTTACTGTGAAAAACAGTTTTAACTCATATAAAGACAAAGTGATCTTTGTTTAAGTGAAAATAAAAGTTTTTCTGTTTTGCAACACATGGCTTGTTAGAACTGTTTATCACTGCTATTGCATGTGGGAAGACCTCCATCTGTGTCAAAGATTTGCTGAAAATAAAAATCTTTTGTGTGTTTTTATATTTTTTTCTAACAGTGAGAAATAATATTCACACAGATCATTATTAGACATTTAATAGTTGCTTTAAAGAATGCTGTTTTCAAACAGGGCAGGGTGGGCAATGATTTTGATGGTCACATTTATAAGTTAAATTCTGTGCGCTCATGTATTTTAAATAGCTTAATTTTAGACTTGAAGATAACTCAAGGTAGAGGAATAATAGCTGAGAGATACAGCAGGACCAGAATCATCTAGTAACTAATGAGGGACACTGTATCTCTTGATTCAGAGATGGATAAAATGGCTGCAGCTGGTTAGTGCATCTTCAAATAGAAGATACTCTAAGCTGGGCAAGAGTCCAGTAAGAAATCTGGCTTACATTTTATGGGAAAAATCATAAGTTTTACAAATGTTTTTTTTCCTACACTTAAATCGTAGATGTTCAGTTTTACAGCAAATATTCTGCAACAAAAGATCACAGGGCACTCTTCTATTATCAGAAAAAGAAAGCACAGCAATGATATGTCTCTTTTGTTTCTGGTGCAGCAGAGGCCACTCATAAAAGAATTAAACTTGCCTGCGTATATTTGAGTGAAATGCAAACCACTTAGGACAAAAAAGGGAAGAGTCAATGCCAAGACCCTTGTCTATTTAGAGAATATCTAAGTTAAAAGCTAACAGCCCTATGGTCATGCATAAAGCAAAGACTCATTGAACAAACGTATTATAATTAGCATACATGGAAGGTTTAATAAGAAAATAGATGTAGTTATTGTGCATACGTTCATTATCATTATTTTTATGAGCAAATTTGGAAGATAAAAAATATTACCTGGAGGGCATAGCTTGTTCTTTCTTGTTGTCGGCATGTCTAAGTTTTATACAGGTAAAATTCCGTTACAACGAACTCCCAGGGACCTAAAAAATATTTTGTTGTAACAAAAATTTCGTTGTAATGAAATTCAGTATTTGTGACTATAGTGCTTTCTTTAACTTGCACTCAGGTGTTTACAATCATTTCAATAGCTTCTTTTGCATTAATTTTAATCTCCTCCTGCCTACAAATTATGCTGATGGGAATTTTTCTCAGCATTTCCTTGCGATAATACACTTTCAGGGTACGAATGATGCCCAAATCCAATTACTGAAGCGCTGCCGTGCAATTGGGTGGGAGGAATTCAATGTGAACATTATCTAAATGTGCAAGCATGTTGTGGGCAGCACAGTTATCAATCAGGAGCCGAATCATTATTTCTTTTTCATATTGTCTCTTTTGAGATCTTCCCCCACTCCCCACCCAATGGGAATGACACACTGAAGAGCACCCTAAAGCGCGATTGCAGCATCTATAAAAGATTGTTTGTCTGCATGGGGCAGGGCAATAGGAGGCTCACAGCGCTGCAGTGAAGTGCCAAAGAAGCAAATCATAAAAGATTGGGGTTGCGCAAGTCCCTGTCTTGCACCCCAAAACACAAGTCTTAGCAAAATCAGCTTTATTCAGCTTGAAACAGGAACGGCACAGTTATTTATTGTAGCGTGATCTGCCACTCTGCTATACACAGACACAGCAGTCAGGCAGGGCCGTGACCAGGTCAGTGATCACGTTATCCTGTTATCTGCATTTACAATGTACAAGCTCTTAACCTTGCATCACCCATCAAGATCTTTTCTGCTTACTTTGGCGGAGAGATGCAGCATATCTGTGAGCCTGCTATTGCCCTATACAGATGCGGAGATTGCACTTCGGGACGCTCTTAGGCGTGCTGTCTAGTTGGGGGAGGTCCCAAGAGAGTTTACAAACCTCACATTTTCTTGAATGAGTGCCGCATTAATAGGAATGTTTCATGAACGAGCATCACTGAACCACATAAAAACAGCTTTTTCGACGACTTCAAATGCAGCAGTTCACATACGTTTGCAATCCAAGATTTTTCTACTTTTTTTGCTCTGTCTTTCAAGAAAGATGACAGTGTCGATGGCGAAATTCCTAATTCACTGGCAACGTCTTTTTTCTTTTTGCTGCAATCGAGGGCTGCAAAAAATTAAAGTTTTTTTTTCTAATATGAAGTTATCATTTTTTCATTTCTGCTGTTTCTATAGGAGGGTGACAATGAGTTAAATTCTAATGGATGTTTTTCAAATGTTGATGAGCAATAAGCAGAAGGTATCACTAAAAAACCACAGGAAACAAAAAAGGAAAAAAAACAGTATGAGGAAAGTTCGAAGAAAGAAAAAAAAAATTACAGTGTTTCTGTTTGGGGATCGTTGTGCACAACTGGGCTGTGGCTACAGAACGAACTGCTCTGTGGATGATTCATTCAGGCATTTCAAGGTCTTTTGGGCACTTCGTTGTAATGAAAGTATGTGCTGAATGTACTTTGTAGCAACAAGATTTCTATAGACTTGTGTCATATGGGGAAGCTGTCGGGACCATAAAAATACTTCGCTGTAATGAAAATTTTGTTGTAAAGATATTCATTATAATGGAATTTTACCTGTAGTTCAAACTTATAAATAATAAAACCCACACTAGTGTTCATTTGAAAACAACAGAATAAATGTCTCTTACGAAGAATAGTCTGAAAATGGAGAGGATGTTGCCAGTTAACAGTTAAGATTGTAATGTAGATTTAATTCTTATTACCTTCTTTGGAAACATTTCTCCAAAAGCAAAATCAGTAAAACCTTTCAATATGGCAAATGTAAAATGATATCAATCCAGAAATGGTTGGAAACTTTGAAAAATGCTTTGAATATAATTCTGTAAAATATTTATTGCTTAGAAGTAATAAATAATACCATTAAGGGAATGGTATTAAAAAAGTTTTCAGCAAACTGAATGTTTTTCAATTTTTTTTCGTTAATTGGCTTATAGCATTTTAGGACTGTAGAGTGCTTAATTGCACATGTAAACACACAGACACCATGTCAGAAATAGGCAAATCATATTTAGGGTGCCTAAAATGTATAGATTTCTCAAAAACTTACAATACTTTCCTTATATAATATATAGACAAAGCAAAAATGTTTTTAAAGACTATATACTACTTAACCAAACACAATTTATCAATTCCTATTCACCTAATATTTTCAATAAATTTTCATTTACAATTTGCCCTTTTCCCCAAGGTATTTCTTACCGCTGTACTACTAGATGACTTGTTTGATGTATAAACTACTACATGTCAAGAAATATTTTAAAATACTGCCACATTTAGTCCCTTTACCATGGCTAACACTGTTGGTAGAACACCATTTCAGGCCACAAAACCACCACAGTTACAATATAATATACAATCCCAGGAATCGTGTCATGGTTTTGGTCCCGACATCCATCCATCCATTATCCAACCCGTTATATCCTAACTACAAGGTCACGGGTATCCACTGGAGCCAATCCCAGCCAGCACAGGGCGCAAGGCAGGAAACAAACCCCTGGCAGGGTGCTAGCCCACCGCAGGGCACTAGGGACAATTTAGAATCGCCAATGCACCTAACCTGCATGTCTTTGGACTGTGGGAGGAAACTGGAGTTCCTGGAGGAAACCCACACAGACACAGGGAGAACATGCAAACTCCACGCACGGAGGACCCGGGAAGCGAACGGTCCCGACATCCCATTCTAAATTATTAGCTCACTGGCAGGGGCCATACAAAATCAAAGAGACAAAAAGCTTGGTAGATTATTTGGTGAAACAGCTGGATCATTGACTGACTGAAAGGGTCTGTCATGTCAACTTATTGAGTCTGACTCTGGCACCCCCTGGTCCTATGCCTCCCATTTGAAGCACATGTCATTCTACAGCTCTGACTGATGATTTTTCTTTTTTGATTCTGTTTTCTTGGCCAATTCATCTGCAAAATATACAGGGTTCACCATCAAGTGCACCAGCTCTTTACCTTTGTCTGGTTCTCGTTCTAACAACAAATATTGAATAATACCTTGATAAATTGCTAACAAGTGATCCATCTATTGCAAATGCATTTTTTCAGTACATGCTCATGGCTCCATATGCATCACTTTAGAATTCCCAGTCATCTTGCATGGCTTTTTGATGTGGAAAGAAAACTACAGTATATTGATAGAGAAAGACAATTTAGTCATTGAAGAGTATGCAAACTGTGCACAAATTACGTCCAGGCTGAAAATCAAACCTAGATATCTGGACCTGTTAAACAGCAGTAGGAACTCTTATGCCACTCTGCTACTGATATACAAGCCATCAAGCTGCAGATCATTTTCAAATCCAGGGTGCTAAATAGTAGGAAAATAATATAATACTATAGAGGCATACTTGCACTATGTCTTTAAAGAAATAGAACATGGTGCCAGAGTGCAGTGAGAAATAAGAGAGTTTAATTTTTAACATTCATACTAAAAGCATTGCTATCATCTCATCTCATGCCATTTTTGAGTTAAACTAAAAATTGTATATACACTACAAACTTAAAATATGGCATAGACAAGCACCCATAAAGGTCTGTAATATCACCTTGCAGGTAGAGTGGCACATTACATTTTTAAGGCATCCTTGCTATTAAGGTAACACTGTAATGAAAGATAAGGAAAGTACATTCTTCCTGCAGGTAGTCCCACAGCTGTGAAACATTAGTTGAATTCCTTTCTTAGAGAGTCATGCACAGCTTCTGGCAGTAGTCACTGAAGATGGTTAAAACTTTACAAGGTGCACTCCATGAAATGAAAGTCACTTCAAGAAAACCAAGGTGCACCTGCATGCAAAACAAAAAATGAAGAAAAGAAAAAAAAACAGCTGTGACAGCTGTAGTCAACTGAAAAGGATCACTTGCAGTGTGCATATCTATCCATCCATTCATTCATTTTTAGAGCTTAATTAACCTTCCATGTACTCAGGGCTCCTGGAATAAGCTGTGAACCCATAATGAAAAAAGTGGGTTCAGAAAGTGAAATCTTACATGGGATGTAATAAGAGACGTACAAGAAAAAAAAGGCAGACTCATAAAGCACAAATATACAGACATTGATACAAACATTAGAAATATCAAATTCCATTCTCCAGTTTTAAAAGATTGTTCTTCTTAAAGACCCCAAAAGTCACTACATTAGAGAAACACCCTGCCCCAATATAGCCATATTCCACATGATTAAAACTTTACTGGCTTTCTTTTAAAGTTGGATATGGCTGTTTCATATCCTAACTGCAATCTCTCTGCAATGACCCATTGTTCTGATAACTCTCATCCAGAATCACAACCCATCCCTTTCTATTTAAATTCAAAAAGTGTCATTCAAGTAAATATGTGGCACCGTGATATTTGTGCTTGCATCTGTCTTGTCTGCTCAATGCTATATGATGACTTCACTTTCTTGCTGCTTTTGATTCCTTTGTACATATGGAAACACATTATTTCCTTTCAACTGTAACATTGTCATCAGCCTGGAAATACTTCATAGAGTCACCTGTTATAATGGAATGTTTTATAAAATCAACCTTGGTTAGCCAATTGCACTGAACAGCATTCTTGTTTGCCTTATAAAGTGTCTTTTCTAAAGATAACTGATTTCACTTTTGAGCAAGTGCAGTATTTAATATTTTTATTGGATTGCTGAACATTGTGCTGAAATAAGCAGGCTTAAAAAATGAATGAATGAACGTGTAATTATTGTTACTATCTGACATTTTATTCAATTTTTTAACATCCTTTGTTTATTCCTATGAGTGTTATACGTTGTGGCGAGTGGTGGTGCCCAGCTGGGATGCCCAGGAGGACTGGAGGAGGGCTTGCACCTCCTCCAGACCATGAGGGGGCACCCACCCAAGGCTTTAGTGACCACGGGAATGGAGCTTGGAAGCGCAACCCTATAGGGGCCCGTGGTCACCACCAGGGGGCACCCCAATGCCTAAGGAGCCCTGGCCCTCAACACTTCCGCCACACCCGGAAGTGCTGGGGGTAAGAAGACCAGGGACACCCGGGGTGCTTCCCGGGTGTGCAGCCAGTACTTCCGCCACACTGGGGAGTGCCGGCGGAAGATTATCGGGAGGCACCTGGAGCACGTCCGGGTGGGAACAAAAGTGGCTGCCTCCCACCGTTCAAGGACTTGAGTCGGGAGCGGAGAAGGACGAAGCTCGGGAAGAGGACTAAGCTTGTGGAGGAGTGGTGGTGCAAGAAAGGATAGTTCTGGTGTGGTTTATTTGTGCTTTATTTGGGACTGTGTTGTGGCTGGAGGGATTACGGGGAAGACATGCCCTCCAGCTGAAGAAAAATAAAGTCTTTTCTTTTAATACGTGCCTCCTGAGTCCAATCTGTGCTGGGTCAGGTGCAATCCAGGCCTTTATTACACAAATTTTATGCAGGAATCCTGCCAGCTACGCCAGTATAATAAAGGCACATATTATTATTAGTCTTGCCTCTTAAATCACAACAAAAGGTTTTTAATTTAAGTGTTCTAATCTCACACTGACATCTGACCACAAAATTAACTAGCAAAACAATAAATAAAAATATTCTTTTCTTACAAATAAGCACTACCTACTATGAGTTGGGGTAGCAGCACCAGATGTGGCCAGTAGGGGGGCACCACTCAGAAAGTATGGTCACATAACACCAGAATTTTAATAAGAGAAATCCTATTAATGTGTTTTTCAGTTTCCCATGCCAAAAGAGGACAGCATATTGTATCTTTGCAAGTGTAATGGGAAGAAGAGTTACTTTTATAATCCCCAGAATACCTCTTTTGATGAGGGGAAAGTAAAAAGGATCTGTTGTCACCTGGGTTTCCAGAAGTACTTACTGCAGGGTACCTCTAAGTAATTATGGGCCTCAACAGAAAAGGCCTTCTTTCCCCTGGTCCAGGTGAGCTTGGAATTGAGAGGCAGTAGATGAGAAAGGGCTCAACTGGTAAGCATGAGGATGGAAAGCCGGAATGGCTGAGGTTTAGGTTTTTGACAAACTCAACTAAATGGTTGAAATAAATTGTGTTCCTTACAGCCCCCAGTGTATAGGAAAAACGACATATATTTAACATACATCATAATATTACCAAAATCAGTGCAACAATACAATGTACCAGACAGGTAATTGTACTTGTAGGTCGCTATAGGTTTTGTCTGTGTAGGTAAGTAATTGCATGGAGTGTTTTTTTTCCACAGTATTTGTACTTATGCCTTCCCAGGTCGTATTTGTTCTTTCTTTTGTTATTACATTCTTTTTTGTTTGCTATTTATGTCTCCTTTTCTGTGTTTGAATTTCATGTCTGCTCAGGAGCACTCCCAGAACCTCCACACTAGATGTTGTTATGGTTTGACCAGGCTTTCTTCCTTGGCTCTAGTTTCTTTCATTTGCTTTATTAATTTTTTGTGTTTTATGTCATTGAATGCGTTTTGATTTCCTTTACTTGTTTTGTATTGTATTATTTTTTCAATAATTCTTTGATAATTAATGATCTTATAATCTATAATTCTAACATTGTAGCTAGGGGACCCATTTTTAGCTGCAAGAACTGACAAGGTATTTTTTAAAATTTATAAAATAATACTTCATTTTAGAACATGACTTCATATAGCAAATTATAACATAAAATGATTTTGAAGAAATAACTTTTACTTGAAAAACACCAAATTTATCCTATAACGTGTTCTTTCTTTCAGTTTTACATTTTTAAAATTATTTTGCATTTCCTTGTTTGTGTTTGCTGCTTTTGTTTCAAGAACTACATTTTTTTGGTTTGCAGACATGTAATCTATTGTGGCCAAGGCTTCCAGGATAGGCTGTGACACCTCATTACTCTGAGTTGGATTAGATGGGTTTGAGAATATTATGTTATTTTATTAAGTTAATTAAGAATGTTTCTCACAGGAATTTTCAGGAGAAAAAAAGCAGGTGAAGAAGTATAATGTAGGCAAAAATAAAAAAAATGCCAATCAGGAGTCTAGATGAGCAAATTATAGGTCAGAATGAAAAAAAAATTCAAGGTGTGAATAAAGAAATTGAAAGGATCTGAGTGTGGAATGTGCCTGTGATTCCCCCGTGAACCTGACTGATTAGGTACAAGCTGGCATTTGACAGGTCAAAATCTATAATTCTTCCAATATGCACATCCTTCAATTACAGAATGTATTTTAGCTGATTAAATTTACCCTAACTTATAACACTCCCAAGCCAAATGGTATCCTTGACACAATGCTGTGGTCCCTAGGCCAGAGGTAAGTCCTACTACAACATAAAACCTTAACTATTATCCCTGTCATTAAATCAGGCCATGCTATTTTAATGACCACATATCTTTTGCATAAAGCTTTCTTGTAATGAATCATCTAGAGAAGCTCATCAAGCCTTTCATCACGTCAGGGACAGATATCTAGTTCAGTCTCCTCCAGTGTATGTACTGTTTCAGAACAGGATTGCAACACTGATCTTTTTTGATGGCAAATATACTCCTGAAATCTACATAAGGCTTTAATTTATGGACTTTTGTCCATTAAACATTTTTCTCACCCGAAAAGTGGGCACTTGGTTCAATTGGGATTTTAAGATCATTTTGTGGAAAAAGAATATTTTTAAAATGACAGATCATAGAGTCTATTCCTGCGACATCCTATTGGCTATATACTGAATTTGTATAGATCTTAAGGAAGAATCTAAACAGTATCCTCATCCTGTCCTTTGTAATTTTGTCGGTTTTTGTTTAAGACTAATGTATGATAAAAATGTCTCTAAGCAAAAAGAATGCAGTAATTGATCTCTTATGGAATTTGGGTAAATCTATCTCAGTTGTAATTTATGGTTAAGAGATTTACTTTATAGAGCAATGCAAATATCTTGTATTTACTGTACCTTCATCACTCAGACACACAAATATCAAAAACCTTTATTAGATACTTAACTCATTACATGTCCACAAGTTCCAATGGAATACATAGTTTCTTTTTTGAAAGTATTTTGTCTCACTTTCATCTGCTTCTGGTTCACTTCCCTCAATGTTAAGAACAGGATATGCTGTAGCCATACTAACCAGGACCTGTAAGGGTACCCATATTCCTCTCAAATACTTGACTTTACACTCTGAATATCACGTTATGAGATGTCCATGGAGACAATACCTATTCACACTATCCCCCAGTTTCAACACTGACTGCAAAACTGTATAACAAATTAGTGCAGGTCCTCATTTTATGCCTTGACGATAAAGATATAAATGGTGCCCTTTGGCTATTTATAGTTTGAAATGCACTTACTTCTTTAATGACACATGAATTTGTGAATTTTATGTGTTTGCCCAAGTGGCAGTTCTGTCTGAAGAAATTACTTTCTAGAGATTAATAAAATTGTATTGTGTTGTTCTGTAGCGTTTCATATCAATCATCAGTCCGTCTATTTTCTGAACACTGATTGCCGGGAGATAAAATCTTTTTTGGCAGAACTTGGTATGTGTCTGGAACAAGCTGATGAGAGGATTAGGTGAAAATGTACACATACCACACAAATTATGACCAGGCAAAGAAGCAAATCCAAATTTCTCTAAATCTGAGGCAGCACTGGTACCACTTTTACCATCTGTACCACTGTCTCATATGAGTCAAAAATGCACATTATATTAGGTCTTATACGTTTTCAGTATGTTGTACAAAAGAATCAGGAGTTCAGTCAAGTGCAGCATCGACTGAGGGAAGCTATAAATATGGAGACAGAAAAAATGAAATTATTACTCCCATTGTGACAGGGTGTTGAGAATAAGGGAGGCCCTAAGGGGTTTTAGTCGAGACAAAGGGTGGTTGTTAGCAAGGCTGCGGTCCTGTAGCATTCAAGGGAATCTTAGTAGAAGAAAACAGCCAGCTCCAGGTAAGACACCTGAAAAATGACAGAAGGCAACAGCATTGAATCATTAGACCTTAAGTGCACATTGCTAGAAGGCAGGGGAAGATGGATCTCTCTACTCTACTATAAATATCTACGGTTGTCTGTTCAGATGCCAGGGCCTGCACCGAATAATATCAAAATGACAGAAGAGTCTGTCTAGAAATAAAGCAGAAAAAGAAGAGAGAAGCAATCCATTTCCTTTGCTATGGAATATCTCAAACTAAGAGCTTGTTTATAGCCTTTTTTATCATATACAACCATTATATCTTAATTAAATGTTCATGCTAAATTCCATTGCAATTGCCTATCATTGCTGTCTTAATCAGTTGTGAATCTTTGTTGATCTATTCATTTTATTAACTGCAATCCTAATTAAAGGTAGCGAAGACAGGGTACATGACACCTCAGACTGGGTTTAGAATACACAGAACGTATACCAAAAAATAATGATAATAATTTTAAAACCATACAAATAGTAGCTATTGGTGTTGTATTGCAGCACTGATGCCAGGGAAAAATCTGTAAGGAGATGTCAAAAAGTGGAGACATTGTACCTACCCTAGTGAAACTTTAATTTCAGTCCCAATAAACTATTAAGTAATAATGAATGTTCATTACATGAACTACGAGTTCGCCTTGAGTTTGGAGAAATCACAGAAATGTTCACAGATATAGCCAAACTCAGCGAAATGCATTGAAGTCAATGGGGATGGACTAACTGAACGAGATTTGATTGGATTATAATGGTGCATAGTTTCATGAAAATAGCCACTAAAATTAATTTCACAGGTGATTTTGCAGTTAAAGAATCTCACTAAATCTCACTAAAGAATCTTTTTGAAGTTGAAAAGTTTTTTTTTGGGGGGTAGAAAACAATGAATACTACTCAGTGCTGTCACTAGGGTTTGTGTCACCCAGTTTGGTAACCAAAGCCAGATTAAAACCCTGACTGGTTCCTGGGTGACTCGAGTTCCGTAAGGGAAAGTTGATCACACTTTAAACAATGCAGTGCATTAATACAAGACTGCTTAATACAGTGTGGTGATTTCAACTATTAATGGACACTCAATCGTTTCATCAAGTGGGTAGTAGGAGCCTTCTTAGTGATTTAAGCCTGAAACACCTGGTACGGTCCACATCCCCACTCTCCCCTAGTGACACCACTGATATTTCACCCTAACACCTCATTCATTCTGCCGCAGATTACCTGATTTCTTTTATGCAGCTCTGTAAATTATGTAGTCCAACAACACCAGTAACTCAATTCAATTTATGTTTCTAACTCACATCACCAGATAGGAGTGCGTTTTTTTTTTTAAATGTGACATGCTTCATATTTTCCACATGCAGACACAGTTAAACACACCGTTGTACACATTACCATGTTTTCTTTACAGGAAAACTCAGTACACAGAAATTCCCTGCTGCCAATTCCCCCTCCTCACTTGCTATTACCTAGCAACCTCTTTATCTTAATTGAGGATGTGAGATAAATATGAAAATGCTGTTAGACAACTTATCAGAACAAAACGTAGAACCTATTTCCTTTGTGCCCTCCGTCACCATAATGTATCGGCTATTGGGAGGAGCAAAAGCTTTAGATTTGCCAAATGTTTTGATCTCGAGTTTTCGATGGATCTCGACATTTTAGGGTCCCCTGATACCGAAAACATTGATATCTTGATGATGGGTTTGTGTCTGGGTATCTGTCTGTCTGTCTGTCACAGTTTCTTAAGGACAGTCTAGAGCAGGGGTCTCCAACACATCGTTCGCAAGCTACTGGTAGCTCGCAACCCCTTTCCAAGTAGCTCACCAAAGGGTTAATGAATCCTACATAAATTTGAAAACTTGATTAGTCAAATTAGGGGTGGGCGATCTTTCCCAAAAATCATATTACGATCCTTTTACACAACAATCACGATCCACAATCTGAATTGCAATCTATCTTTTCAATGTGGCATACACTTAAGAAAATATCCGGACTCAAACTCATCAAGACCTAAGTAAAACTTTATTTTAAATATCAAACAAAATTGAATTCAATTGTTCTCTCGTTCGCTAGCTAAGCAGGGAGAGGGAACACACCCCAAGGGAGCAGCGGAGTGAGGAGGGCCCTGCCTCTCTGCCTGCTGCGTCTCACTCAGATTCGCGCTAATAAATTGGTACCGCAATCGAATAATGATAAATAGTCACAAATTTAACCGAAATGTTCAAGCAAATTATAGAAAAATACCCAATCTAAATCTGTTAAGTATTTCTCACGTTAAAAGCGGACAGACATACGTACAGACATTGGATTTTATATATTATATATTAGTAAACCTTCAAAATAATGTGCAGTTAAAGTCTCAACAGCATTCTCAGCATTTCTGGAGCTTAGTAGAGTCAGATAACTATAAGAATCTTCACCAAGCAGCTTTGAAAATGTCTGCTTTGTTTGGGTCTACATACCCCTGAGTCTGCCTTTTCTGACATGAATGTCATGAAATTAAAGTTCAGAACAAGACTGACAGATAAACATTTAAATGACTCCATAAGAGTGAACTTAAGTGGCTACGCTCCACCATACACCTCTCTTGTTGACTCCATGCAGTGCCAGTCATCTCACTAACTAAAAAACACATCACACATGCAACTGGACAAGTGAATACTCTTGTGAAGTGAAACAATGACATGTAACAAAAAGACAAATGAATAAGTAATATCTGTGTATTTGTAATTGCATTGTTTTGTTTTGACAGCATTCATGTTTTAATTCAATAGTGTGAGATACACCAGAAAATGCATACAGAAATGCAAAATGCAATGGCAGTTGAGCTAAATATTTTTTGTGATGTTTTAATGCAAAATGTGAGTTGTGTACACTAACATTTTGTAAATGTTCCAGCAAAACAAGCTTATTCAGTTTATTTGTGTTTAAATAAGCTATGAGAATAAACGTTAGAAAACATGAGTAGCTCTTGGCAATTTTCATTTTGTAAAAGTAGCTCTCAGGGGAAAAAAGGTTGGAGACCCCAGCACTAGATTTACTGTAAAACGTCTGGTCGGAAAAATTCCAAACTCAAAACTGTTATGAGATGACAATGTACTGGTTAGTTTTTGAGCCAAATCGCGCAAGTGAAAGGCGCTGTAGAGGAACCCTCAAATACTGTAATTCTGAAATTAATTATGAATTCTTCTTGTCAATTACTATTGTAATGACCTATTTTATGACCGGAAAGATCAGCTTCAGAACAGTAAATAATTACTGAAATGTTATAGAATAGTTTGGGTAACTTGGTTCCAAGGTCGCAAAGCCTACTGATGCTCATGTTTGAATTATTTCTTGTGTGATGCAATGCAATGAATTTTGCTGGAACAACACACTATTATTTTACAACTTGTTTTGTGTAGCGGAACAAATTTAAGTTAGCTCAATTCATTTCATTCATAACTACTCCTGCAAAGGCTTGCTTGAAAGTGCAGGGGTCATTTGGTTGAAGACTTGCAGTGATGCCAGACCTGACTAACTGGAGAATAAGACCTAAGAGAAAATGACAGAGGTAACAATACCTAATAATAATATATTTTATTGATAAAGAACTTTTCTCAAAGATCCTGCAAGTAAGAATTTCACTCTACCTTGGTACAGTGGTGCTTGAAAGTTTGTGAACATTTTAGAATTTTCTGTATTTCTGCATAAATATGATCTAAAATATCATCAGATTTTCACTCAAGTCCTGAAAGCAGATAAAGAGAAACCAGTTAAACAAATGAGACAAAAATATTATACTTGGTCATTTATTTATTGAGGAAAATGATCGAATATTACATATTTGTGAGTGGCAAAAGTATGTGAACCTCTAGGATTAGCAGTTAGTTTGAAGGTGAAATTAGAGTCAGGTGTTTTCAATCAATGGGATGACAATCAGGTGTGAGTGGGCACCCTGTGTTATTTAAAGAACAGGGATCTATCAAAGTCTCCTCTTCACAACACATGTTTGTGGAAGTGTATCATGGCACGAACAAAGGAGATTTCTGAAGACCTCAGAAAAAGAGTTGTTGATGCTCATCAGGCTGGAAAAGGTTACAAAACCATCTCTAAAGAGTTTGAACTTCACCAATCCACAGTCGGACAGATTGTGTACAAATGGAAGAAATTCAAGACCATTGTTACCGTCCCCAGGAGTGGTCGACCAGCAAAGATCACTCCAAGAGCAAGGCGTGTAATAGTCGGTGAGGTCACAAAGGACCCCAGGGTAACTTCTAAGCAACTGAAGGCCTCTCTCATATTGGCTAATGTTCATGTTCATGAGTCCACCATCAGGAGAACACTGAACAACAATGGTGTGCATGGCAGGGCTGCAAGGAGAAAGTCACTGCTCTCCAAAAAAAGCATTGCTGCTCGTCTGCAGTTTGCTAAAGATCACGTGGACAAACCAGAAGGCTATTGAAAGAATGTTTTGTGGACGGATGAGACCAAAATAGAACTTTTTGGTTTGAATGAAAAGCGTTATGTTTGGAGAAAGGAAAACACTGCATTCCAGCATAAGAACCTTATCCCATCTGTGAAAAATGGTGGTGGTAGTATCATGGTTTAGGCCTGTTTTGCTGCATCTGGGCCAGGCCAGCTTGCCTTCATTGATGGAACAATGAATTCTGAATTATATCAGAGAATTCTAAAGGAAAATGTCAGGAAATCTGTCCATGAACTGAATCTCAAGAGAAGGTGGGTCATGCAGCAAGACAACGACCCTAAGCACACAAGTCGTTCTACCTAAGAATGGTTAAAGAAGAATAATGTTAATGTTTTGGAATGGCCAAGTCAAAGTCCTGACCTTAATCCAATCGAAATGTTGTGGAAGGACCTGAAGCGAGCAGTTAATTGAGGAAACCCACCCACATCCCAGAGTTGAAGCTGTTCTGTACAGAGGAATGGGCTAAAATTCCTCCAAGCCAGTGTGCAGGAATGATCAAAAGTTCCCGGAAACGTTTAGTTGCAGTTATTGCTGCCAAGGGGGGTCACACCAGATACTGAAAGCAAAGGTTGACATACTTTTGCCACTCACAAATATGTAATATTCGATCATTTGCCTTAATAAATAAATGGTTAAGTATAATATTTTTGTCTCATTTGCTTAACTGGTTTCTCTTTATCTACCTTTAGGACTTGAGTGAAAATCTGATGATGTTTTAGGTCATATTTATGCAGAAATATAGAAAATTCTAAAGGGTTCACAAACTTTCAAGCACCACTGTATATATTTTGTGGCGGATACGTTGGGATGCTGGGATGCCTGGAGGATTAAAAGACTGGAAGGGAGACAATACCTTCCCTGGGACATGAGAGGGCAGACCCCCTGCTTTGTATTGGGGCCCCGGGATCAGAACTTGGAAGCTCAACCTTTTTGGGGCCCATGGCCACCACCAGGGGGCGCCTGGACAATTGTGGAGCCCAGGACGGCAGTACTTCTGCAACAGTGGGGAATACTGCCAGAAGAAGATTCAGGGACACCTGGAGTACTTCTGGGTCCCCATACACCACTTCCGTCACACTCTGGAGTACTGCCGGAAGTTAATGGGGCAGCACCTAGACCACATCCAGGTGCACTATAAAAGGAGGCCGCCTCACTTAGTTCAGGGGGCCAGAGTCAGGCGGTAGAGGATAGAGCTTGCTGGAGAGGAGTGAAGGTCGTGAAAGAATAGAGAAGAAGAAAAGAATAGAGAAGAAAAGGACTGAGTTATTGTGGGTGATCTGTACACTGTGTGCAGTTCTGTATAAAAAGGGAAAGAAAATAAAACTGTGTGTACTTTTGGGACTTGTGTGTCTCGGTGTTTATCTGTGTCAGGGCTGATCTTCCACAGTGGCAATACTGAACCAATGCTGGCCCTATGACCTATGGACACTACAGCTCCTACAGTCCCAGAATGTAAACCATGCAGTTTTTCTAAGATGGGAGAGAAGCCTTGGAGACTCAGCTCTTTTAAAGGTGACAAGTGGGTCGGGGTGCAGGAACACCACTGGGAGCTACAAGCAGTTGTAGTCTGGTGTTCTCTGAGAAAATGTACAGAAATCCCAATGCCAAAAATAGGACTTAACTAGAAGTAAAACTAACAGAGGTGAACACTGCATCATACCTGGAGTTCCAAGGAGTGTTATCAGAAAAAGTCCTGTCTTAATGGCAGGAGGATAAAAGGCCGGGATTTGAGTCAGAGACAGAGAGAGAAAGACACGGGAGCCAAAGAGAATGTTTGTGCAGTCGTGTGATGGACACCCCACATAAGAGAGGGGTTGTAAGATCTGTTACATCGAGCCCAGAGGGGCAACTGGGTAGTACTTTGAATACTGTTTACATTTATTTGAACTCCACATGTGGTAATCCATCTTTTGAGTTATTGGTTTAATGAAGGTGTGATATTTTGTAGCTTTTGCCTCTTTTGTAATGTTCTGACCTTTATGATCACCTCATATCCCAGTTTCTGCATTTTATATCTTTTCCCTGAGTCTGTTTTTTTCTAAAGATATTTAGATTTTCAACTAAATGCAAAATACATGATGATTATTAGTGACATTACAATGACCCTGCTACTACTGAGTGAGTCATGCAGATGAATGTCAAAATCAATTCTTCATAAGTTGTTAATGTTGTATGATATGATTCATCTCTCATAGACCCTATGATGGAAAATATGTAACTGTAATCTAATGTATATTTACTTGAACAGTGAAATTAGAACTTGCATTATGTGCTTTGGATGGTATGCTAGTGTAGTGGTTAGCTTTGCTACCTCATGGATCAATTGCCCTGGGTTTGAATCCCATGTTCCATCATTTTCCATTGGGATTTTGCAGGTGCGTCCTGTGTCTATATGGGGTTTCCTTAGGGTGGGTGTTAGGTTGATTAAAGTTTATACATTTGCATTTTTGTGAATTTGATTTTATGCGTGTGCTTGACTGATGGACTGTTGATATGTCTAGTACTGTTTTTTGCTTGGGGCTCAGTGCTGCTCCCCACCCTTGACTCTAAACTGGAAATAAATAATGTTATGATATTATACAAATAGGCATAAGTCTTTTTAGGCCTAAGTGTTTGCCCCTTTCTTTACAGTAGCCCTCTATTAGCATGTGATTTTCACTTCAATGTATGTTTGTTTTTAAAACTTCAACACTACACAATGTCACTTTGTCACTTTCTAAATCCCTGCAGGTCCAGGAGTGGGTATTCAATTGATGATTTTCACTTTTAAACACTACTGATGCATTATAATGATGCTTTTTTTCTTATAAAAAAACAAAACACACATTTGATTACAAATGGGATATAACCAGTAGATAACAGCATTCTCCAATCATGACTCTATCCATTTACATTAATCTCCAATGCAGCCCACAGGTTGAACACCACTGTCCTATGCAATATTTTCTATTAGTAAAAAATCTAAATTAAACAAAATGAAAATGCATTCAAAAGAAAACCCCTCTGACTTGATACCAGGGTAGTTGCAGTCTCTTCCCTGTCATTTAAAAAGATGTACTCTAAAATATTTTTACACATGATGCAAAGCTGGTTATGTTACTGGACTGTCAAATTATGGTGACCATAAAGTGCCTTGTAGAACTGGGACTGCAAGCAGCTTACTACAGGCAGGAGACAAGGCAGAAGATGTCAATTAGGAAGTGCACTGGCAATGGCATTCTAGATGGCCACGTGATACTCTATATAGTGAGATTTGGGCACCAAGCTACACTCTGGACATCTTGTAGTCCCGGACCAAACAGTATCAGTATGAGAGACCGACAGACAAGGAATGGATTAAAAACAATGGTGTAATTCATTTACAAGACTACAAGTAAAAAGCAATTAAGTGTCATGGAGTCTTTAGGACACAGTTTTTCTGCAATCACAAACACAAAACCGGAAAAAGAACAAAAACAAAAAAAAAATCATTATCTTCTTATATAATACACTACCATGGCTGTAATTTGTCTCCCCAGGATTTTAAATCACCTGTAGCTCGCAAACCGTTTGACGTATTGACCTGAAATTTGGTACACATATACTACGTGACGTCTACTATCTGCTTTCGGGGTGATGACTGACCTTCAAGGTTATTCCTTATTTTTATTTTTATGTTATATTATTGTAGAATCAACTGTTGGCAGTGACCAGCAGGGTGGCTGCGTGGCGCATGTGTATGGCCGCCATTTTCATTCCCTAACACCTTCACCATCACTTCCCCTACCTCTTCATATATTAAATCATTCTTGAGGCAGATTGAAGACTTAAGTGCCAGCTTAAGTGAAAAATTAAAGAAAAACATACTAAGTAATTGCAACACAAACACTGACTTAATCAGTCTTAATGCAGAAAGATGCTAACAAAAGAAAAGAAGAAGCGAGCTGCTAGGGTGGAGAAAACAAGAGCTGCTCAGCAAGCAGCAAGCACATCAACCTCTGAGCAAAATAAATACTAAATGTACAGAGAACGAGTATGAAAACTATAAATAAAGTATATTTACTGCACGTTATCATGCAGTACGCCATTACTAGTATACAATATTTACAGTCCATTACCTAAAGCCAAATAATGATGAAAAAACACAGAAAAAAAGCAGCCTTTCTTATTCAGCAAAACAGTTCAGGAAAAGAATTTCTTTGAACAAAAATTAAGCAAAATTAATCAAAATGAAAAAGAGGTACTTGCAAAATATTACACCACCAAAACCAATACCAAAAAATACCTCTCGTCAAAACTAATGCTAGGAGGGTTATACATAAATATTTACAGTAAAAATCAGCACAAGTCAATTCCCTCTGCTAACACAAATGCTCAAATGCTCTTTGGTTGGTCAAAAGACAGCACTTGCCTGGTCGGAAGCCTGTTTTTTGTGGATGCAGCAGCCAATCCTATATAACAACTACTTCATATAACCAATAGCAGCAAATGCAGTCTTGCTCACGCAGTGCCACACAACACACACTGTGCAAGCCTGCTATTAGTCTGTTTAATTCCTCATTGGCATGCAAATGTGCACCATTTGAGGCAATGCCATGGATGAACGTGCTGACTCTTACCAATTTTATGGTAAGTTTTCTACACAGTTTTTAACTATGGTGTATTGTGCTGTAAAAGTGTTCACAAAAGGTACTTTAACCTCTAAGGTTCTTTTTATATTGTTGGACAATTTATTACTGAAAATGCTTCAGTTATTAGCCTTGATTTAAATTTACACCCCGTAAGATTTACCTTTTTAACCAAAGGCCAGAAGCCCCATCAGGAGCTGCACTCCTTCTGAGGCGTCCCAGACCACAGCCTTTGAAAGGGCTTCACAAATCAAATAAAGCAATATGGCTGAGGTTCTAAACTTCAGTTTCAAGACCTTTGGTCATGACAGCTGGAGCTCCCTCTAGTGGAACCTGAAGATCCCACAAATCCAAGTCATAAATGGCCTTAAAAGTTAGCTTCTTTGTGGTACTAAAAAGAGAAGCTTGGTCATACTTCTCTTACCTGTAAGTCATGGACCATATGTTGTCCTCTGTTAGTTAGTTAGTGCCCTGCCAGTTCTCGTTGACTTCAGCCAAAGCTTCCCAAGGTGTTTCATTGCCTTGCTAGACTTCCTTGTTCGTACTCTGTAAGGAAAAGGTCATACACCTTTGGACTCACTTTCCTTCTACAATCTGGGATGATTGTACTTAGCCTTAAATCCTTCTGCATTTTTGCCCACCTCTGTCCTAGAGGGCTCCTGCTTTCCCACACTGGCATAAGCAGGACTTCTTGTACTACTAATATAAATTGTTGTATGTAAATTTTGAATACACTGTGCCATCCTATTGGTAATATCTTCTCTAGCCAAATCTTGCCAGAGGTGCAAACCTTTACAATAGTCAGTTCATATTTTTGCAGAGTGAAAGGCACATGATGATTATGTGAAGAGGTTCATCAAGACAAGGGGTAGATGTGATGAGCCCAGAGAGTAGCTCAAGAAAATGTTGTTGGAGATGATGGAGGTATTAGAGGTGATGTTGGATGATACTAAAAGAATGGGTTTCAACTCAATGGATGCCTAGAACCATACAAAGTGGAGTAAGGAGACTTAGTAAATCCATTTAAAGGAAAGTATGTTTTTTTTCAAGTCAAAATTATTTCTTCATAAATATGGTATATATGCATTTGCCATGAGAAATTGTGTTCTGAAGTCCAACATTTTCTATAAATTTTAAAAAATAGCATGCCTACACTAGCATTTTACTAGCATTTACAGTATGTCCATTTTTCAAGCCTAGACAGTTGTTGGGTATTGATCTGTGTCTTACAGTTACACACATATTGTAAATTAGCTTCTACTTGTCATTTTTGAACAAAAACCACCAATGCTATGAGATTCAGTCATTTTAAAATAAAACCAGCTATGCGTACTAATGCAGTACTTCTAGTCTTCTGCAACAACCACCTCAGGGAGTTGTGTAATCTTGAAAAAGAAAATCACAGTAAGTTTTTCATGACATATGGATAGTTTTGTTTTGATTTACTTACGTATTTATGTGAGAACTCACACAAGAAATAGAAAACATATCCTTATCTCGAGAAAAATAGTACCAGGAATATGCAAAAGAGGATTGTTTTCAGATCCATTTTGTTGTCACAAACATGTATTGAGACCTTGGAATGCATGTGTTTTTAATCAAAACTCAAAGAGGATGTATTCAGTAAGTTTTACACTTTTATTTGTGCCCCTATGCTTCCATTGTAAAGCACTAGTGCAGGCAAGTTATTTTTAAACTTCCTGTGTAAGCCCGTTCTGTTAAAAGCCCGGGGTCCTAGAAACTATTGAAATAGTCAGAAAAAAAAATTAAATGTAGAGATATCAGGTAATTGAAAGGAACTACTCTGGGCATTTCTCTCCTAGGAAGATTCGTTTTGCCGACGTACTCACATCGCTTGTGCATTAGCGGCGGGAGGAAAAGTAAAAGGGATACCCTTTTTGCTTATGTTAGTGGCTAAGCGACTTTGTCTTTCTTCTGAGGTTTCATTTTGTTGACGTGTTCGCCTCGCTCATGTTATTAGCGGCTAAGCGAGTTTTCTGTTTCCTCAGAGGCGGAGCCCTTATCCAACTCCCCCTCTCACTTCCAGGCCAGACAGACACACACACTTCCAAGCGTAGATGTTTAAATATAAAATTTATAGAAAACGCTGGGCTTTAGAACACATTTTCACGTGGCAGATGCATATATACCATGTTTGTGAAAAAATACCTTTGACTTAAAAAATATCATACTCATCCTTTAACCTGGTTAAACCAAGAAAATGGCCATTAAATGGTGATAATAATAATGATGACGATGATGATAATGATTAAGGATACAAAACTAAACTGGACAGTTTATTTAGCCACACCTGTACATTTTATACTGTCATTATGTAAAAAGGGATCTTCTACAGCCTAAAATCATTTGGACATCTGTGGACACATTACAGAATATGCGTCTGAGCACCTAGAGGATAATTGATAAAGTTAATTTTCAGAATCCATTCTCTGGGTACAGGGTCATAGGAAATCAAGGCCTATCTTTCTAGCACTGGGCACAATGTATGGGTAACCCATGCTCCGTTACCAGTTAACAGGAAGTTAATTAATTTAATACACTCATCTTTGAGATGCTTAAAGAAACTGGAATACTTGGAGGCTTCCTGCATCAACATCTTCCCACATACATTGACCACATAGGGGAATCATATTTAGAAAACTAGCACTTTACCTCTATGCCACTCTTTTCCATTCTACTGCGCTGTATACTGCAAATAAATGTATTTATTATTCTACAGGGAAAGCATTTGCAACTCTATGATCAGGGTGTTGTTTTACTTAATATATCTCTGTTTTTGGTTATCTCAAAAGCTTTAAGCCTTACAGCCTACAGACGAAATAATAAAAAATAAGATAAAATTACAGTCACAGACCTACAGGCTTATGTCTTGTTTCTGGCAAAAACAAGAATACTGCCAGCTGTATAAACCCATCAAAATTAGCATGTTGTTAAGTCCAGAGCAGGAAATGCTGCCAAAGAGAAAGCCCCGTGAATAAATGCATTAATTCTCCAATTCTAGCAGACGTTCAGTTGAGTATTTAGAGGTACTTAAAATAGCATCTGGTGTCAACAATATAATAAAGCAGACTTTGAGAACCATTATCTTAAATTAGTATTTTTAAAGTACTACATTGTAGTCAGATGTGAGTTGGGGGTGGCTAACGTGCAGGAAACTGTTAAGTGGTACAGAGCTGCTTGGCACCATTCTTTTCACAGAAGTGCCAGGGTACCTCATCTAAGAAACTCAGTTGGAAATTGTGGCTTTATGTTGCCTGTTTTGAGTAGCAAAATGTTTTTAATCATTACGTTTGCAGCCACTCATCTCCAATTCCAATAAAATAGCTCCAATTTTCCAATTGGATTCAAGAATAAGTAAAATCAAGTAATTTAGTTGTGATGAACTTTTCAATTTCCAAACATGAAAAAAGAGAAATGTTGATAAAACACTGAAGCTTTAGTGTGTATAAAGCTAGTTTTTGAATTGTGCTTTTTACTTGCTGTATGTCCTTTTATATGAGTAGAATGACTGTAAGTCACAGGATAAATAAATGTCATTGCCAATCAGGTGCATCCCTTCAAGGCCACTCACATTTAAAGGACAAAAGACCTTATTGTCTGCACAAGCTAAAGTCTGTCAAGCTATGTGCACAAGTGTCACTTTCTACCAAGTGGGTATTTATTATTGGTTATTATTTTCTGTGTAAGCATTTGTGCAATATGTTTTCTAAAACAGCTCTTAATTACAGGATTGTACTAGATTGTTTCCTGTGCTAGACAGGGTACAAGTCCATTACTTATGCAGCTCACACTTGCCCAGTTCAGAGGCACCACCTAACATAAAGATAATTAATATTCCCAAAGAGGTTAGAAACCAAAGTAGCTTGAGAAAATCCACCACAGTGCAGACAGAACATGCATTTCTATCACCCATGTTACTGGGCCACAATAATTTTATATTCATTATCTATCTATCTATGAATATACTGAAAGAAAAAAAGAAACAGAACAGTCATTGCTGGGTTAAAATGTTAACCTTTAGTGCTGACATAATAATAAACAAACGAGAACAGGAAAACAGAATAGTACAAAAAAAAAGGAAACAGGAAAGCAATAACAACAGTTAACATTAAAACCAGTCAGCTTGCCCTCCTTCTGTCATCTTCTGTTATAGCCACTACTGCTTGAGACTTCCAATTCATAGAGCCAATGCAACTGTGAATTTGAAGTATGAGCCTGGTGAAGTGGCTGGTGATTTGCACACAGGACCTTGGCAATTCATAACATCCTAAAGGTGAACTAAAGTTTAGGAAACAAGTTAGGCCAAGGCAGCACCTGCATACCAGCATTTCTCAGGTTAGCTATGGCATTGTCCTACTGTAGGGTCAGATACCTAGGATACATGAGTAGAAGACCTCTGACAGAAACAGCATGGAGCCCGTCTCTCGTTGTCCTATCACAGGCATTGTGCAACAATATGGGTGGCGGCTCTGAATCAATTTTTCAGATGAAACAGTCTGATTTGACAGTCTTGCTCCATGTATTGGTCACTCTATGTATTTGAGACACAAAGCAGTGGCTTAGTCCATAGTGTCTGGCTATACTGGCACATGACATGAAAACAAAGTATGGCCTTTGTCTTGCTGTGGCCTAAGGTTTAAAGCAGGGCCTTTTTAAAGTTAACCCATTCAGGTATTGATCTGCTTAGACTTCATTCAGTAAAATGAAATCTGACAAGCTTTTCTATGTTTGTACCTCACTCACAAAGACATTGCCACTCAGATGGTCTACAACAAATCGAGGACTTTCTGTGAAAGTACCAAAGCTATTACTATAGTATTCTCATTCCAAAAAATATTATATTTGGATTTATAGTCAGTATATACAAGAATACAATGAAACTGGTCTATCAAATCTTCTTTTTCCAAAAGGGGTTGGTAGGGAGCTTACCCTGGAATCATCACGTACAAGACACACTCACTTCAGTGGAATTAAAAATAAAAGATCAAATTTTTATTGTCATCTTTCTTTCTTTCTTTCTTTCTAAAAAATCCAAAACCTCCTGTTCTGGTCATACTGTTTCACAATCTCCAGTCACTGGTTGATTTTCACAATTTTTTTGTGGTGTCTTTTAGATAGTAGGACTAGAAATTGCTATTAAAGGTGCTAACAGGAAATTAAAGAAGGATTCAGAACAGCTGATCTAGTCTGTTTTATTTGTGGCTGTAAATAAAAGCAACAAACAAACTGGGAAGCAGCTGTGCAACTCCTCAATCTTTCTCCAGTGTTACTTTTTCATCAGGTGTGTTGCTGTGATACTCTCTGAAAGTTTCAGAATATTCATTTGCAATTAGAAAGGAAAAAATCCAAATGATGAAAGCATAAAAGAGAAGGAAAATGTGTAGTTAGAAGAAAAGGCAGCAGTTAACTTTAATACAAGAGAGTACTTTGAACAAGCCAAAATATTAAATAAAATGAAAAGTCAATAAAGAGCCAAAGTCAAAAGCCACACTAAACAAAACAAAATTTCCTAATCAAAATGAAAAGCATAAGGCTTATAAAGTTGTTTAAGTTTGTATCTAAAAGCTAAGATATTATTCATACTGAGCCACCATCTTCAATAGACTTGCAATGATGTCACAGCTGAATAACCATGTGATTAGTAACAGGGTCATTGCTAGAAACAATCTGGTAGGAACCGTGCAAAATCCACAGAGAACTACATCAAGTGCATTTTACGCAACTGCATTCTATGCCTTAAAAATTGTATGTGTCGGGTTTGGTTGATGTCTAAGAAAAGTACAGCATTAAAACGTTACACAGCAAATTTACATCTGCAGAGTTTACGAAAATTGTTGGTTAAACTAGAATTGTTATATTCAAAAGGCCGAATAAATAAATAACACACACAAAATGTTTTTATTAATTGCAAATACAAACAGATGTTAAAAGTATTAATGCAGTGAATTTTTTAAACTCCTCTTGGAAGACTCTTACACTCACAAGAGTAATGTCCAACCCCAATAGTTAAATGATACTTCATTTTCTACTATTTCTGTGCACAGAATACAACAACGCATACTCACAAGCGTAAGTACTTGTTCACAACTTACGTCATGTCTGGTTGCATTCAAGTTGTGAGAACCTGCTGGTGCTCTTTGGTGGTAAAAACAATTAAGACAGCTGAGAATAAATTAAAAACACTAAAAAGCATAATTTCAATAAAACCCACCACAGTTTCAAAACAATAAGACGATGAAAGCAAAGATATGAAGGTTTACATGTATGGCTACAAGAGATCTCTACATGGCTATTATTATACAAAGAATGGGTAACACTTTAGTTTAGGCACTGCAAAAATGCATCTATTATTTATTTATTCTTACATAATAAGATAAAGGCTTCTTTTGGTCTGATTTACGCTTACAAAGTATCAGTAGACAGGTTATATTAAGAAAAAAGACGATTATGAAGGACTTACAGATTTCATACTGAAGTATGCAATATCAAGAGACATGTGTTATTTTTAGGCCACTTCTGACTATTTTAAAGTGACGTTATTTTACAAGTCCACACTGCACAGAGATGAATAACCACTTTACTGATGCCTTTTAAGTGTCATTAACAATAAATAAGTTAGTAAAGAGTAAATGAGTAATAAATGCACTTTTGCAGTACCTAAAGTGTTACTAAAGATTGCAATTAGAGAAGTTCTATCTATTTGTGTTTAAATGTGCCTTTCAAACAGTCATCAATCCTTGAAATATGTCGGGTGTGGGCAAAGCATTAGAGTGAAGGATGTGGTTATCAGATGTACATGTACTTTACATGCACCAGGGTATCTTTCTTGGATTCTGTCCAGCTGAAGTCTCATTTAATATTTTAGTTATGTAGGCGGTCTATCATGAAGGCTGAATGCTCCGTAGGAAGCTCTCCTAAACGGACACTTGGGAGGCTATTTGTTGACTTAAAGGATATACAGAGTACTCTGCTCTGCACTTGATAATGTGGACCCATCTTTCCTGGTGAAGTTCTGTGATTAGGTTCTCACTTAAATCACTTGAAATGTATCAAGTGAATGTTCTATCTGCTTAATAAGCTCCCAGTAGATTCCTCTGCAATAATAGAGCCAACATTATAAAAGGATTGGAATTTTACTTATTCTTTGCATTCTGCCTATGTCCTTGAATTTTTCTTACCCTGACACATGAAGTAAAATGTAGCTATAGCAACCATCTGATGTTCACAGAATTTTTCTAAATCAAATTGGAAAAGAATTTTAAGTTTATAATACTTCAATGTCATACCTAATTTACTAGAATTATAAAGTTTACAAATTAAAATAAATTATTTTTACAAAACAAAAATGTGTATAGAATTTGAATCACTTTCTGGAACGGTGCATGCAGTGATCTTTATAATCAAGACAGAGTTGTGACTGATTCTCTTTTATTTGTATGTATTACAGTGTTCTTATCTACACCATATACACCAACTGTGCTGCTGAGAAGACCTTGCCAGTTTCTTAGGATTCAGCAGTTATGAACACAAGAAGAATTTAAACCCCTCAACAACAGCCATTAGGAACTGACCAAGGAGGGATTTGTTATTTTCTCTATGACATTTCATTACTTTTACTCTGGATTTAAAGCAGGATTATGATTTGGGAATGTTTTTTTAAGTGCCTAACACAGTTTTGTTGGCCTTTGGTTTTGTGGGCCCACATTATTCAGTGTTCTAATTGCGATCTCTTTCCAGCAGAGCAATCAGATTGCCTTTGCCACAGCTTCACAACACAGACATGAGCATTTCCGCAGTTAACATTGCAACCAGTGGCTGAATAAATTAGCCTTGCTCCTTCTGTGAGGCACTGCAAGATGTCTTGGCATAAAAAGGTGCTATGTAAGTTAAAGTTGTTGTCGTCGCTACTTTCTCAGTTTAGATGAGACATTTCAGTTGGGCCTATCAGATTTTAATATTTAAAAAAAAATGTTATGTTAGTCAGCCATATGACAGTCAAGTGCCACCTAACTCTGACATGTGTGCCATCTGTTTTAGACCCAGGAACAAAAAAAAAAAAAAAAAAGTTGTCAGCAACTTCCTCAGAGCCTGTGCCTGACTAATGTGAGGCAAAATCATTCAACTTCTAGCAATTCACAGAGCCAAGTGTGTTGGTTTTCTTATGCTAATAGGGCAATGAATAGACTGTGGCCTGAATCTCAATTAATAAAAAATGCTATATGAATGAAAAAGTGCAGTGTAGAATTTACTGTACCCAGGTGAAACAAGCAGCCTGGAACACAAACATATTTGAGAAGAGCACTTTCAGTGAGTAGGATTGAAGGAAGGCTACAAAACTAAACCCTCAATAAATTTTAAAGTTCTCTTGTGTGAACTTTTTCAAAACATCCTGTTGTTTAGAACTGGACTGCGATTAATACCATTTCTACACCAATTGCCAAGGTAGCCACATGCTTCCCACCAATGAGCTATAGTGCCTAACATTTCAGGTCAAGGATCTTTCACTTCTAGTCAAGGTGGCACTTTAATAACCACATGATGGAAAAGAACATAAATGGACATCAGTGCCAGGGCCATCTTAACAGCATCATAGGCCCCAAGGCAAAGTCGTGTGCTAGGGCCCCTGTTTTGATAGCAAAACAAAAACATACATAGGCATCAGAAGCATCATGGGCTTCTATGCTCCTGGGGACCCTGGCCAGTGCCCATTGTGCCCATACTTTAAGATGGCCCTGGACATGACTGATTGTGCATCTGTAAATCCTGAGCGGTGCCAGACTCTATCCCAGTGATAGACATCATGCTGTACACCAGTAACCCTTGAATTTCACTTTATGTTTCTCTGCAGAAATGTGCATTTAAAGACAAATAACTGCTGTGTTATTTTTAAAGAGTGTCTAAAATTGGAAACAATAACAGATGTGGTCAAAACTAGTAAAAGTCATACACAGAGTGCTGTATAGCGGAAGAGGACTTGACAAAGCAGGAATCGGAATTGAAACACTGGTGTGAGAAGTCAAAACGTGACTGAGCCATTGACAATTGAATAGGGAAGACAAAAGTGGAAGAAATAAAGCAGAGAAGCAAGCTGAGAGATAAGAAACAAAAAAAACAACAGAAGAAAAGGAAATTAGAGTCAAAACAAAACAAATGCTAAAAGCTGGACAGTTTAATCTAAAAACTCACCTTAAAAGTGGACAAGCTTGGTGCATAAGCCTTGATGAATCTGGCCTTCACTGGCTTTATGCTTCTGTGGTGCTGGGAAAGGCTAGGAATAGTTCGGGCCGCTAGAAAACAATCTAGCATTAAAGCCTCAGGGCTTCATTAAGTTATCCAAAACCCCAGGAGCAGTTTTGTTGGAAACGGACAAGGGCTGGGAAACCTCATTATTATTATGTTCTCAATGGTCTCCTATACTGTGTATTTGGCCGCACTTTCAAGGAGTAGAAAGTTGAGTGAAAGATTGTGTCATGTCCCCACAATCTAAGCAATTCATTCATCTATCCACCTAGTACTAGAAAGTAAGGACATTGCAGAAAGCAATTTTTGTGACTCACACTTAATAATGAGCAAAACAGACAAGTTTCGATTTACATAGACTTTCATGAAACTGATACTAAAATTCATTTTTCTATAAATTTTGCAATTGTGAGACATGAAGCTCACTTTTTTTTTGGAGATTTTGTTTTTTAGGATAGAAAACAAAGAATATTGTTCCTCAAACACATGTTACACTTTTGCGTTTACCGGTGTTTTCTTCTGCAACTGCATAATGCATGCCAGTAAAATTAATTCTATTTATGCCACTTGTTACCTTTAGTGCCAATTTGTCTGTTCGCCCATCATATTCAAACGGTGAAATCCACTTGGCATTTATTGGCATAAATAGAGACATACTGAGTTCTTATGGTAAAATCTGTATAAAAAACTTAGATATTTGACAACCTATTTTCACAAAATCTGTTTTGTTATAATTATTAGGCATGTCCACTTATGTATTTGTATAACCATTTTTCCAATTTATGCAATGTACTATTTGTAAAACCTTTGTTATTAATAGCTGCAGGTGGCAGTGATGATATTATTATTTTTGCTCTTATTTTCTTTGAAGTGTGTTTGATATTCATAGGAATTTCATCCTCCATGCAGTACATTGACTTGTGTTAATTTATTATGCACTTAGAGAAGTTAACCTAACCTAATGTTACATATAACTTAAATTCCATAGAACAGTATCTAGTAACAAGAGAGAGAGAGAGGTTAGGAGCACGCGCTGATATAGCACATTGCCGCGCCCACCACATGACAAATCAACTCAAGACCCTAGATTAGGACCTGTGTGCAGCCATGCAACGGGTGACACCTCAGCACCACACTAGTTCAGATGGAATGGAACAGTGTGAGGTTTTTTATGGTGGCTAGGACACATCTTATTGGTTCTGTATCTAATAAATGAGTAAACAAGTGGGATGTACCTAAGAATGAAAAAATCACGTCATAAAAAAACTTGCATATTAGATCAGGCATGACAGTGACACAATTCCAGAAATAAAGGTACGAGTTGTCGCTGTTCTATTAGGGGCTATGCCAACAGTACCACTGGAATGGCTATGATAGCATACAGCTTTTTTAAGGGTACAAATATTATGTTCATGCTGAGGTGTTGTTGTTCATGCACCCTAAGAATACAGCCCTGCTGAAAACTTACATATTTTTTTTTCCTCAACAGTGCATAGTGGAAGGTGAAAGGAGAACAGCTTGGTCAGGGGTCAGAGTCAAATAAGAAGAGGAACACCATACCCATTTTAACTTACAAGAAAGGGGAAAGGCAGGAGATATGTGGGGCTACAACACCTTCAGGTACCCTTGGGTGAACACAAATACAGCAGAATGCTTTGAATAGCGTTGACAGCAATGTTAAAATACAGTTAATATCCAAAATGCCTTGCATTTGCAAAGCATTGATCAAAATCTTATCAGTACACCATTTTTTCCAAATTACCTGAAACATTAAATAAAATTAACTTTGCAGTGGCTACTATTGAATCGCGTAATGATGACCAATATGACTGTCAACCCCATCCAGTCTCATAAGCGTTAATCTCCTTGAAACAATATGATTTGTGCATATTAATTATAATAGGTAAATGTACACTACTGTATCAGTACTTGAAAATAAAATATTAGACAATAGTGGTAACAGAAATTACAAATTAGTAACAAAAATTGAAATACACTTAAAAGAGCTCTCATTTTTGAAAAGGGATTTGATCCTGTCTTATCTGCAGGTTTCTCCTGTAAAACTGATGAAGAAGTTGACCTCTCCAAGATGCTGGCTTGGATGACCGCCCTGGCTGAAGCAAATATGACATCAATGTGTGTATATCTAGGATAAAGACACGCTAACATGCACTATCGCATATATTACTGCGTTTTCTCCGCAGAAAAACTGATATCACCAAAAGCTGTGTTCTTCCCCACTCTGTTATCTACCTACTGTACCTCATGTTTCCTGATTCTTGCCGTATCAGGGCCTGCACGCTTCTAGGCAGAAAATGTAACTTCTTGTGTCAATGGTATGAATTACACAGGAAACAAAACACCATTTATTTTGTAAATTATTTTGCAAAGCAAAACATCGAATGTATACAAGTTCGATTTCTTGCAGATCGTTTCACTCATCACTACTCACAATATTTAATGATGACATGTCCCCTATTGTTTGAAAATGTGCCTAATCATTGAAACAACTGTGATAAATCCATAAAACAAAAACATTATTCCTTAGAACATTGCATAAAGCTTTGAACCTTTGATATTCCCAAGAAAGGGAGACTTTGAAGAGTCAAAGCTTTACCTGATCACCCCAAACCTAACATCATTTTCAAGAATCCAAGTTCATATAATGGAGATGCATTGACACAGTACTGAGGGGGGTCTTCTCCATCCAGTTACACCAAGTAAAGACTGGAGTGTCATTTTTATGGATTCCATTGCCTCAATTACTGATCCGTTTTATCTTCCTTAGGATCGAAAACTAATTCCTCAACTTCAAGTCAGTCTGACTTGACAAATCAACACTTGTTGGTACAATTTATCTACAGTAAAAGATGAGCCAATACATTTAATAGCTTTAATTAATATTATGCAAGTACTGTGTGTACAATAATATGTGACAAAATACATCCATTCATTTTGATTTTGTAATTAGTTATTTAATCACAAAATCTATTACGAGAATAATGGACTACAGAATAGAGTACAACTTCAGCACCCTTGCTGTGGTTGGATGCAGGACACCTTGGACTAAAAAAAGTTACACCATCATTGAATAATGAGGAAAGGCACTAATGTTTAAAACGACATTCTTCCTTACATGTGGAATATGGAGAAAGTAAGGCATTTGCAAGTAAACAACAATGTTTGTTACATTATGTTACATAAAATTTTCAGAGAATTCCGACTCTTATTGCACAGTCTGATAAAACTTGAACAAATTTGGAATACTTTATGGTTGAAAGTATGAAATATTCTGCATAACCTTGCACAATATAACAAAATATACCCAATGGTGTCCTCTCTGCTATCATTTAATGTAGATGGAGAGACACAAAAGATTTGCATTCTACAGTTTCCAGACTCTGGCATTCTGCCAACAGTCTCTTTAAAATGACTCATTGTTGTCACCGTTTTTGTGTTTTTACAAGACTCTGACAAGACATTTGTCTGTTTTTGTGGCAACGAATTGGACTGATGCATAACCGGTGGCAAAATTAACATAATAGTAATGGACATTAATACCTTCAACCTGCTGGAGTTGTATTTAGCAATCCTGAAAAGATTACAAAATACCTCTTTAGCTGCTTTTATCCTATTTCCTTGACTTTCAGCCACAGTGGACATGTGATTGCTAACTGGATTTTTGCCAAGCCCCTTGTGACTGTCCTCAAGTTATGAAGCCTTGCAATGCATGCAATGTGCTGAATAGACAGTTGAGACTGTGAGCCAAGTTAGCTGATGACATTTCAAGCCTTTGGAATGCAGGAACAATAGTGTTACTTTGCTGAGTGATAGCAATGCTGGTTAAAGTATGCCCGCTCCACATTGCAGTATCTTTCTTTATTGTATAAAGCAATTCACATATTCTGATTCTTTTAGGAATACATTTTTTGCATGATTGCAGAACAGATTATAAAAATGGCTTTATCAATGATGGTTCAAAACACATTAGAGCAACAGAATAAAAGTAGCAAAGAACCCAAATAAGCACTAGCAACCTCCTTCCTTTTTTCCTAACATTTTTAAAAACATATTGCTATTTAAATCACATTAATTTCTTTCAAGGAGAGAAAGTACACATGCTTAGACTGTGTGTGCTTTTGCTGCCACGCTGAGCGTTCGCCAGATGAAAATTGTGGATTTTCCTTCTCAGCAGGTTCACACCAATGGAGCTGCAAATTTATATAAAAAGTGAGACTGCAGAAATTAGGATTTTTAAATTTGCTGCATCAGGCCCAATAAAATATTTTAGTGCTTTTTACAGAGTGCTTTAAAAAAGGCCTTGAAAGCTCTAAATTTGTCCCCATAAATTCACATCTAATAGCCCTAAGTGATAAACTGGAATGATGCCCATCTCAGCTTCTGACACTTTTAAAACTTCCTGTATGCTGCAAGATTACATGACATGTTTTTTCCATTGACAAAAAGCAAATATAGCTCATATTGTACAATCCCAAATCAGCAAAAGTTGTGACAGTATGGAAAATACAAAAAAAGCAGTGATTCTTAAATTTATTTATAAACACAAGATAGTTCATTTCTTGTCTGCTCAACTTCATTTAATTTGCTAATATAAATCCATTCCCGTATTTCAGACCTGCACCACATTCCCAAAAAAGTTCAGATGGGGGCAAATTAGGGCCAATAATGAGGTAAAATAATTAAATAATTATGTGATTTCAAACAGGTGATGTCAACATGCAATTGTAATCATGATTTGGTACAAAAGCAGTATGCACGAAAGGCTGAGACTTGAGGAACAAAGATGGGCAAAGGATCTCCAGTTTGTCAATAAGGGAGCAAATTATTGAAATATTTAAAAACAATGTTCCTCAAAGAAAGAGTGGAAGGGAATTGCATATTTCTCATTCTGCAGTGCACAATATCATTAAACGATTCAAGAAATCTGGAGGAATTTCAGTGCATTAAGGGCAAGGGAGCAAGCCTAAGCTCCAATCCCTCAGACGGCACTGCATCAAGAATCATCAATAGCTGATATAGCCACATAGGCAAGGAATTACCTTGGCAATTATTTGTCAAGCACTACAATATGGAGTTACATTAACAAATGCCACTTAAAACTTTACTGTTCAAAAGAGAAGCCTTATGTTAACCGTGTCCAGAAGCGGCATCCACTTTCTGGGCTTGGAGGCATTTGGGATGGACCATCACACAGTGGAAATGTGTATTAAGGTCAGACAAATCAGTATTCCAGATCTTTTTTGGAAGAAATGGACGTCCAGATGTGCTCCAGATCAAAGACGAAAAGGACCATCCAGACATCAGCAACAAGTCCAAAAGCCAGGGTCTGTCATGGTATGGGGTTGTGTTGGTACCCTTGGCAAAGGTTATTTATATTTCTGTGATGGCAGCATTAATACGGAAAAGTACACTGAGATTTTGTAGCAATGTATGCTACCTATAAGACGGCATCTTTTCTAAGGATGTCCATGCATTTTTCACCAAGGCAATGCAAAACCACATTTTGCGCACATTATAAAGCTATGGCTGTGGAAGAAGAGGGTATGGGTACTGGAGTGGCCTACCTGCAGTCCTGACTTGTCCCCTATAAAGAATGTGTGGAGAATTTTCAAACAAAAAATGCGAGAACAACGCCCCCATACTGTTGCACACCTTGAGACATATTTGCTGGAAGAATGGGACAAAATAACACCTGAAATGCTTCATTTCTTGGTATCCTCAGTGCCAAAATGTCTTTTAAGTGTTGTGAGGGGGAATAGCAACATTACATAGTAGTAAATGCTTTACAGTCCCAACATTTTTTGAAATGTGTTGCAGGCCTCAAATGCAGGAATGGATGTATATTAACAAACGAAATGAAGCTGACCAAACAAAACATGAAATATCTATCATACTGTCTGCAATGAAATAAAAGTCAAAGTAAATTTAAGAATCACTGCTTTTTTTTTTGCATTTCCCATACTGTCCCAACTTTTTTCTGATTTGGGGTTGTACAGTATATAAGTTTTCTTTAATGCCATTCTTGTGTTGTCTTTGCTTTGTGCTTAGGGCCATTGTTCCGTTAGAAAGTTAACCTTTGGCCCATTCTTGGATCCACAGCACTCTGGAGTAAGTTTTCATTAAGGGTATCTCTGTACTTTGCTTTATTCAGTGATGGATGTCCTTCTGGCAATCTCCACACAGGTTCTCTGGAGCTCAGTTTAGAGTAATCAATTGGTTCTTGGTCACCCCTCTTACCATCTCCCCCAACTGCTGAGTTTGGCTGAGTCATGGGTGATCCAAACTTCTTCCGTTTAAAAAATATGGAGACCACTGTGTCCTAGGGAACCTTCAAATCTGCAGAATATTTTGTAGCCTTTCCAAGATCTACATCTACATTACTACATCTCTCTCTATGCTATATACTGTATACCCTGCCGTTCTTTCTTATATTCTGTAAGTGCCTTGAGCATGGGAAAGGCGCTATATAAATAAAATGTATTATTATTATTATTATTATCTCAACACAGTCCTGTCTCCAAGTGCAGTTCCTTCAATTTCAATCTCATGGTTTTGTTTTTGCTCTGATACAAATTGTCATATGTGGGACATTTTAGAGACAGGTGTGTGTGTCTTTAGCAATCATGTCTGATCAATTGAATTCAATGCATGTGGACATCAAACAAGGTGTAGAAACATCTTGACGATGATCAATACAATGGGATGCACCTAAGCCAAATTTCAAGATTCAGAGCAAGGGGGCTAAATATTTAAGGGTGATATTTCTTTTTTTTAATAAAATTGTAAAAATGACTAAAATGCTTTTGTTTTTAATTTTCATATTCTGGGCTATTGAGTGTCATTTGAGAATGGGAAACAATTCATTTAAATGATTTTGATTAACTTAAATTATTAAATGATGAGGCTGCACAATAACAAAATGTGTAAAACGTGAAGCGGGGTATGAATTCTTCCTGAAGGCACTTTATGTCTAGTATAAACACTTTATGTGACAATATTTGTTTTTATGATTGTGTATTCAGCAACCTTACAACTTGTGGGGAGATGTAGAGGGAATATGGAAGCTCCACAGTGATAATGACCAGATATGAGGGTACATAAAATCCTCTGCACCATGTTTCAACAATAATACCTAGGAGGCAAGACATTCAAAAATAAGGCATTCAATGAGTATGAGGAACAGGCTAACTGCAGAAGGAACCAAATAACAAATAAAGAAAGTTAAAAGAAATAACCCTGTAGCCTCTGCACATATAACTAACCAAGCTTGGTTCTCCTATTGAAAAGGTGGAGTGCTGTTCTCTTTACCACCAGCCAAATACAAATACAATACACTAAAACAATTCTGGGCATCTCTCTTCTAGGAGGTTTAGTTTTGCCAACGTGCTCACATCGCTTGTGCATTAGCGGCTAAGCAACTTTGTCTTTCTTCTGAGGTTTCGTTTTGCCGACGTGCTGGCCTCATTTGTGTATTAGCAGCTAAGCAAGTTTCTGTTTCCTCGGAGGTGGAGCCCTTACCCCGACTCCACCTCTCACTTCCGGGCTGGACAGACAGACAGACACACACTTCCACGTGTAGATGTTTATATATACGAGAAGATAAAGGAATGGGCAACTGTCAGCTGTAGGGTGGCCCAATATATTTTTCTATGATTTTGCCCACTGGTGGACTGGGATCTACTCAAGGATTGATCCTTGTGCCCGACAATGCATAAATACTTTCAGATAACTGCAGCCCTGTAATAGAAGTGGATGGAAAAAGAAAATAGTAATCTTATTAAGAATGATTCCTTTCCCTATTCCACAGACAAATAATTTTGCTTTATCTGGATATTACTACACTTAGAAATGAATTCATATTCATGTATTTACATATACTGTACTGCTTGTCTTTACACTTTCAGAGTGAATGTCAAAGAAATATATATGAAAGATAAATAACAAATGCCACAATTGGATGGAATTGCTTTGTAATTATGAAACCCAGGATAAAATGTTTGTTTGTATTCAGAAAAGTTCTTTCACCGCCTAAGAGGAGATCTGTTATTTATACTATATGTCAATGGCTTCACAGCATTATGTTTCTTTTGCACCCTGCATTGATGTTATTGCCTGGATAGGCTGATTAAGTAGAGCAGAAACAGAATTTTTTTCAGCCTCTGCTTAGGGTGGGAGAAGTAACTAAATAAACAGCCATGCACAGGATTAGCAAAGGAGTAAAGCACTCACTGAACGATATGAAGGAGAATGGGAAGAAACCAGCTCACATGATAACACACCAAAAGATGTGCACCCAGCCGCCAAAACAGACACAGTCAAGCTAATGCGTATATTATGGCTATCAAGTTTCTATTTTAAGATCAGCTTTGCCTTTTGCAGCAAACAATATTTATCTGTGCTTTATTTTCTTTTACTATCTAGGTCTATTATTACATGAAACATATAAACACACTTACTGAGGTCAGACTGGTCCTCGGATGGTTCACCTACTGGCCAAATTTATTCAGAAAAAAGGAACTTTTAATTTTACTTTTCTGCCAAGGAAATATAATACACAGCATTGAGTGCTGTTTATTTCACTGGAAACAGTTTAACCAGAAAATGTTGCAAGACTATCCTTTTTTATAATCTTATAATCTGATTGACTACAGCTTTTTTTAGCTACTGCAAAAAACTTGCTTCACTGCTTGCTTTGATGTTTGTGAATTGTGACAAAGCTTCACTTTCGTGTCTTCTTCAGCTGATTGTGGGAACTTTTGTGTTGCAAGTTTCTTTCTACCATCTGCTGCCGACCTCGGACAGATGATAAAGTTAGCATCTTCCCACAGCATCCTCCCTTTCCAAAGCTTGTTCCAGGAACACACAGTGAGTCAGCCGCACAGCTGAAGTGCTTGACTGAACTCTGACGCCCTCCAAGTCAAAATCTATGTGTCACAACTTCTGCAGGTGTGTGGCTTTGTAGAAAGGGAATATTTTCAACTGTATCCTTAAGATGAGACATGATAAAGGAGGCCCCAATTTAAAATTTCACAAATAGTGCATTAATTATATTTTATTATATTATATTATATTATATTATATTATATTATATTATATTATATTATATTATATATGATGGACAAGCACCATATTCAAAGTTAGTTACTGCTTAAATCTTACCAGGATAGGCTGTGTGATTCTGAACAGGATTAAGGGGGTCTGTTAAAGGATGGATGGAATATCTCTAAAAGCTCAATCTCTGTTTCTTGATTTGCACTTAATGTACACTTCATGAGAATTACTTATGAATGCTTTGAAATCACTTCAGTTTTTTTTGGTTCAATGTCTCCTGACTCACTAGCACATATGATATACTGTTCAACTCATCTTGATGTCTAGTCATGCAAGAAATCAAGCTTTTGGGGTTCTTTTCTATTTTTGGGCCCCCTATTTTTAGTCCATTTTTGGACAATATTTTGTGCAGGAAATTACACCCTTATGATAAGAGTAAACCAATAGATATCTTTAGCAAAAATGATCAGAAAAACTTGAGGTTGTGCATACCACATACACCAACCTCAGGGATTCACCTTCTAATGAGATACAAGGACCCAAAGTTACTACTTTTCACAAAACTTCTAAAAATGGACATTGGTAATATAGGCATGTGAAGTGTCATTTTATGCTATTTAGATGTTGCTGATCACAAATATTATGATATTTTTGATATTTGATCCTGTACTGGTAGCCATCCAAGAACCACTCCCTGAAGGTTAAAAATGACAAATTTCAAACATATACGGGTTGGATACTATTTTAGACAGTCGGTGATTTCAGTGATTTTGAGGTCAGTGATTATGAGTATATGAATACTTGCTCACCTACTAGGGAGCAGTCTGGTTTTACACCTAAGAAGTCTACCATCGACTGCATCCTGGCACTGAGGATTCTCCTCAAGCACAAATGGGAATATTGGCAGTTTCTTTGCAGCCTTTGTCAAATTTCGTAAAGCATTAAACTCAGTTGATCGAGATGCCCTGTGGGACATCCTAAGACTTCACAGGATCCCCCTGAAGTTGCTGAATATCATGACTGGCCTGTTCACTGGTACTGCGAGTGCAGTGCAGAGTGAAGGCAGAACATCTGCGTTTCTCCCAATTGATTCTGGGGTTCGTCATGGGTGTGCTATTGTTCCTACTCTGTTCAGTGCTTGTATGGATTGTATTTTGCGCATTGTCGTGGGGTCCAGTGGCTGTGGCGCACCTTGGTGAAGAAATATTCACTGATCTTGACTTTGCTGATGATGCTGTGATCTTCGGGGAGTCAATGGAGGCTCTGATCACGGCTCTCGACAGACTGAGTGAGGAGTTTGAGTGTCTGAGATTACGAGAATCCTGGATAAAAAACAAGTTCCAGGCCTTTAATGACCTCTTGGTCATAGCCATCAGCAATGTGTCTGTCTGCAGAGAGAGTGTCGACCTTGTTAAGAGGTTTACTTACCCGGCAGTGACATTCATGTCTTTGGTGACTCTTCCTATGAAATTTGTAGATCAGAGATCATAGGGGTCATGAGGTTGCTTTGGGGGTGAGGGGGGGTGGTGTGGCACTCCCGATATCTCAGCCAAAGGATGAAGGTCCAAGTCTTTAGAGTCCTGCTGCTTCCTGTTTTGCTATATGGTTGTAAGATATGGACACTATTCAGTGACCTGAGACGAAGATTGGACTCCTTCGATACTGTGTCTCTCTGGAGAATCCTTGGGTACTGCTCGTTTGACTTTGTGTCGAACAGGCGGTTGGTCACAGAGTCCTGAATGAGGCACAATACCTGCATTGTGAGGGACCGTCAATTACGCCACTATGGCCATGCATGTCTGCTGGAGGATTTCCAACCGGGACCCAGAACTGTTTTGTTGTGTGGTGCATACTCTCCAACCTGATCTGATCATGAAAATGATGTTAGTTTTGATTTTTAATCCTTTACAAGGGATCTATGCCTCTTTGGACCTGTATGAGAGGGTGAAAAATGTCAAATTTCTATTACAGTTGAGAAAATTTAGACTAAATATTTAAAATAAAGAACATATTTAATAGGACATTTTAATATTTTAAATATTGTTGTTTATTATGTACAGTACTTCTACCTCATGAAGTAAATAATTACATTTATTTTGAACACCCCAACCTTTGCTAATTCAGACTTTTCCAAATTTGATAATGATAAAAAGCTTTGTACATTAAATTGCTTTATCATTAAAATTATTTTAAAATTAAAAAATTAAATTAAAAAAAATATTTTTCAATGTAGATAGTCTTTGACCCCATGTGACCCTGATTTGGAATAAGCTGGTGTGAAAATATTATCTTTTGCCTCAATATCTATTCTTTATATCAGGTTATCTGTCAATTTGTTTCTTTATGCACAGCTTTGTTTTTCAAGATAGAGTCCTGTAATTTGGCACACAGGCACCTCTCACCCTATTTTTCACATTTATACATTGACCTTCAGATTCGTTAATTACGAAAAAGGACACTTTCTACCTTGAACATTTCAAGTTCAGTCTTTGAAATAAGGCAGGGAAAGTCCTTAGATTTAATGTTCCCTTAATAAATTCCTTTTTTTATTATATTAAAACTGATTCCACATTCCACAATATGTTGTACACAATATGCTGCAACATTTCTAGAGTTTTCTATAAATAAAAATAGATCAACTGGTCTACAACTGAAAGTTGCACAATAGAACTAGTTTCATATTCTAATATTTTTTCAAGAAGAAACTGCATATTGAGCTGGTCCACCATTGCTGCTTCTAAAGTAAAAGAAGCTCACGAATCTGAAACATGGGTATAGGTTGAAGTAAGGTTGCAGGCCTAGCAAGTGCCTCATAACATGATGTTCAAAACATAATGGAACATCAGCTTCTTTTAACCCTTCTCAAGTAGATTACTGTTTCCCCGAAAAAGACTTTGGAAACTTTTGTGTTTTCATGTTTGGATGATAATTACAAGAAATCAGAATGGCTTAATGAAAGAGCAATATTGACCCCAAATTATGATGCAGTAGACACAGGTCATCAAACAGATATGACCGGGCTAGGCCAAGCCAGTCAACACACAACCCCTGTCCCCCCTCACTGAAGAATTACCTCCCAAATCCCCTAAAACCACCTAACAGAAGTTAACAGAAGCACTCCCTCATTCACTCCTAGACACTCTTATTCAACCACCCACTCATTCACATCACTCACATGTTACATCAGTTCAAACCTGTTGATTTTTTACTATATCTATGCAAGATAAAGAATCATCAACCTTATGTTGCACTGATTCATTCTGGTGTTGTTATCATTCCAAATGAACAAATCTGATTATTTAAATTCTTTTTTTTCTCATTTAAATCCATAGTGGTTGTACAGAATCATTTAACATTTGCTGATTAGGCAGGAAGTAACATTCAAAGTTTAAATTGTAAATGAGCTATTAGAACAAGTTAGTTAGCAAAAATCCCAGCATCACATTGTCTTAAGAGTAAAATAGATAAAATTAATTAATGAATTGTCACTTCAATGAAGAATGGACCTAATATGTCTTTATAAATGCATCATTCCAGAATGCTTGGCCAACCTGTCTGATATACTGTATAAGGTTGAAGGCGACTACCATAAAAATTACAATGAGATGAACTACTATCTTCAGAAAAACAGCACTTTCAATGAATCGTATCCACCAGTTTGAAGTCCGGTGCAGGAACATCAAAACTTTGAAATGAGCTACAATTACAGCAGGAAAATATTGAATAACTCATCACGAGCGAGCCACAAGTAATTTCCCCCAGGCTTCATGGGTACTGTCTAAGCACAATCAAGCCTTCACTGATGCAGAAGTAATGAAAGTGTGCATTATAGGCATTTCCTCAGAGCTTAATAGTGATAAATTAATAGATAGATGTATCCCTAGCCACTGATGAATAGGCAGGCAACATTTTCCAAGCTTTGCATGCCTTAATAACATGAATTCAGCATGTTCCTGTTTCACAATCTCTGCATGTACCCAATTTTATAGATGGGTTATGTTTATAGATGCTTTTAATAAACTGTCTAAAAAGCATCACATGATTGTACAGTATCTTTGATTTCGCCCAACGTTCTCAGCTACACCTCAGGTGGTTCCAATACATTTTAATGTGTTAATGAAGTTGAAAGTACCAATACACTGACACAAACATAATTTAATGGCCATTGGAATAGCAGAGTTCCTTTTATGCCATTTCAGCACACAGATTCTCACTTGTACAGGTATGTTTCTCCACTGATCAGAGTCACATAACTTTTTATAAATGTATATTTAGTCTTTTTCTATAGCCCAGTATCATCACACACCCATCATTTTTTATTATCTTATTACACCTTTGCTACCATTTGGAGCACTCAAAATGGCTCTTTTGTCTTCTTTCATTCTCTGCTCTTTCTCCAAATCATTAGTCCATAAAGTATAATAACTGTTGATGAGCCTTTGCTCATTTTGCTACTTTTGCTACTTCCAAACACGATGAAATGTCACTTGAGAAATATGTGTGAATGGAGGGTTGGCGTGTCTGGTGAGGTAACAAGGCACCTCAGACGGCACTGTGCTTAGAGTGTCATTTTCATACAAGAGTTGTTTATTTACATTACAGATAATAATACAAAAAATGACAGTTCAGTATGAACCATAAGAGTGTTATACATATCGAGTCTCTAATTTATATATTTACAGTATATATATTACATAGTTTACAGTCAGTACACACTCCATTGCACCCCTCGCGAAGATCGAACCTAGGACATCAGCGCCAGAGACGAAATCCTTTTACATTGTGCCACAGCGTGTGGTACGTTTATGTGACAGCCTGGAGATCAGAGTAATTACATTCATGAGTCTCGATGTGATCGTATGGGTGGTTCGATCCCCACGTGGGGTGCAGTGGAGTGTGTATGCCTGATGAGCCCAAATAAGGGCGAAACACGTGTCGCGTACTCTTTGCATTATTTGACAGTAAACTTTGTAACATTCTATGATCTGCTTCTCGCAACTGAGAGGGCCGGTGGCGGATGTTTGCAGACTGGCAGACCAACCACATGCGTTACCTAGTAGGTAACCGCCCATATAATCAGATTGAGACTCATTCATGGCATTCGTAGTCTGACTCACAATCTGCTTGTATGAGTGGTTACCTACCAGGTAACGCTTGTGGTTGGTCAGCAAGTCGGCTATATACTGTATATATATATATATATATATATATATATATATATATATATATATCCATCCATTCATTTTCCAACCCGTTGAATCCGAACACAGGGTCATGGGGGTCTGCTGGAGCCAATCCCAGCCAACACAGGGCGCAAGGCAGGAACCAATCCCGGGCAGGGTGCCAACCCACCGCAGGACACACACACCAAGCACACACTAGGGACAATTTAGAATCGCCAATCCACCTAACCTGCACGTCTATGGACTGTGGGAGGAAACCAGAGTACCCGGAGGAAACCCACGCAGACACGGGGAGAACATGCAAACTCCGTGCAGGGAGGACCCGGGAAGCGAACCCGGGTCTCCTAACTGCGAGGCAGCAGCACTACCACTGCGCCACTGTGCAGCCCCTATATATATATATATAGAGAGAGAGAGATTGATTTTGTACAAGTTGTTTATTCCTGGAATATTATCAAGTTTCAGTCACAGGTATGTCTGTTAAATGTCTTTTCAGTGGCAAAGCACATGTTCAGTTTTTAAGCAGGTGTTTTTAAGCTTGCAGGACACAATCTAGAAATTGCCAAGGTATTTAAAGAAGCACACGGGATGAGCAAAGCAGCCAAGTTTCATTTCCCAATCAATTTCACAATACTCAAATAAAAATAAAAATGTGGTTCAGACAGAAGTGATAAAGATTCTATACATTTTAATGGTTTCAATGTGTATTTGGTGTATTTTATGGATTTTAAGCTAATCCTTTTATTTTTTCATATTTTTCCAACAAATAATGTTATTTATTTTTTGTTCAAAGAAGGTATTATATATCATGAGAGTATTAGGTTATGAACCTTGTATCTCAGAATGTATTGTATGTGGATTAAGTGTATCGACATACCTTGTAAGGATATATAGAGGTGGCATCAAAATTGTCTTTTTCCTAAGGTGGCATTGTTTAATGCACTGGCCCAGTGAGAATGCTTAACTCAGGCTTTACCAGAGCTAAATGTAAACCTTCCCAGAAACTTTATCCAAAACGTCCAAAGCTACTGTAACTCTAGCTATCATTTAAACAACAATAACAAAACCTATTTGAAAGGAAACCCACTCTTCTGTTTACACCGCTCTCTGAACAGGTGAACCCCAGTACACACCTATTTCACTCTTGTGGATTTCTCTGCTTCATTCAAATGGGAAGAGGAAACCAAATACCTTCCTCACCCCCAGTACATTCTTTTTAATCCAGTATTTGTTGTGAATCTGTAGGAGGGCTTCCTAGCTTATTTACTGAGATATTATTTTAGATTTCAGATATCACTTAGTGTAGATAATCACTGGGTGCTGTTTAGTTCTGCAAACCTCTAACCATATACATTATGGTATGTTTTACAGGCCATATCTAATTATGTTTAATGGAAAGACAGATAAAATTGATATTAATAAAATTCACTTTTTAATATATGTGTGATTATTCCATATTTTTTAAACAACACAATAAAACCCAGTGTGTGAGAATAAATGTGATGATAAATTTAACTTTATCATATATATTTCCATATGTGGCTTAGAAAATCAGAATATATACTATATTTACATTAAAATTCAATGTGTTTGCTTTTTTAGCTGCTTACTGTGTATATTAATTTTCTGTCTATGTATGGATATGTACACATACATGTCAAAAGATATTGTCAGAAAGCTTTGGTTTTTTTTCCCCTTTTTTAAAATGACTTAAAATCTCTCTTCTTTCCCCTCTGAGGGATAATAAGCTCTGAAATTTAAATGTAAATGCATAATCACAAATTGGATTTGCTTTTTCTGTCTAAACTATATATTTCGATACGGCGTGAACTGAGTCTTGGTGGCAAGGAGCATCCCTTGAGCTCTCGCCTGTCAATTAGTGCTCCTGGATCAGCAGGTGAGGCAGCCAATTAGCTACAAAACAAAGACTTTGTGATTCTCTTTCTTCTCCTTTATGGCCATTACAAGGGAGAATTTGCACATCATGACTTTTCCTTTAATGCCGGCCTATTATGAGCACTACTTGTTAGAAGAATTATTTTAATTACCAAAAAAAAAAGATAATTTCTTTATTAAGAGATGAATTTCAAGGGTTGGACTACAACAACTGTGAACTTACTGGAGCACAGAAGAGCAGTTCAGGCATTTATTTTATTTACTTTGGTCATTTTATGACATTTTTTGAGAAAATAGGCTAATTCCTAATGACTTTGTGGGAATAAAACAACAAACTTATGCGCACCACATAAAAATAGTGGCTAATAATACTTAAGACATGCAATAGATAAATGTCTCACATCTTATGAAACCCCAGGAAACATTTCAGCAGGCTGAAGTAAGAATCTTAATGTGTTTATTCATGCTTTTTCTAAATCCATTTCAGAGTTGCTGATATCCAGAGAATATGCTAGCAATATTGTGGACATTTCTCCTTGCCAATTAATCAAACAGAGACATGTTTCAAATGTGGGGTGAAAACCAGAGTACCCAGAGAAAAATCCACACAGACACAGGGAGAACTTGCAAATTCCTAAGTTTTGCAGCTACTACAGAATGACATCTATGTTAGTCATGTCTTTAAATGTATGTGGGCATAGACTAAAGGGTTATTACATAAATAATAATAATAATAATACCCCATTGAAATGATTAACAAATCTAAATAACCATCTGTGCATTTTCTAACCTGCAATTCCAGGTCTGTGTGGTGTGCAACCAATGCCTCTTCTGGCAGCTTTAAGTACAAGGCAGGGACCAACCAAGGTTTGTGAGGAGGGTCTTTTGCATAAAACAATTATTTACTCTCAGATTCACTCAAACTGATGTAATTAAGAGTTACATGAACACACATATTTCAGATAAAGGAGACATACCATAGTACCTACAGTAAAAACAACATAGCCATTGGGGGAGCATACACATGACACACAAACAAGGGACCAGGCTAGAATTTTACCCCACTGATTGTAAAAAGGGCTTATCAATTCAATAATTTGTAGTAAGGAGACTCTGAGAACAAACAGAAGAAGCTTGTTTGGTCTGGTGATTTGAACATGATCCATTTTTGGCTTGAATACATTGGTATTACACCACATACCATTCTATAAGCAAAATACCTGTTCAGAGGCATTGAAATGAAAGCTTCTCGCTATGAGGAAACTCCATAGATCGGAAAAAAGTCATCTTCCAAAAGCTGCTTTGGAGTGGCAGGACAACAAAAGCAGACAAAAATCACACACTTTATTCAAATTGAGAATATTTGTAGAAATTGTGTTCATAGCAAATTAAGGAAACCTGTCAAACACTGCAGTATCCAGACATATAAATCTTACAATAAAAGACTAATGGCAATAATTTACATCAAAGGTGGAGGAGATTGGAAGCATGCACTGATAGTGCATTGCCACACTCACCACATTATGCAGCGGGTGACACCTCAGCACCACACTGAACAGTGTAAGGTTTTTTACAGTGGCTAGAGTGCCAATCCTGCCACCTACTCCAAGTTTTCCCTGTAAGTTGGACAACCTGCATGTAGGGCGGTGTGCAGATAAACATCATCTCCAGGATGAAACAATTGTGGGTTAAGGACCTTGCACAAGGGCCCAACAAAGTAGAGTCACTTCTGGAGTTTACAGGATTCAAATCAGCAGCCTTCCTATTGCTGGTGCAGATCCCTAGCCTCAGAGCCACCACTCTACTCTTAGGCCAAAGAAGCCCATACAAAATACTCTTTCAATACTGTAAGAATTCTATAGTTTTGTTATACTGTATATCCATAATTCACAACATACCACAAAGCTTTGCTTTAGCTTTGACATTAGAGATGACCAAAAATTCAAATTCAATGCATTAAAATTTCTAATAGTAAAAAGTGAACATTTTAAACAGAAGAACATATTTTACATATGTGCAATAATAATTCTTCTGGAATGGATAATAGTTTGAATAGTTGTTCACGTTACTCACTTCATTCAAGACTGATAAGCAAAACAAGTGAAACTGGGAGACGACTTGCAAACCATTTCAGGGAACACGTTGAGTCGTCAAGATCAAAGACCTTACAACACTGATTGTAGAACACGTCATATCCCTTGATCATAGCCACACTGATCTCCCTGTTTGTGTTCCTTCACAGGACTTCAAAGACACTTTTCAAAGAAAAATAGAAGAAGCTAAGCTCATTTTAACATGAGGATCACACATTTCTCCAGGGCTTAATGACAGACTAACTTTTTAATGTCTTCTTTCTTCTTCTCTAATGGCAGCTTTTTCTCACCTGCTGTAACCTTTTCCCCTTTCATGTGCCCTCATTTTGTTCCTTCCTGCCTCTGCTATTGATGTTATCTCTTCTTTCCTTTTCAGTTGCACGCCTAATGAAGGCTATACAGTCGAAACGTTGTCCTTTAACCTTCTTTATTTCTCAGCATAGAAATACCCATTAATGTTGCAGATGCACACTGATGCAGCCTTACACTACATTACTGAATGATGTATATCCACAAACCTTTGAAATGATACGACAAAATATGCAAAAGACATCCTGCTTATTTCAGTGACTAAAAACTAAAGCTACAGACTTGTTACCCAGCACCACTTTATTGGAATAAGTGAATTGTGAAAATGGATGAATTGATGAATAAAACCAGTTTATTTTAGAATAGATAAGTCCTTTTCAAGTGATTCTGTAAACATTCTTTCTAAAGTTCTGTACATATTATTTCTTGTTATATTTACTGCTTCCATGTTTACTGGCTGTGACTATTTTACTGTCCCTTCTGTCTGCTGAAAATATTATGTTTTCTCCTAGAGACACTATAGGAGATGGCCTGACAAAAGATGACAGTAGCAGTAGTTTTATAGCCTGATTCCATACACACTGCCACCATGTCTCAACACAGTTTATTATGTGTTTAATGTTGAATGCCCAGAAAGAGAAGGACTGGTCAGCTGTTTGTGATATGCTGGATATTTACTTTATGTAACTTCTATACAGCCAAGGAGGCTTAGTTTACTATAATTTTTTCCTCTTTGGTATTGCAGCTACTTCGTTTCTCTATGCTGAATTTTCTTGACTTAGTTTGCGAGTTGTGTTTGAATTTTACAGGTTTACAACTGCTACAGGATGCTGCCTAAATTTAAAATACTCCTAATATTCTGCTTCTTAATCTCACACCAGCAGTTGGTTTATCTTAAAGTGTTTATCTTTTCAGTTTCACTTTCTGTTAATCTGATTTATTTGTAAGGATAATCTTAGTCACTCTCCTAGTCTACATCTTTAGGATTGCTCCAAATACATTCTTCTTATAATGCAAAGCTTGACCTGTGATTAATTGGGCTTATTTGTCATCTGCTTGGTGAGATCACAGAGGAGAAAAGGGAAAGGAAACTCCTTTTAAAGCTATGTATTGGATAAATGGAAGAAAAAAAACTTATGCAAGACAAATGTAATGGTATATACAGCAGCATGTTGTATAGGAAGCAGCACAGTGGTGCAAGGGGTCCCATTGTGACCCAGGCATTGCCTCAGTGGAGTTTGCAATTTATTTCTATGACTTTGTTCATTTTTCTCTGGGTACTCGAATGTTCCTTCAACATCTCAAAGACTGGTATGTTTGCTGGGATGCACTTAACAGATTAAGAAAAAATCCACTGTTGTACAATCATTAATATTTTTACTTGATTTATTTATCAATAAATATAATCTTGGTTTATAATACCAATAAATGCAACTAATTCACATTTGTCCTTCTGAGGCAATATTTGTAAATCCATTGCAAAGGAGCACAAAAAGTTGCATCATATATTGCTTTCAGTCAGTTAGTTTAACTGGTGACACTAAATTGGGTCGCTGGAGCTGGCTTCTGACTTAAGCCCAGTACTGCCAGTATAGGCACTCTGAAGTGGATAAGCAGATTAGAAAATGACAGGATAGACCCTTTAGCTGTCACAGTCAAAAGTAGTTATAAATCACACCCTTCATATGGGTTACACTGTTGAGTGTTGTAGTGTGTACACCACACTGTATGAAAAACTGATAATACACATATATAACTGGAATAAGCTTCATTCACCAAACAGTTTTTCATTTCTTCTTCCCACTATTCTTCCATCAAAGTTTTTAATTTAACAGAATATGCTCCGTGATAATGGTTGGTCAGTACAAAAAAAAACACTTGTTTTAAAGTGAACATTTTAAAACATGGTCTTGCTGACAGTCAATGTTACTAGATATTACAATATATTAAAATAATTGAGAACTTATACCAACCCTCCCCCTCCTCTGTTCTCTTCTCACTGTTCTGCTGTGGCACTTACTGTAGTATGACTGTTTTCCTTCCCATGGGAAAGACATCAGAGATACTGGGAGCCTTGGAATCGAAGGATGGAAAGATTCTGTTGTCAGATTAGACTGCCAAGCATAAGCATAGTGTAGAGTACCCAGGAGGGGTGGTGTGACTAGTTAGCATAGGTCTTCAGAAAAATTACTATGTCTTTTGACTTTGAGTTATAATTTAATGTGGACCACCTGAGGTTTATTTTCTTTAGGGATACTGCTGAGTGGAGTTCTCATTTTTCTCTCATCCATTGTCAACTGGCCATAGTTCAACAATAACGTAAATAGACAGATCCATTTGCTGATAAATTTGGAATTGCTTTGTTTTGCTGTGTTTTTAAGCTAATCTGTATTTTTATGTGTATGTATTATGTAACAAAGTCTGTAAACTTGTTACAGTGCTCTGAGCCTGTATTTAGTGAAGAGCACAATACAATACCCTAAAGTGATGATTCTAATGATGATGGTATTCTCTGATTAGATATATTTTAAGTATTTTTTAAAGTTAAGCCCAGCATTAAAGTGAGAGAGTTCTTCTAGTTAAACCATCCTTACAAGTCAAATCTTATGTTAGCTGTCTTCTAAAATAGAAGCTATTGAAAACTAAACAAAAACAAAATGTTTAAAAATAGTACCCAGATAAAGTGTATAATGGTAGAGCCATAGATAAAGTTGCCACTTCACAGTGCTAGGACTCCCGTTCAATTGCCAGCTAGTGTGTCTTCAGTGTAAAGTGTGCAAAATCCACCTACAATATACAGAATCCATTAAGAAGTCTAATAAGATGTGATATAGCATTGTGACATGCTGGGCTAGTAACATCACTTCAAGAGAGGCCCACTGAATGAACACATGATTAAAAAGGCAGGGTTAGTTAAGGGACCTGTAAAGTTAAATTTCCCCCGAGGACAAATAAAGAGTGGTGTATCTATCCATCTGTCTATCTACAATATAATAGTTACTGTAGAGCTCATCTGGAGTGCTGTGTGCAGTTTTGATCACCATATTACAAAAAAAACAGTAGTTTTAGAGATATTCCAGAGAAAAGCAACTCAGCTGAACTGTAAGGTATGTGATATGAGGAGAGATTAAAGCAGGTAAACCTTTTCAGTTTAAGCAAACAGAGATTAAGAAATGACATGACTGAAGTTCTTAAAATTCTGAAAAGAATTAGTACAGTGGATCCCAGTTATAATTTTGAATCAAGTTCGTCAGCAAGAACACAGAACAAAGTTGGAAATTTGTTAAGGATACATTTCTCATAAACATTAAAAAGTTTTTCTTGACACTATAGACATTTAATTTTTAAAACTCATTTTAATATTATTAAAAAAATAGGAGAATAGGGTTATCAAACTTTGCTGGGCTGATTGGCCTGCTCCCATCAATATTGTTCTAATATTTTATGTTTGCTTACGTTTACTCCTGTTTTGGCTTTCACCACAGTTCAAACAAAATTCTGTCAAGCTGATTTGACGGTTTAAACTGGGCTTTTCTGAACTGGCCCTACAGTGATCTTCTCCCATTCTTGTTAGGCTTGTGCCTTGTGCCCAGTGCTGCTATCATAGACTGTACCTCTGCATTGTATATAGTAGGCCCAGAAAATGGACTAAGTGAAGTGAAGACTGTGAAGGGACATTATGTATATTTTGTTTGATAGTGATTTTTGAATTATCTTTTCATAGTTTATGTATCATCTGTTATGTTCATAACTGTGTATTGGCCCTTTAACTGTACTTCCATTCCCTATGTGATGTGGGTGGAGCTCCAAGAGGTGGAGCCACTCACACTCACTCATTCTGAGCGTCCATCTTGGCTATTTAAGGCCAGGGCTGACTAAACTAAAATCAAGAGAGTATTGTCCTTGTGTTTGGAGATTTAGGGATGATTGATATTTTTTAAGACTTTTTTTTGCTTGCGTTTAAGGATTTCTTCTGTATTGTGAGTTTGTATCTATGTTTAGGGTTGCCTTTTAGACAACTGCTTTTTGCCTATTTTCCCCCTTTTGAGCATTTTTTCTTATATTTTTCTATTTTTTCTGTAACTAGGGGGCTTCACTTGCCAACCTCCCAACCTGAGCTACACGCCAGCCATTTTGCATCTCTGCCGCTTGCGTATGTGGAATTCACTTTTATCAAACAACATATCTTTTAATTCTTGCAGATACGCCTCTTCATTGGGAAGAAACACTACTTTTCACTGATGGCAACACGAATTAGACGATCTACAAGTCTCCGACTTAAAGTTTAATATATGTACATACTTCTGTCTTTACTATCATTTTTCTGAGACTTTCGAATTTTAGTACTTCCATTATCCCTAACCTGCTCTGCGTGTGTATTGCAGCAATGTTTTTGAACCTCTTTACGACGTTCTACTTTGTCATCTATTTCCTGCCCCAGGCGTGGTTAAATCTCTTAGCACAAAGTCTCGTCTCATGGGACATGAAATTATCTCTCTGAAAAAGTCTTGTCTCATCCCAGGATTTTTTTTATATAATAGAGAGATATATCCTTTACTGAAAAAGATTCTTTGGTTACCCTGTTCATATAACTTGAAATAGACTTTTCGTTTTTGGATTCCGTTAGTCCAGAAGTCTATGGTGAGCAATTCTGCGGAAAGCTGGATTTGAGGCGAGTCTCCTTGGGCAGGCTGTTTAAGTTAAGGCACTGCATATTTTGCTGTGTTTGGCATTGCTAATTGCAACAGGACTTCTTTCTGGTAAATATAAGGCAAATGACATCAAGTTTAGCTTGTAGCTAGTAAAGAATTGAACATTAAAAATAATTTATCAAGGGCTAATCAATCCATGTATAAAATCATAATGAAGAGCTGAAGCCTGACCTGGAAGCGTAGGCCAAAAGCTCTTATTGGGACATGAGGAGGTCATACAAATTTCACATAAGCAGTCTCCAGTCTAAAAATTGAAGTTATATCTCCAGAGCTGTGAGAAAACACTGCAAACCACTGTGCCACTTGAATAAAATTGTTAGTGAGATGGGTGATGCTAATACAAAAAGACTTTTTTTTATAGCATCTAGCAGAGGAATTGTCCCATTTATGTCACACTGACCAAATAAGAGGTGCTGTAGTTTATGCCTGCTATTATGTACATCATAAGGTAATTACAGTGACTTGACAACCCTTTCAGACAAGCATGTAGGGAATCTAACATGTCAGTTTAATTATTACAAGAAACATAAATACAAATTGTGACTGAAATACATTTGAAGTAAAATCATGTAGCCAGCAGAACTAAGTGTTAGGTGGTTGAACATAAAAACACCTGCTATACCGTTCAGCATGGCATTATTGTGGAAATGTCAAAAAGCAATTTTCAAGAATTCGGGCCTGGCATAAGGCAAAAGGTCACCCTGCAGGAAGCTGGCTATAAAAATCTGTGTTCGCCTTCAGAAAAGGTGCTGTCATCTGCAGTTCAGTTTCGTCCATAAACACAATCCTTTACTTTCATACAAATGTCAAGTGTACAGCGCCACAATGGCAACACACTTAACAGACAGTAGCAAAAATCAAGCTTATTGACCACAGTTGCAAAATACTGTAATAGAGCTATCTAGAGAAAAAGGGAATGCTCATCCAGGTGCTCTGTGCAGCAAGGCATGCAAACCAAACCCCATTGTTTAGAAAGGTCTTTAGAAGGGTGAATGCCACATTTATTTTCTGTTCGCTAATTGTGTAAACTTAGACAAAGCCCTTAATATGCATCAAAACGTCAGTTAACATTAGAAACTTTCACACAAATTGCGCACGAGTAACAGAGTAATGGCGTGTATTTCATGAAACAGGCTGCCCTCCTTTTCGGGTGTTAAAAAAAACTGAAAATTGTCATTAAAAAGCAACCCCTGCGTGTTGTAGGATTTTGAATAAAACTTAAATAATTAAACATACATAACATGATACCTAAAACTTTTAACGGAGAAACGTGTTTCAATGCCCCATACTCTGATAATGTGATTTTATGAAACGATCCCATTTTTAATCACGCGCCTTCGGAACCCACGTTTAAACACCCCAAAGGGGCCTATTTCGACAAAAAGGAGAGTCAAAGCCTAAGGTCTCGTGCTTAAAAAGGATAAGAAGCCGAGGAACATGAGGCTGAGAGAACTGCGAATTTAGAGTCGAGAGCGACAACCAGAAAAGAGACTAACCGATTACTTGAAACGTAGTGCCGAAATTACAACAAAAAAAACCCATACACACATACACAGAAGACATATAAGCACTCGGCCAAACAGCGCGAGAAAACTTAACTGCTAATGAGGCAAATAGAGCGCGCGTGTGACTGTGAGCCCCGCTGCAGTCGTCACCTAGCAACTAGAGACGCTGTCGCCGATAAGATGGGCGTGGCATGAAAACTCAACAGCACAAACGAAATCACCGCTTGGCTTTGGTAAGAAGTTGACCGCGTTAAATAATTGACGCGTGAAACCAATTAAGAGAGCTCAATAAACAGTAAAGGTGAATTACTCAATTCTCGATATAACGCGAAAAAGACGACAGATATGGTTACTGTATTTTGGTCTAATGTTCAGTTCATTTATGCATCTGTCAACGAATCCGTTAATTCAGCGCAGGGTCACTGATGCCAGAGCATTCCCAGGAAGGGATGCAAGCTTATAACATGTTACTGTTTTAACCATTTATTTAATATGTGGAGGGTGAAAATAATAAAGTGTATTCATTTAAAGTTAAAGTGGAAATATATGGACATGTGTGAGAAGTACTTTACAATACTTATTTGTGCATCATCCATTACTGACAGTAGTACAATACCAGCAACAAAAAGTGAATACCAAGAAAAAATAGTAGCAGTTGATTTTAAATTTAAACAGCAAGTTTAAGTTCAAATATATTTCGATATGCACACCATGCATTGAAATTCTTATTTGTATAGCTTACCCACATGCATGACCAGTAAGGCTTATTAGGGAAATGTGAATCTTACCTTAGAACATTTGGATTGTTCATTAAGCTGTGAAATCCCTTCAAGAATTACTCCAAATTGAGCCAATAAAGGGTTGGCGATTATTGTGCATCCCAACTGACCAGCTGTAGGATGATACACAGTATATATGTATGTATATGAGAAACTTGATAGTTAAATGTCATTGTTACCTGTCTGAATCTTCCAGTGCAAGTGCTAATTCTTCTTTACATTTGCCTAAACGAGGAGTAAGAAAATTGACTGTGCAAGTGGCTGAGGTCTTTAATTATCCTGTTTCCTTCACAAAGGCAGCATGTGTTAGATTTGACCTTAATAGGTAGTATCTGTGTGCCTGTAATATTCTGAGTCAACATCATTTGAGCAGGTGCCATACCAGTATGTATTGCATCCATTGTGACTGGGCTTTCACCTGTGGATCTGTAGAAGTCTGAATTTTCATAGACACCATCCAGACCGAAATGTATTGTACCTACTTTACTGTCATCATTGATGAAGACTCTACAAGTGTTAAAGATGCTGAGCCAATTCACAGCATACAGTCTGATGTAAATGGGTGTTTGAATGTTTCTTACTTCCTGAAGTCTATGACCACCTCTTTGATTTTGCTGAGATTAAGGGAGAAATTGTTCTCTATCCACCACTCTGTCATAGGGCAAATCAGCTCTTTGTATGCCTCATCACTGTTGGTGGTGTCTCCTATGAATTTGGTGTCATCAGAAAATTTAATACTGAAGTTGGAGCTGTGTTTGGTCACATAGCCATAGATGAATAAGGATTACAGCAGTGGGATCAGCACACTAGGTGTTTGTGTTGAGGATCAGTGTAATGAAGGTCTTGCTTCCAATCTGTATGTTGTTATCTGGTAGATAGTGTGACTGGAACACTTTAATGGAATAGGTTGCTGTCAATTTTTTATATATTTTATTCAGTTTATTTGCTTTTGAAATGTGATTAAATAACCAAAAATAAAATATCATCAGTGAAGTCCATTTAAGTATCACTAATTCATTTAACCTACATGTCATTCTTATGTACCCAGAAACTTTAGTGCCTGTAAGAAAACCTACATAGACAAAGTGAGCATTTGCAAGCACCTCTAAGACAGTTACAGGATTTAAACCTAGGCCTTTGAAAGTGTAGTAAACCACTGAGTATCAATGCCACCATACCTTATTCATAAGAAAATATGATGTTACTTTTCATAAATGTGCAATCAGTGGTCATGAGCATCAAACACATTGAAACCAGCAATTTGAAAAGTACACTTACAAAAATTGCATCTTAAAATATTAAATTCATGTCAGTGGCCATCAACTCAGAGTGCTTATTTTTAATTAAATTATTTTGCTAATAATATCATAACATATATTCCTTTATTTTTTTTAATGTTTATGGTCCTCTACCAAATATCACTGCTGTGTATAGAGCACATTGGAAAAGAAGAAACTTTAAAGTCTGAATTTAAGTGTAAAACATACAGTTTCAAAGAACAACAGCTGCCAACCCAAAGATTTGCTGAGAGTTGTGCTATAAGGGGGAAATGGGAAAGCTTCCTTCACAGGATCTTTTTTTTTTTTTACAGGGCTTTGTAAAATGGAAAGCAATATTTTATATTTGATTCATAAAGGGGTTGGAATCCAGTGTGTTCAAACTAGCTGAGGAGTAGTGCAGTTACGGTGTCTGGTACATGTCAGGACTTTGGCAGAAACAATCTGAATCACTTAGACTCTGTGAATACTTCCTGAGAGAAGACCATTAAAGGAGAAAATTATGGTAATCCAAATGAAGGATAATGAAGGCATGGAAATGTATTTCTGTTTCAGAAATAGAGAGGTGGAGTAAGACTGTGGTGACAATGAATGCTGCACATTAAACAATAATGTTATAACTGTGCTTGAGATATGTGACTTAACTCTACGGTTGCTATCAAGGATGACCCCAAAGGAAGCAGAAGGATGCAATTTGTAGGATCCAGGCTGAACACAGAAAGAGCCATAGTTGTTCAACTGTGCCACAAAGCTCATGAAATTGTTTTTCATTTTAGTGGTCTCTAGCTGCAGAAAGTTTCTGACCTCCAAACTTAGATCCCAGCTAGATATCCAAGGCAGAGTGATCTTCACATGCAGGTAGCTGTCATAGGTATATAATAAAATACCTAACAAACTTATGTTTGCAAAAAACCATAAAGAAAGATTAAAAAAAATGAGAAATTATATCTTCACAAAAAAGGGTTTACAAACATGGCAACTCTAAACATGCCCAAAATAAAGACAAATGAACAAATAAATATCAGAGAAAGTCAAGGAGTATCAACGATGTATTATAAAAATAAGTACAAAAGGAATACAGTTTACTTGAGTATTGACATAGCCTGCTAGGTTAATAACACACTTAGTCCAAATGTCATTCGCCTGTTTGTCATTAACATGTTATGGGCACATGCAGTAGTCAGTAGTAGTGGACATAGATAAGCGACCTGATTCTTTATTTTTTACATTTGTGTGGCTGTTCTTGACCTTTTCATCTCATCCTTAAACACTTCACTGACGCAAAACACTGGGGTGCTGAAAGGCCGTGCTCCTGACACATCTGAGCATGATGCCTTTCTTTGGTATACACAGGAAAGGATAACAGTCCTGTTAATAAGGGTTTAAACTGCCAACCATTAACCAAACCAGTTTGGACCTATGTCCCAAAATTTTAGACAAGTAAAGCTCCCACATACATGCAGAACTGCTGCATCAGCCAACAGTATGGAAAAGTGGGAACATTAGTATGGATACTTTCTAATTTACTTCTATGGGAGAAGTTTAGGCTCTCATACCCTCATACAAGTGTGTCTAAGTGGAGAGGACAAAGTTACTTACTGGACTGGGTATGTAAAGAATGTTCAGAGCGTCTGAGATAAATTAACTAATCTATTCATTTTAGTTTTCTGTATATAGCTTTTTGCTAAAAGTCATCTCAGAGCGCTATACTCCAAAATGCCAGAACCATACACAAATACAGGAAGTCATTCAAAGACAACATCACAAAATATTTAGAATTATGAAGATTTAGGTTAGTGTAAGTCAAAAAGGCTTAAACTAATCCCAACCGATAAAAGTAGGATATTAATTGAAGCAACACTAAGGTCGAGAATTCTCATGTTAACAGGAGGAGGAGGACTGGAGATTTTTGTGAATGTGCAGTGATGAAGAAGGGAGCACAGTATAATTAAAACTAAATGTGTAATGCAGGAATTGAATTGCGGACTGAATTTGTACATGTGACTGCTCGGGAAAGTAGTTGCATCATCTTGGCTTACTCAATAACAGATATGATTCACTCTGTACTAATATCTTTTTGATTAATCATTCTTAATGCTTGTGACTTCAAAGAAGAAGTCAATGTCTTTTAGGCCTGTTCCTTACATGGACACTGCTCTATCCAAATATTAATGTCTTTAAATATAAATCTGTAGCACAATCCAAGCAGGTCTGACCTCATTTTACTGCTACTCACAAGCTTGTTTTGACAGTAGCAGCTTTCTGTAAACCAAGCCAGTTGTGTTTACGTGTGATTGTGGGGAATTTTTGTTTTGTTTGTTGTTTGTTTTAATAATATCTATTTTTTTTTGAGTTTCTGTAAAAGTTTTATTTCCCCTTATGGATAGATGAAGATCTATCTATCTATCTATCTATCTATCTATCTATCTATCTATCTATCTATCTATCTAT
>JANRMT010027041.1:64991434-65003627 GCA_026402145.1 Polypterus bichir lapradei
TATCTATCTATCTATCTATCTATCTATCTATCTATCTATCTATCTATGTCTGTCTGTCTGTCTGTCTGTCTGTCTGTCTGCCTGTCTGTCTTCCTGTCTAACAAATCCTAAATGGCAGCTTGATTTGGAATAAAAAAATTATGCCAAGTCACAACAAAAGTATTACTTTTTTTTTGTAAATGATCTTTAAAGTTGGGAATATGTCCTGCCAAGAATTCATGCACCAATGCAGAGTAATTTACATCCATCCATCCATTTTCCAACCCGCTGAATCCGAACATAGGGTCACGAGGGTCTGCTGGAGCCAATCCCAGCCAACACAGGGCACAAGGCAGGAATCCAATCCCAGGCAGGGTGCCAACCCACCGCAGAGTAATGTACATATATGTTCATATAAGAATGAATGTACACATTCAGATTTTCTCAAACATAGAGCAGGAATGACAAGGAAGGCTGAGGTAGACTTTGTGAGTTGCCGCTGGACTGAGGGAGAGGATTGGTCGGGAGGTGGGGAGGGGGGTTTGCACTGCTAGCACAAGCTGGCGCAGTAGCAAGAAAGAGCTATGAAACAGCTTGGATCTGCCCACTGAAAAACAGAAACCACCTGTTTGATACTCACACTTCCCCAGCAAGTCTGTGATTCGGAGTTAAAATTGAATGGCTTGCAAGCAGCTTGGCTACATATATACCTTTACAAGTTAACAGAATTATATTCTGTGTTGGTCTGGTTGCTTAGTGAGATAAAAACAGATTTTGGAGCGTGAGAACCATGATACAGGCAGTTAACAATGTGTCAGAAGATAGTGGGACCTACATGCTGCTAAGGTGAGGTGTATTGGCAAATTCCAAAGAATCGTAGATCAATCTCTTTGGCAAACCAGGAATGCAAATAAAATAAAATTGCAAGCTGGTGCCCAGCATTTGAGAAACCATTACATAAATGTATCTTTGGCACAGTAGCCTGCTGTAGGTTGATTTTTCATACTGATTTGATTCAGTTGAAGCAAAACATTTTATTATGAAATCATATCTAGTAATAATTTGTTCATAACTCCAGTCTGACTATATGTCTGTGTGAGGTGGAAACTAACAATGTATATAAATCAGTTGTGCAGATGTTATCATAAAACATGCTAGAATTATAACATACTACTTAATGGTTCTTACCAAAATTAATACATCAACAAATCCCTTATATAAGAAAGGTCTAGGCTCACAATCTATATGTGACCCAGAGCACATTGGAACCAAATTGAGTTTTAAAAACCAATATTTTACAATCAGGTTATCATGTCTAATGAATCTACACTTTTATAGTTCAGTATACTGAGTAGCTAGTTGTTAGTCCAGCCACTGTCTCAAGACATTTGGGCTCAATTTAAATTAATAGAGTGCAAAAGTGTGACAATAGCAGCAGTGGGCACAAGGTATATCAGCCAGCATTTAGATCTAAAACTGATATTGAAATCTGGTCTTATCTTAAGTGGACAGTAGGGGGCGCTCCAGTTCCCCCAAACACCCAAAACAAACAGGCACAGACACAGAAAAGTCAAAGGGTCTTTTATTGTGGGAAAACTCTTAGTTTATAAGGGTTTTGTAACACCACAACTACAAATACACTAAGCACAATACAGAACACTCTTTGTTGTGCCTCTTACTGTCTCTCACTGCCTCATCCACTCCTCCTGCAAGCTTTGTCCTACTTCCTCCCAACTCTGGCTCCCTGATGCAAGGTAGGCAGTCCCTTTTATCTTAGCTGCCCCAGAAGTGCTCCCGATCTTCCACACATGTGGTCTGTCAGCACTTCCGGTTGTGGCGGAAACCCCATGACGTGAGACTCTCCAATCTTGCAGCTCACCCTGGTGTCTCCTATGGGACCCAACAGGGCTGTCTCCCAGGACCACAATACCCGGCATGCCCTGTGGGCACCCATGTGGCAATCTAAGCCTGGACTTGTTGCCATCTAGCATCCTGGGGAAGATAAAGTCCTGTGTAAGATGTCTTCTCCTGTGTTTCCATCCTAAGGGCTGTCCTGGCCGGGCCGGGTAAGGATGCTGGCCATCCTTCACACTTATTAATTGTTCATGAATAGGATTGTAACATCTCATCTACATTTAAATTAAGTGTGCATAATTTGTGTTATTTATTTATGGCTTTCTTCTTTTTTCCTGTTTATTGTTTTTTAATCTAGTTCAGAAGTTTGACTTTCATATACTTTTCTATTACTTTCTGTTTAATCTTTGATTTTAGTTTGTATTTTATGTTATTAATGTCATGTATACTTTAATTTCTGTTGTTTTCCTTTGAATATTTGTGAAATGTTTTGAGCATGGGAAAGGCATTTGTTTTCAGTAGGAATTTAAACTAGGTGACTTTATAGTGCAATCGTCGATATATAATTTTATTCTCTTGTATTCAATAATCTTGATGTCTAATAACAAAACAAAATGTGTACGCTTGATGTGTTTTATAATTGTCAGTATCCTTTAGCCCATTGGATTAGTGAAGACCAGTAAATTGTTTCACAGAATTGGATGGACTCAGTTTGAGACATTTTTTAACCATGTTGCCATTCTTTCTAGCTTTATTAGTAGGTAAAGATATCAGCCAACAAAATATTCTCACCTGCAGGACAGAGCTGAAACAAAACTAATGAAGCATTTCATATTCCTCTAAAGTGGGAAAAATCAGAGTTCTAACATGTGGCCATTTATTTTGTTATTATGACCTAACTTCATAACATATTAAAATCAAAAGGATGGAGAGCAACATTTGGGCACATAGAAATGAAAATTAGCCCTAAATACGACACACATGCACAGAAAAGGGGCATTGGTAATACAGTGCTATGGACTTTTTGAAACCTACAAAACGCAGATATCTGCTAAATTCACAACATTACACAAATGTACTTAGTTCAACACTACATTTTATCATAATGAAGTTTACTGGTTTGGTATTAAATGAGAAGTAACATTGTGCAGTATGCTAAATTATTGTCATACTGTATATTGCCACCTAGAAATGTTCTTTTCTAGCTGTGGTTGAGCCAGGGTCAGGCTGGCTAGAAACCTTTAGCAACTGTAACTCTGCAATAACTCATACAATTTGTGGCATGGATTGCGAGAGGACAAGTAGTTATTTTGTTGGCACTAATGGGTTAAACAGAACTGCTTTTTCGTTTTGCAGTGTTTTGGCAGAATGTTTTTGGACCTCAGCCATCTTTAAGATTTAAGGTAAGTTAGTTTGTTCACATTTACAGTAAAAGCTTTCAGTGAAATGTACACCCAAATTGTAAATGTTTTACTTAATCATGAAATTACAGTTGCAGTTGGTGGCTATGCAACACTGTAATGAGATCTACAAGATGATAAAAACAGATTATAAACAGTAATACATGATCAGAATGGAATTGTCATGTCAGGGACTTGTATTGCCTTTAACTTCTTGGTATCAATATCTTCACAACATCTTTGGTTATTAATAAAGAAAAGTTAATCTAATACATTTTGGCAATGTATCTCACAAAAAAAATTCAAACATATGGTATAGTTTTATTTTTAATATGAAATTCAAAACTTTAAACATTCACATACCATTCCTTATAGATATGTTGACACAATTTTTATTTTAGATACTGCCATTTTAACAATCAAAATTGAATATTAAGCAAACTGGCACAGAGGAATTGTAAACACATGGAGGATTCACCTCTGGATGAATGCTCTGCATTTTTGTGAGATTTTTCATTTGTAATTACTACTCAAAATTAAAGAATAACTTTACAGACTCTGTATTTAGCCTAATAAATGTTAGCCTTACATGTTAAACAGAGGTAGCATGGTGGCACAGTGGTAGCACTGTTGCCTCGCAGTGGGGAGACCAGGGTTCATATCCTGAATGGAGTTTGCATGTTCTCCCTGTGTCTGCATTAGTTTATTCCAGGTGTTTCTTCCCACAATCCAAAGACATGAGCATTAGGTGGACTGGTGATGCTAACCTGGCCCTAATGTGCTTGTGTGTGTGTTCACCCTGTGATAGACTGGTGCCCTGTGCAGGGATTGTTCCTGTGGTTGCTGGGATTGGAACTCAACCATGTGACCCTGTTCGGGATTAAGCAGGCTTAGAAAATGGTATGTAATGTTAAACAGAGTGTTATAGTGGTGTAGTGGATTGTATTTCCACCTTCCATGAATGAATTTGATTTTCAGTAGGATTGCAGAGCACTAAGGATACAGTTGGAGGTAAGTGTAGATCATGAGGTTTACAGTGTACAGGACAGCATCCCGAGAAACAGATTTTTCCAATAGCTTCTGCTCCTCAGATACCTGTGTAATGGTAAGCAGGATTTTGGGCCACAATTGCATTTATTTACCCCTTCATTAAGAAGGAATTCATGGTAGTAAGAGAGTTGGTTATTATGCAGATAAACACACAAGTGTGCACCAATGAGAAGGAAGTCTCATAAGGTCTGTCCAGAGCGGATGTGAATCCTGGTATTAATATTGATATTAGAACAACTAATGTTGGTTAGGATAAGACAGAATTTCCATAACACACATTTAAAAGTCTGATGAAAAGCATCATTAACTCAATTCAGAAGAAGGTGGTCTTTTTGCAGGTTTTGCCCATATCATACAACAGTCCTGGTAAACTAGATGGCTAAGATGGCTTATTATGTTTTACAGAAGAACACATGTTTATGGGACACTTTACAACAAGGATGTCCAACTCCAGTCTTGGTGGGCTGCAGGTTTTCATCCTAACCATCTTCTTAATTAGTGAGCCGTTTTTTGCTGCTGATTAATTTGTTTAACCTTAGTATTAATTGACGTGACTCAGACCCCTTAGTTGTTTCTTTTTTCCTTAATGACCAACCAAACAATAAGTAGACACAATATATGCCACCACAGGACCAGCTTACCTGAAAATAAAGAAGGGTGAAGGTCTCAGTCATGTTGGTCTGCTCAGGTCACCAAAACATCTTGATCGTGGTCTTAGAAAAAAACGAAAATCAACAGTCTGCTGTTGATTTACAATAATGGCTTTAATTAACAGCAAGAATTGGCTTCTCATTAAGAAATTAGTTGGAGTGAAATTGGTAGGAGTTTGACATTCCAATTTAGCTAGTCATCTGTTGGTTTGTTTTACATCTAATTTCTGTTTGGTTGCCATTTAATGAAGATACAAATCAATTCAGAGGATTGGATCCTTAAAAACAGGGCTATTAAAATGAAAAGAAAAGGAAATTAGCAGTGAAAACTGGTCACTGATTAGGAAAAGGGTTAGAATGAAAACCTGCAGCCACTGCATTCCACCAGGACCAAAGTTGGACACCCCTGCTTTAGAAAATGTGAGACACTGGACCTTTGGGGCAGGTTGTATTTGACTTGGAGAGACACTGAGGTGTAGCACAGAATGAGGTTTGCAGAGCTTAGGCAAGTCTGGTTTGAGAATTTAAATAATATACTGTGGAACGATGTTAATGAGCATGTACAAAGTCATAAACCATTTGATTCCATAAAATGTACTGTAGCAGTTATGAAAATACTAATCAGGAAGAAAAAAGTCAGCACTGGAAGAGTAAAATACCTATAAATGACGTGTTTTAATATAAATAGAATTAAATACGTTAGTTAAACTGAAATGGTTTATAGCTGTAAATGAATATGGCATAACAGCAATAAAGTAAGCCTTGTTTCCAAACAATACATATAATGTATTTAAATGTATGATATTAAGAAAAAACATGTAAGATTAAAAAGTTACATATTTTGCAGTATATCACATGGAATTTAAATATGAGGCTGTTTACAATTTGAAGTAAGTTATATTGGGTATAAGAGAAAACTGCAAAGTAAAAAGGCATCATATTAGAATTTTATAGGCCACCAAGGGCAGATTGTAGCGCCAGTAAATACCATCATAAAAATTCTGAAAAAAAAAGGTTTTGATGGATATTTCATAGGAACATGTACATAAGTAAAATGAAATAAATGTTAAGCAGTTGGAACAATTTAAGAGTAATGGAGGAAGAAAAAAGGATGTGTTATATAATGCAGGATAGTTTTACTGGTAGCTCTCGTTTGGATTGAAATGAGTTAGAGTAGGCATATGTGTGAGTGTGCTTTATGAGAGACAAGCTCCCTGTCGAAGCTTAACAATTGTCTTGTGTCTGATGGGTGCCTGGGATAGGCTCCAGCACCCTACAACATGTGTTTCATAGATACAATATCATCTCTGCTTAGCTTTGGGCCTTTTGAGCCCTTGCTTAAGGTGAGATTGTTTTCAGAATTTAGACAAATAAGTTGTCATTTTATTCCTTACCTGCACACAGATCCATTCACATTCCCACTGACATTATTTTGGAATTGCTAATTCACTTAGCGTGTTTGGAAATGTGGGAGAACTTGCAAATTCCATATGAAAAACGGCTGGGTACAGGTTTCAAAACCATGACACTAGATCCATGAAGTAGCAACATTAACACAATTTCCTACATATACAGTAAGAGCTACTTATTTTTACAATATTCAGCTTACTCATAAACAACATATCCATTGCTATTTTTCGCCACACTAAACAGGTTCAGAGATGTGTGTTTTTGTTTGCTGTTTTACTTCCTTATTTATATAAAAACTATAACCATTATGCTGTCATGGACAGACAACAGAACAAGAATGTGCACTTGACCCAACTGCCAAGATCTTTATGTGCAAATTTGCATTGATTTTCCCTACAACTCTTTTCTAATTAGGAAGAACAGGCCAGGCATGGTATTTTTTTAAATTTAGAAAAAGTACTTCACTAGCAAACACAGTTTCTGGTGGCAAATTAATGTATGCCATGATTATGAAAAAAAGATTAACTTAAACTTAAAAAATGGCAGACTTTTAAGTTTGTTGGTTGGTAACTTACAGTTATATAAAAAGTGAGTACACTCTTTTAACTCTTTGGCTTTACATAATAGGGCATAGCTAACAATCATGTAGTCCTCGCAGAATCCTAAAACTGAACTAATCTAACCGAAGAACATATAACACATTTAACATTGCCTTTTTTCAATTTGACATTTATTTATTTATAATTACATTTTGTTAAACTCTAAATGCCATTGCAATAAGTAAAATACAAATCAGTTCAGAATATGATTGGTACTACATTCCAGAAAATTAACCTACATTAAAACCTAATCAATACTTAGCAGCCCACATTGTATTTTTTTAAACAGAAATATGGCAATTTTTCTGAATTGAATTAATCTAACTTAACCTAAGAACATATAACACATTTTACATTGTCTTTTTTCAATTTGACATTTTTATATTTATAATTAAATTTTGTTAAGATCAAAATGAGATTGCAATAAGTAAAACACAAATTAGTTCAGAATATGATTGTTACTACATTCCAGAAAATTAACATATATTAAAACATAATCAATAATAGGAGCCCAAATTGTATTTTTTGTTTAAACAGAAATATGGCAAAAATATATTAGCCATGTGTGCAGGGGTGCAACAAGCTGAAGTGGATATACTTTTAAAGACAGAGCATTGTAGTGTAATGCACCAAGATTCCCCATGAGGACAGAGCACTGCACTTTTGTTTTCTGTGACCAGGGCATAGCAAGGCTAATTATGGGCTCCCTCTGCTATGGGGCCCTCATGCAATGCACCCACTGCCCCTCTAATTGCACTCCTTCATGTGTGAAAGAGTAAGTACAGCCTTACTGCATCTATGTCATTTAGGAAGGTATGTAGAACTAGTTGATGATGAGGTAAAACCTTAAGCAAGAAGACTAATAATTATGTCCTTATATGTAAAACCTGAACAAAGAAAGGGTGCATTTACTTTTCACATGACTGTATGAGTCATAAAATACATTTATTGTACATTTACATATACATTACGTTATTATTGGTAAATTAGAGCCTCATTAACACGGGAATGTAAATCATCCATCTTAGCCATCTCTTCATTTTAGAAGCAATGTTCATTGGGAAGAAATTACCTTAGGTTAACTAAACAAAACAAAAGTCTGAAAAAAGTCAGTTTTATAGTAAAGCTGCTGAATGATGTGTGCCTATCTCTGTGTATTTGTCAGTCTCACTGATTTTAGGGTTATCATCATCCTAAAGCACTTTACTTAAATTGTTACACTGCTATTTGAACAACAAAGCTTTATTTATTACTTATAAGTAATGCAAAGGCAGATATATACATATAGTATCTCTTAAAAATTCTTGATACTGTGTTTTAGAATGAGCTGTATGTCTATCATGTTGTCCTTCAAAATGACACATATGTACATTCCACCATCTGTTTGTTTAGCCTGTTTTTTTCCATTTTAGGTTCACAAAAAGGCAGCATTATGCACAAGGCAGGAACCAACTTTAAATAGAGTACATTTCAGAGCACACACCCACACTTACTAACATCAGGACAATTCCTTGTTGACAATTAACCTTACCTGCACATTTTTAGGATGTGGGAAGAAATAAAAGAAGAAGTGCATTTTCTTAACTTCAGTATTGAATCTAAATTGGTTAGGATGGGAAATGATTAAAACAACAAACTTTACCCAATACCCATTTCAGGTACTCACGCACACACCCACATCCATAGGGGGCACATTTAGAATAGCCAATTAACCTAACCAGAACATTTTTAAGGTTATGGAAGGAAACTCAACACAGACACTGGGAGAACAAGCAAATGTCTTGTTAACATCAACCATATACAAGATTTAAAACCCAGGATATTGGATCCATAAGGCAAACAAACAACATACTGCACCACCCCATTAAGTAACTGGTAAATATCAAATTCCAATTTTGACTATTTTTCTTCCAAACATACAAGCTAAGAAGAAAAGAGATGGCACATAAACAGCTCAGCTGGAATGGACTGTAATGAGCAGTTTGCTTCTTAACAGATGTTCGACTTACTGACTCTAAGCAGGGTGGTGTCAGGTTGGCAAAGCCTGGTGCAGAGAGAGAGAAAAGAAGGCTGCAGGTTTATTTGCACCAGGCATGACATTGGCATCTGTGGCTGTCAAAAAACTCCAGTACTGCTTTGCAAAAATGCCAGAGATGTGCCATGAGGGAAACAAAGTGATGAAGTTTCAGCCTTATGTGCTGACCTCTATCATTGCTGACTCAACAGGCACAGAAAGGAAAGAAAAAAAAAACATGGTTTTACAGCCTATCAGAGTTTAGACAATAAAAGAAACCCACCACAGATAGACATCCTATAATATTTTCTTCTCAATTTTATTTAGTTAAATTTAAAAGTGTACACTCTGCAACTCAAGCTGCATGCAACTGTAATGAGACCTAATTGAAGAGAGTAGGAAGATGGAACTTAGAGTAAATGTTAATTCACAAGTGAACAATGCTTATGGTATCCTCATGCGTATATGGTAAAATTAGAGTAATCAGATTGTTACTTGCATGCCTCCCACAGGAGGCAATGAATACAACACCATGTATTAAAAGCAACATATGATATGTAATGAACTTATTGTTTCCTGGTATCACAGCGCATAGCTGAAATATTTCTTTACAGCTGGCACTCTCAGGGCTCAGACAGGGCATAGGCCATTACAGTCAGTATTCGTGTTTTGTCATGACTCCACAGTGTAACAATTCCACTGTTCTCTATACAAGTGACAATACTATTACCACCACTATTTAAGTAATAATCATGTAGCTTTCAGCATAGATAGTTTATGGCAAAAATGGATCTGGTAGGTCCAGGATTCAAAATTAGGAATAGTAGGATTATCAGGAGATGAAACAGTGGCATTTTTACATTATGGGAAAGTGGGACCTTATCCAACCAGTTATGCTAAGCAAGAAATAGCTTCCTTTAGTCATTTAACTTATTAAAATGTTTATAATGATTTTTTATTCTATTCAATGTAATTACATATCTAGAAAAATATAGCTTCTTGCAATATGTGAAATTATCTCCATGCTGGGCACTGCAAACCTTTTTCTGGCTGATATGCCTGACCAATTCGCCCTACAGTGTTCTTTATACCCTTGGGTGTTTGTGTGTATGTGTGCATGTACAACTTTAATTGTTTAGTTTATTGATGGGGCTTGAAACTCATTACATGAACTAAATGAACACCACCTGTTGTTTTGTTTGAGGTTCAAGCTTTTTTTAGTTGTGGCACATGCCAGTGAAAAGGAACAAAAAAGTCTAGTACCATTTTCTCCCTTAGAGGTAGTCATATCAGTGGCCTTGTTGTCCTACAATCCATACAACATATTGCAGCATACAGTGGCACAAAATTACATTCCCGAGGACCTCAATGCAACATATACATAAACATAAAACAAGTGCAAGACAGGTAAAGAACTATACTATACTTTAATAAATTAAATAAATATTAAATAATAGGTAAGTGAACACATAGTAATAATCTGAAATTGATATCAATAAATAAAAAATAAAAACCTATAATAAAAAAAACAACAACAGTAGTAATAAGTACAACAAATGTACTACATATAAATAAGCTACTAGGAGCATATCTGAGGTTAGAGAGGCAGCATAGAGTTCAGAATTTGAACAGTGAAGGGGTAAAAGCTGTTGGAGAACCTGGCAAGAACTGGTTTAGATGCTATAGTACTTTCTGCCAAATTGAATTGGGACAAGGGACCATGGGAGGGTTGGGACTGGTCCTTCACAATGCTTTAGGCTTTGCAAGAGACAATGCTTTCTAAAGAAATCTTGAATGGAGAGTAAAGCAGTCCCAATGATCTCTTCTTCCATGTGCACACTCCATTGAAGGATTTTACAGTAAGAGACTGCAATTCCCAAACCAGAACATGATGTAGCTGGTCAGAATGTTATTGATGGTGCCTCTTTAGACTCTAGTGAGAATGCAGGAGTGGTAGGCTAGCCTTCTTCTGCTGCTGAAGAAAGTGGAGATGCTGTTGCACCTTCTTGGCTATGGAGGTGATGCTAATTGACCAGGTAAGGTCAGGTGCCAGGAACATATTGAACAATTCCATTGCAGATCGTCAGGTATGAACAGAATGGGCCTTGCTGAAGTCAACAATCATCTCCTTTGCCTTGGCCACATTAAGAGACAGATTGTTGCATTTGTATCAGTCTGCCATTTGATTAATCTCCATTCTGTAAGCTAACTCATCCCCATTGCAGATAAGGCTCACCACCATTGTGTCTGCTAACTTAATCATGGTGATAGAGCTGCACACAATCATGAGCCAGCCAAGTGAACAGAAGTAGGCTGAATTTACAACCTGAGGGGGTGCCAGTACTCAGTGTAATGGCACTGGAGATGGTGTTTCTGACATAGACTGTCTGGGGTCTCTATGTCAGGAAGTCCAGAAAGTCCATTATCCAGTTGCGTAGGAAAGTGTTGTAGCCTAGTAGACCCAACTTCCCTGTGAGCTGCTCAGGGATGATGGTGTTTAAAACTGAACTGAATTTAACAGAAAGTATTCTAGTGCCTGTTTTGCCCAGAAGGGACAGGGCTGGATGAAGAGTAGATGATATGGCATCTTCACTGGAACAGTTCGGGATAGTGGAAAACTAGAGAGGGTCATGTGATGTCAGAAGTTTGGCTTTCAAGTGGCCCAAGTCTAGTCTCTCAAAACACTTCATGACAACAGGCGTGAGTGCTATAGGGAGATAGTCTTTGAGGGAAGAGACAGTAAACTTCTTAAAAACAAGTATGATGGTGGTGATTTTGAAGTACTTGGGGACAACTGCCTGCCTCAGAGAAATGGCGAAGATGTCTGTAAAGATATCTGTCAGCTGGTTTGCACATTCCCTGAGCACTTGACCAGGTTTGTTGTCTGGTCCAGCAGCTTTGTGTAGATTTTACATCAAAAGAGTGCTTCTCACGTCAGGGGTGGACAAACACAATACCTGTTCTTCCTGAGGAAGGATGGACTTCCTCATTGGTATGTCATTGCAGGCATCAGACCATGAACAGAGGTTATTTAGAACATCTGGAAGGTAGGCATCACCACTACAGGCAGGTGGTGTGGTCGTATAGTCTGTGTTGGCTTGGATTCCCTGTCACATGTGCTTTGATGCACTGAAATAGGTTGCCTTAGCAACAATCAAATACAATACAATACAATGCAATTTATTTTTGTATAGATAGATAGATAGATAGATAGATAGATAGATAGATAGATAGATA
>JANRMT010027041.1:65033372-65050342 GCA_026402145.1 Polypterus bichir lapradei
TACAGACTTCCCGGCCAGGAGAGGGGATGGTTCCTTACCCAGATGGGTGGACCAATAGGGATGAACGGACAGCTCACTAGGAAAGAGAAACGTCACTGGAAGCTTTTTATTCCCCCAGGACGCTAAATTTCAGCAGCCCTGGATGTCGATGCCCCCTAGAAAACAAGCATGGTATGCCGGGAGATGTAGTTCAGCAGAGCAGACCTTCTGGAGTCACTGGGAGCCACAAGAGGGCGCTGCAGGGAGATGGCCTCCCTGCTTTAAAGGACTTCCGTGTGGCCCAGAAGTGCTTCTATTGGGCAATCACCCTGCCACCAGAAATACTCACGGGTCTGTAATTAAAGGGACCACACTCCCTTATCCAGGCGAGTCGGAGCTGGGAAGTAGTGGAGCAACACTTGAATGGAGAAGAGTAGTGCGGTAAGAAGAAAGAATTGTGGAGGAAAGAAAACCTGTGCTTTTGTGACATATTTGAGGTGATTTGACTAATAAATCTACCTATATTTGATCCCAGGACTGTGCTTGTGTGATCGTGTCAGGGTTTGGGCTTGCTGGTGTCTGGGATTCGATCCTAATGTACGTATATACACACACACACATACACAGAGTGAATCTGTGTGTACTAATGCATATATATGTAGATCTCCCTCACCTGCTTTGATAAATATATGTATGTATATATTCTGTCTGTGAAGTGTGACCAAAATTTATTTAAAAAATCAGAGATTTAAGGTTTTGCTACTGAACAGAATTTTCCATTAAGGGGGAAAATGTGACTTCTGTGATCCTTGTTTATTAGCAGCGATGCTAATAAAAAATAAAGCAACAAATAATCAGACAGCTGCAGAATTTAATTGTCATTCTGAGCTCTTTCAAATGCAATGCTTCTGTGGGCTAGTGTGGCCGAAGCAGTTGCGGGTTCAAGAATGAATGCCATGTTCCAGCTGTTGCTGTGTTTATATAGGGACAATGCCGGACATGGCAGGATTTCCTGGGGACTCGAGAAGTGAGGTCACTATTCTGCTGAGGGCTCCTCGTCCATTCTTGAGCTGAATAAAGAAGAAGAAAGGTTAGTACATGTGCTTCAGCATAACCCGTTCCCATTGTATTCTCCTAACTTAAGCACCCAACATCCTCCTGCGTCACTCGTATGTGACACTATGTATTTTTTTTTAAGTTAAATTTCAAATGCAAAAAAGAAGACATACCTTGTACAATTTAAAATAAACAAAAATCAGTAATTCTTGTTTATTTATTCTTGGGGATTTCTGTAACATGATTAGTGAGGAAAAGGTTTCAGGAGAGAACTCTTACAATTGTAATTCCCATGTCCATTTACAATTAATTTGACAAATTAAGAAAATAAACATTATAAATGAGTTTTAATTGCAGGTTAACCAACAAGAGCTGCTGGAACAGTTTTGGTGTTCCTTTACCTAGATTTTTTAAGTATTTCTGTAAGTATATTAGAACAATTGTGACAAGAACAGGCAGTTCAGCCAAGTAAGCATGTCCATTCTATTCTAAACTAGTCAAGATGACTGTGACTCTGTTCAGGAAAGATAAATTCTGTAATCTAGCATTATGATGATGGTGACACGCCCTTTAGTCTCTATCAAAGGAGTAGCACTTGTAGCAGTAACAATGGTATGAGCAGTAGTAGCATTGTCATTGTATACAAGAATACACTGAAATTCTTACTTGCACATCTGACCAACAGGCCATCTGGTGGGTAGGAGAGCAACAGTCCTTTTCGGAGTCCACTGAGAACTCATTCTCTGTTACTGAAGGATTTGTCAGCCTGGCATTTTTTACCACCGTCAAGATAAACCTGCTTCACTGCAGGATGATTGTGATAATTGAGAGTTGCTTTGTAGATATTTTCCTTTAATGTGCCCTTTAAGGGACGCACTTGCTTTTAATATAATTTGCATCCCTTATTTATTGAAATATTTCCTTTAATTTGTCATACCTGTTTTATGTTACATAAGCTTAGAATGAAAATATTAAGCAGAAAAATTACTGATTTCTGAAATAAGAGAAAGTGGATACGTTGCCCAGAATAGTTCTAATGCATTACATCAAAATAGAAATGTATAATGTTAACCCTGTGACAGATTAGGGCTGTATCGCTCCCTTGAACCCCTGTTCAAGACTCCAGACACCAGATAAAAGTCCAAATGATGACTTTATTTAATTGCCACAGTGCACAAAGCACCCTCTCCTCCACTATACTCATATTAATACTAATCATAATAACAATAAACAATCCTCCGACTCCCAGACGCGTTGCCATTCTTCCACCCGGCTCAGCTCGCTGTCTGGGAGCTCCCACAGTCCTTTTATACACCCTGACCCGGAAGTGTTCCCAATCCCCAGTCCACGTGATTCTCTATCACTTCCGGGTCAGGTACGAGTCCTTCTTCTCACCCCGGAAGCACGTCGCTCTTCCTTTGACGCACTTCCGGGTTATAGGGCACAAATGAGTCTTCGGTCCTCCCTGCAGCTCCCTCTTGCGGCCCCTGTGGAATCCAGCAGGGTCGTGTATAAAAACTACATAGTCCATGACTCCCTGCTGGTCTTCGGGGCACCTCCATACTGCAGGGAGGGCTCCATCTGGCAGCCTGGGGGTATTGGCCGGGATGACAAGCCAGCCAAAGACCACATCCCTAACTAAGACTGAAGTGATCTGCTTAAGCAGATAGAACCCATCTTTAATATTAAAATGGAACCTCTTCATAACATTTGCATCCTGGACAATTTTTTACTTGATACCACAGTTGTATACCAATGTCAGACTCAAACCTCGAAAGACTAACAACTTATCTTCTGCAAGAAACTGTTACAAAAGTGTTATTCTTGCTATTTTGATACACTGAAAAAGGAGTGTGAAAAAACGAGTAGCAAAATGTGAAGCTGAAAACAGCTTTGTGACAAGCTTGGCAGCCACAGCAATCAAAAGCTCCTTCATAAAGATCATTTGAAACAAAATCCTTGAAACTCTTCATTCCCTACTCCAGGTTAATCAGTAAAAGAGCTCTGCCGACATGTCTTGCTTGACTACACCTGATCAATGCAAAAGCAGTAATGTGGAAACTCAATAAATAGCATGGCTCTACATTGTGACACAGCCAGTGAGAGAGTCACAAGCTTATTATTTATTAAACCTGAAGGCTTGCTCTGATTAGTCACAGCTTGTTTTGTCTTGCTGCTCAACCATGTAGCTTTTTAAGGTTTACCATATAAAAAACAAACAGAAAGAAATTAAATAAAGCTGCCATTCTAAAAAATGTATTTGCTGGGGCCCCCGGCGTACTGGTAAGTGCAATGAGACTGCCTCAGAAGAGCAGCAATTTCCCCCAGTTGGGGGCTTGGATCTGAGATGATGTTGTAGTTGTTTGGATTTATCCAGTAAATCATTCTGTGCTTTAACCTTGATAAAGAACCAAACATGTTTTTTAATTGTTGCTTTCTCTAGTGAAACACCATCTCAAGTCTCTTGTACAATTACAGTTGGAGCACAGACAGAGCAGATGACTTGCTTAAGGTCACACGGTCAGTCAGAGATTTGGACAGAATCAGCAGCTTTGTGGTTTAATTTTAATTATGTAGCAACTTGGTCACCCTCAGCACACAGTGGGAACTGTCTAATGTCAAATCATCTGGGATAGCGTTTGCAATTAAAAACACAATATACAATAAAGACCGTATGCTTCACTTGAATCTCCATAAGTCCCAATGCTATTTCCCATTTGCAAACTGGAGCTTGGAGCTGAACTGACTAGAAAGGTTGATTTTTTTCCCAGATAATAGGGATTAATTCATTCAGATAAATACAGTAACTTGCTTTAAAAAGTTTTCCAATGCTTTGCGTTATTATGTGGCTGAAGAAGGCTGAACGAAATTAACTTACGTACAGTCCACAGAATTGGTTTTCTCTGTGAAAGATCCATGGCTCCATTCATTTCCAAACCTGCTTATGAGTAGGGTCACAGGGAATCATTGGGTGCAAGATAGGAACCGTTACAGTGTAAGTGTGTTCGCCCCACATGGAAGAGATGCCCTAAAGCAGTGTCGTGCGGTGAGGTTCATGGCTGGTGAGGCACTGACTGCTTCAGAGTCAGATTTACAAATATATGAACCCAAAAGAGTAGCTTATTCACTATTCAGTTGACAGTATGCACATTGACTACTGGTTATGTTTCATATCTCCTCAGCATTCTTTACACACACACATAAGTAAGGCATGTATTTGGCTAAATAAGAACATTACATTTATCGCGGCGAGAGAGAGCGGAGAGAGTGCATTTGCTCTCCACCTTCTATGTGTTCTAAATTTGCTGTTGCAATTTCATAATTCATACTCATTCAATACAAATGAAAGTACAGAGTGGTGTACAAAAAGAAAACAGATGTCAATTTCAACCTTAACTGAAATATTTAGTTGTTTTTAAAAACTTTTAGTCAATTTTAATACAGACTGTTCAACAAAACGATAACAAGAAAAAGAAAAGAATATTTTATTTAAGGTCAAAATTTAGTTTTTAAATATTGGATTTTTTTTTTCTTAGTCTGGTCCCATTTTTTATAAAATTGAAAACCGTTTATGGTCTTATCTTCATTTGTAAATGAAATCCATGCGCCTATCCTACTCCACGAAAATCTCCATCACTTTCTTGTAAAAGTCCTCCTTATTTTCTTTTAGTTTTAAAAGTCTTAATCTTCCATTTTGGTAGTCAGTTGGTACAAAAAATAAAAATAAATGGACCGCTGCAATGCGCTTGACTTTCTGATATTGCTAACTTATTGGCACTTAGAGCCTCTGCGTAGAAGAACAGCAGCAACAAGCACCTGTTGGGGTCACATCCGACCCCTTTAGTGCGGCACGGTACTGTCTGCCTCACCTTGTGCCATTTCACTGAAGTTTTATGTCTGAATAGCAAGACTAAATATGTCACACACATCCATTAAAGATATTAGCCAGACTGTGGAAAGTCAGGGTGTATAATAAACGTATCTGCAAACATTATATTGGCAACATACAGAGAGACAGCAACAGGCGCACGTCAATTGCATGCATCAACCCAGTTTGTGAGGTAGAGTGCAGCCCGAGGTGAGGTGGGGCTCGTTGCTGCCGCACCTCAGGTTTCTCCCCCTGTATTTGAACAAGAAATGTGCAGATTCAGCAATTTTGACTATAAAAATTATCAAAATTATAGGAATCATACATAAAACAAATTTATAGCATAGACCAGTGGACAAATTTATTTAATTTTATCATGATTAATTTTTTTTACTTTTCATGATGCCACCCCTGACTGGACGTCCCGGCCCTAAAGTCAGATGCCATGCCATAATCTTCTGGAGTAATACAGGAGAAGACTTTCACAAGAAGACCTCAATTGCAGGTGGTATTCAATGGGGCAGGATTTGGATTGTGTGGGCAAGAACTGTGCTAATATAATTGCTCAGTCCTTGCTGGGTGCATTCATTCATTTTATGAGCCTGCTGCTCTACTGCAGATATTCAGGGAGCTGAAATCTACATGCTGACAGAAAAGCAAATATTAAAAAATGATAATTCTTAATGCTTTGCATTTATATAGCGCCTTTCTCCCTACTAAAAGCACTCAGCACATGCAGGTTAAAGGCCTTGCTCAAGGGCCCAACAGATCAGAGTCCCTTTTGGCATTTACGGGATTCAAACCGGCAACCTTCCGATTGCCAGTGCAGATCCCTACCCTCACAGCCACCATTCCGCCGGCAGTTTATTGTAGGACCTGCTCAGACTCACTGAGTGGATCAACTTACATCACCTAATTAGTGAAAACTGAGTATCCTGACACAGGGAGAACATGCAAATTCCATTCTGATATTGCCCTTGGTTCAGGCAGAATGCTGGTCCTTGGACATTCTGTCTGTGCTGACTTTCATTTGAGTCAGTTCTAGATATCTCATTTAAAGTTCAAAAAAAGTTTTGTTTTGTTTTTTAGTTTTTGCTGCATACAAGGTATTTTTTAATGTAGTCCAATGACAAGTTAATGTGGATCAGAGGCAATAAAAATTAATTCTACAGATCACAAGGTTTTTTTAGGGGTTATTGCACCCATGGCACAAGATGACCCTGGCATCTCCAGATACTGATTCTTGTATTCTTCCAAATTAAAAAACAAAGCCAAATTTTTTGAAGAAATGATTTCAGGGCATCTGGCCTCTACTACTTTCCAACTGGAGGCTCTCTAGCGAGACTGAATGCATTTTCATTGTTTTACTGTACGTTGCTATGTTTTGATTGCAGTAAACTTTCACAGGCGCCTCACCTGCCTTATAAGGTTTATGTAAACAGTGCTGAATTACAGAAGGTGTGCTTGATGTACACCAGGCTGTAACTTTTGGGCTTTCTCTGCTGCTAAAATAATCCAGAGTAATTACACTCTGTCGGGCCACAGATGATCAGCAAAGGAATAGCTTGGGAACTTTCAATTAGACTTATATGGTGATTTCTTGTAATTGTTTGCGATTATGGGAAATTTAGTTTTAGACTCAATGTCCCTATAATCAGGGCTCCAGCAACTTCCCCTCTAATCTCTTAATAGCACCAACACCACCAAAACATTTGGCTCATGGATAGTAAAAAAGAAAGTTAAATTAGATCCTCGTTTAAGCAGAGAGATTATACAGAATCTGAAACGCCTCATCTCCTCTAATTGTAAGCCGGGAGAAACTGAAAATACAGCTTCAGATGTTACAGGGCATGTCTTATAGTAAAAAAAAACAAAACCCGTTTCAGTTCAGTTATACACAAATAAACTCTAAGACATGTGTTAGCTTGAACGCTAGGCTTCTTGGTGCTATGGTGGGGCACCGGGTAGCTTTATGCACCAGAACTCATATTCTGCCCTGCTTAATACTGGCATCTACTCTCAATATCTCTGTGCAATTTCTACTACATTTGAAACACATGCAGAAGTAATTAGCAGCCCTAAACTGGATCAGTATGAGTGAGTGCCTCCCATCATCATCTTTGATGAACTGTTGTCCCTTCCAAGGTTATTTTCTTTCCTTTGACAATTGTGAGAAGGTACTGAAATGCTCAGTTTAAAAATTAATTGATTGATTTGTCTAGTCTGAGTTTCTTGGTGGCTCAGTTCTTTTGGGTTTTGTTTTACTGATCCAAGGAGAACATTTAGTCACAGACTTTCCATGACACTTCAGAATTAATGTGGATACTTAGGTTTACTTGCAGACCCAAAGCCATGCAAGATTAGGTTAAATGGCAAATTTTTTCACTGATGGACTTGCATCCAATCTATTATCTGTATTATCTGTTCCCACTTCATACACAGTGCTACCAGGAGAAACTCAAGATTCCTAAAACCGTACAGTGCAAAAAGTGTTAAGATAATAAGTGGTTGGATGGAATATTCAGGCCAGTGTCATTAAAGTTGAAGTCAATGCTCATTTAGCAGCAAAAGCAACTCAGAGATAAGGTGTCAAAATTCAACTTTGATTTTTTTATTTGGCTTTAGGATTCAATGTTTAAATTAAAGACCAGAAGTTGAAATAAAACACTTTGTAAACACTCATGGTCACATATAGAATTAGTCACATTTTCAAGAACACTTCTCATTGTAGGTATTATGACAAAGTGTGCTGCACAAGAAGATATAATACCCTGTATGTGCTAAGGCAGGTTTACTGTTCAAGAAAGACGAACACCATAGAAGAGGTGGAATACTGATTTTGGGAGCTGCCAAGGGTGTGAGAGTAACTGCTTTATCTCCGCTAGGCAAAGAGCTACTGTATGCTGTTAAGTGTGGTAGGATCTCAGAAGACATTAGTTTAAAGAGACAGTTATCTTTATACTCTTGTCAAGGGCATATATGAGGTATTAAGGCTTGTTGGTTTTGCTGTGTGAGACACCAGGACAAATTGACCTTGAGAAGATATATTGTTTGCATGTGTAAGAGAACAGGCAACTAATTAACATTTCTTATTGTGTTATTTTTAAATGTATGTAGGGGAAAACATCAGCTCTTATTAGAAGAAAATATGTTAATGAATGAAAGGGACAAAATGTCTGAAATATATGACCAAAGTTGATCACTTTCTCGTATAGGAAGTGTAAATAAGTAACATCAGCCCAGAAAGGCCCATTCTGACCATATAAATTTTGGCATCTTTGTATATAGGAATGACATTAATAAGTCATTTCACTTACTGCACGTATGATACAAGGTTCATGTGTGTGTATATGGTATGTATGTATATATGTAATATTGCACAGATATTATATCTCCTAAGCACAACAACTTTAGATACCTCACAATCTTATAATAAATTCATTTTTATTTTTGTTATACTTCAGCCTCCATGGTTCTTTTTTTTGGTTTGCTTATCACACCCTCTTTGCCACAATTGGTTCTGTCATGTAGGATTCCAGGCCATCTACATGGGAACAACCTGCAATTTTTTTTTCTGCTTGTAAAAACAGCGGATGATTTATTTCTTTATTTTCAAATTTTGTAAAAAGAGACATAAACATTTTCCCCTGACATTTTTCTCTGTTTTTGGTGCATGTGCCATAAAAGAAGAGCTCTACAATCACTGTTCTTATGATAAACGTTTTATGAAACTCCTTGGGCAAACCCTGAGGTTCTTCTGGACTAGAGAAATAATCTAATGTCAAAGGGGAGAATTTTTTTAAAGCATTGCATATGTTAATTGTCATGCCTGAACCTATAATAAATGTGATACCACATAGACTTTGCTGAAATATTTTCTCTAACAAGCTCCCCCAGCCACTGTCATCAATGTCTTTTAAAGCGTTACATGACGTCTGATTTCCTAAGAGAGAAGTAAAACAAGGCAGGGACTCCGAAATGACTGCAGCATCTGTGCACAAACCCAACCCTAAATTGTCTGTTTGTGAAGAGTGGGTGAAAGAAGGAAACCTACTAAATGAGATATGTCTGGTTTTGGAAGCGATGATGGTTAAAGGGGTAGAGTAACAGATCATGCAGATTACTGATTAAGATTGAACAGGCTGTCTGTTTTTCATCTTCTCCAAACCAAAATCAGTTCCATAGTCTTTGTCACCATAATGACTGTGAAATGTGAAATCACAGTCAACAGTAAGTAGACACTTCCAACAACCATTCTTAAACAGCAGAAGAAAAGAGAGCTGCTAAAAGTAGATTGGCTCCTAAATTACATGTGGATGCAGCACTGGTGGGGTAGAGTGTGCAAACAGCATAGAAGATGGCAGCAACCAGGATAGTACATGAGAAGTTACACCAGGATGTAATTGGTTGAAAACCAAGCCAATACATTGCCTGAAGAAGTCGAAAATGAAGACCAAAACTAACAAGGTGTTTCACTTCCAAGAGCCAGAATCTGTTAGGACTCAAGAAATAAATGCAAAAGTATTTGCTACAGTATTTACATGTGCAGGCCCATTTTATAGAAGTTTATAGAAATTTCAGTCAGAAAGGCATCGACAAATGATGCTAACAAGTCTGCATTAAGGGATTGGCTGAGACTGTACTACTGGTTCAGGAGCATTAGTGTCAATGTTGTTTTGTAAAAACAGTGGAGAAAACTCATCCAAAAGTTGAAATAATTGATTCAGCCATAGGTCTCTGGAGTCAGAAGATGGGGAGAGCAAACTACTCACTTAAAGGAGAGCAATGTAGACATGTCAAGTAACTATAATAGCAGAACAGTAGGATTGTGGAGTAAAAAGGGTTTCAAATAGATCTCAATCCTCTGTGGATTGTTGCATATGTCACACACATAAGATTAGGAGGCAGCTAGAGGGACTAAATGATAGTAGTACCACGCCAGACCAGGTGGTGGCGAGCTGCACTAACTTTCTCTCTCCATCCTCTGCGAACTATCCAAGGGAAATCCCGCTAGGTGCTGGCGCTATTGATGACATCACTTCCAGTACCAGGGCAATTGATGATGTCACTTCCGGTACTGGTGCCATGGATGATGTCACTTCCGGTGTAGAACCTATGGACGAAGAGCCTTCTAGTTCTGGCCCTTTTTATGACGTCACATCTGGGTCCAAACCTATGGAAGAGGTCCCTTCCGCTTTCACCCTTTATGACTTCACTTCCCTTTCTGGCCTTTAAAGCCACCATATTCATCTAAACTAGTCAGTTCTGTCTTGGACTGAAACCTGTGAACATCTCTTATAAAATTACCCAATTTTCAGCCAGGGCACAATATACAGGTGGCTGCCCCAAACCTTTTTCAATGTCTCCAGACTGTTATTGTGACACATACTCACCTGGCAGATTCTGCACATTACTATCCATCCCACATGACCTTAAAGGTATGAGAATGTTATGCTATGTTATTCCTTTAATTCCTTAATTTGGTTAATTCTAACAACTAATCAAGACAGCAGTACTCTAACCTAACAAGCACTAAAATCATGGACACTAAAGAATTTAGAGGCTGTTTATTACCAAAAGAACTTCTACAATGTCAATTGGCAATGAAGAGTGGGCATTTCTTGATTTCTTCAAGGGGTAATATGCAAGTTGTTTAATTTTACTGCAGTATGTTTTGTATTGGCCTTTACTAAATGTACTGTATAGTAAAAGTACAATGATGAAACACCCAGACCAAATTGCTTGCTTTAAAAGAGTCTGAGCCAAATATACATAAAGAGAGCTGCTAAAAATCATTTTGAGTGGAGGTTATTACAGGATAGGCAGCTTAGCCTTTTTTCATTCACATCCTAGACTGTCTTAAGTCAAGAACATACTAAACCTACAAACTGCAACAAAATGTAAGACTAAATATTTGTATAGTGCAACATAATAAGCTATTTCATGTATATTATGATACTGATGAATTTGCTCTTCATACTGCTAGCATATTAGAAAATGATCTAATAAAGTTTGTAAAAATTACAGGGCCATGAAAAAAAAATCACCAATTTGGTTCTTTGCATTATTACATATTGTTCTTCCAAATACTTTGTTTTCTCCTTCACTCTTAAAATGGGTAATTTAGGTTTTTGGCTAACTATATGTTGTCACGGATGTACATCAGAGATTTATCTGCCTGGCTCCTCAAATGGGTCCTACAGATTGAGTGTCCTCTTCATTTCTGTGGCAGAATTTATAGTTGCTGGCTTGGAAGGGGCATGACTTTCAGAGCCAAAAGTGTGGTCAGGAATTCTACTGGTTTTGTCACTCAGATGATAGGTGATTAGCGACAGCACCTCCTCCTGTCCCTGAGTGGAATCTCTTACCTCAACAGAGTCTTGAAGGTGTCCCTAAAGCGCACATGTATGACTATGTTTAAAATCTGTGACTGATACAGACACAACTTCTCAATAAAAATCTGACTGACTTGGACATCAAGCAATGATCAGAAGAAATTCCTGCAACCTCTGCATGTTCCAATAGTCTCGTCTGAGGTACATTGTGCAAATACAGTAGCTATGCTGTCATAATATTGCAGAATAATATTTTCCATGAAGTAAAAAACATTTTGTATAACATCCTATAACATTTTGAGATCTACAGGCTTCTCTCACCTCGGATTAGTGTTAATGAACAAAAATGGGATTCATGGCAGAGTAGCAAAGAAGTCTAATAAGCTGCCTAATATGATAATGAGTGTTCAAGTAAAGGCTGGAAAAATGAACCTGGATAATCCTCAAAACTTTGATAACAATATTCTGCTGATGAATGAATCAAAGCTGGATTTTTATGTCTACAGAAAATCTAAAAGTGAATTTTCAAGGTAACAACCTTACAAGACCAGTCAAGCATGGTGGTGGGCATGTCTTGGTTGCTTTGCTGCATCAGAACTTGGGGTGACTTGATATTACTGAAAAAGAGATGACTTCTGTCGTGAATCAGAGGTCACTTTGAGGGAATGTCAGGCCATTCCTGTAACAAATTAGTGTGAATTCTAAAAGTAAAAACATTGTGAACAAACAGGAAAAATACCTTGTCTTAAAAACAAAACACAAGGTTACTTTGAGTCCGACATAAAATTTCTGGTATGTAGTGTCACACATGTGCAAGTAGGGGGATTTTGTATGGACCAAGCAAAGGTAATTCTACGCCAGGCCAGGGGGTGGCAGGGTGCACTAAACCTTCAGATGTCATCTCTACAGACCAGCCGCGGGAAAACCTATCTGATTCAGTGCTGATGATGCTGGTCCCGGCACCCAGAAGAATGCCACTTCTGGCACACAGGCTGACGTCAGAATGACATCACTTCCAGTTCCCCTATATCACTTCTGGTCTGATCCCTTAATGCCGCCATCTTTTCCAGCCCTCATCAGTTCTGTTTTGGACTCAGTATTGTCAACAGCTATGTGCTATATAAAAAACCATTTGCAGCCAGGAATATTATACGGGTGGCTGCCCCAAACCTTTTTATGTGTTTCGAGTCTGTTCCTTTTTACAGTAGTAAACCAAAAACAGTATTTGTTTTTTAGGCAAAATCAATGCTTTTGCAACTTTACAAAGTGATAAATACTCCATACTGACAAATTACAGTTGTTAACCTTATATTGGGTAAAGTTATATTCAAAACCACTTCAATCATCAGTGGCAAGAGGGTTATTTTGGGGTCTTTGTCATTTGTCTATATTTTGGTGTGATTTTCCCTTGCCAGAATTTCACATTTAGTGTTTATAATGAAAATTTTTCAAGAAACGGATAGGACATATTAGACTATTATAAGTTTTAGTTTATTGGCAACATGGGTGCTTATTAAAAAAAATTAAAACACATATCCTGTCAATTAAGTATTACAAATCAGTCATTTGTGCAGTTACACACACTTAGAAGAACTATTGTGGTGTACCATAGAATTAAATTTCCAAGACTTAAAGACTACGATAAGAATTTAAAAGATACCACTGCCTTATATAGTATATTTCTAGAATCCCAAGTGCCAGTTTTTTTTGTTTTTTTTTATATATATATATAAATTATCTCTTGTATTGCTGTTTTCTGTATTGTGAAACTCCGGACAACCTTAGTTTTCATGGTAATTTTCTTTCAGTAAATTATATTAGTATAATGTTTAATTTATGGTTTCCTTGAAATGGATACAGTAATATGAATTCCAAAGATGCTGCTTTTTAAACAGTATATTATGAGCAGCTCAGCTGTATTTCTTTCTATAACAACATGATTCTTTGTTAAATGGACTGAAGCAAACGTGAACAAAATAGATCCCAAACACCCAACACCATACTTACTGTAGCATGGCTGCTAAAAGAGAAATGCAGAGTGTTTGAGGAGCCAAGTGAAAGTTCAGGCAGAGATCCAGTCGAAACTTTACAATTCATTCTCAAAAACACATAAATCACTTTAAGCTGAAATGATTTTGTAAGGAGCGTGGGACAAAATTCCTTCACAGCACTGTGACAGATGAACTAGCAACAAGAGGAAACATTGGATTTCCTTCTTTTCACAAAATGTGGCATAATAAGCTATTGAATTAATGAGGGTAATTACTTTTTAAACATAGGACACTTTCCTTAATTAATAAATAAATAAATAAATAAATAAATAAATAAATAAATAAAAAGTATCAGCATTATTTTTTGGTTTATATATAATTTCATTCAGTTCATATGGTGTAGTTCAGAAAATCATGTAGAATAACCAGTTTTTCATAGCTCTTAATCAGATGAGATTTTAAATGTAAGATAGTGGGATTCACAATATTTGTGTATGCAACTGATTGAATAGGAAGGGCCATGAAAAACAATCACCATTAATGCTCCTTGAAGAAACCAGTGAAAGCTTCTGTGTAATAGCACACCTGCCTTTGCTTGCCATTACAAAAATATTATAAGATCAACCACATACCAACTATATACTGTACATAATGACCAGATAGTAATTTAATCAGATTTGACTGGACATTTTGTATTCAAAAGTAGTTCATGTTCTTTCCCTAAATGAAAACCATACTTGTCATTTGGTCTTTTTATTTCATTATGTACAGGTATGTACTGAATGTTATGTTCAGTTCAGAGGGTGCACAAAAGAGCAGAGAAAGGGCTTCTAGGTAGAGCGAATGTGGGAGTCAGCCTGCCTTTGTGCCTGTGGGTGGGCTGCATTGTATTTAAAGGGGTCACACTGAGGTCTACAGATTGGCCAAGGCAATATTCTGGATCAACATTTACCTTCCCATGGATTACAAGCTATCTCCTGACAAGTGTGGTTATGTTTACTCGAATAGTCTTAAAATACAAAAAAAGTGAAAACAACATGCAGCAAGCATACTCATAAATATATTCAGTGTATAGCTTCTCACTTGTAATGAGGTGAAAACAACTTAACCAAGTTAATATAAATATAACTACGTCATCACTCTAATGGTAGCTCAGACTTTATTAATGCAAGTATATTCAAACAGTCGGCTAAATTCCAGGTTTACCTTTTTGGTACACTTTTGCCGTCCAATATGTTTTACCATTGTCTTGAATGGTCCCAACATATTCAATTCAAAATCAGCCACTTTTTGTTATTAATCTTATCAGGTAGTGTCATATTACAATTAGAAACTTTAAAAAAGGGATGCTTTGAAATTAAGATTCATTTTAGGAACTATATATTCCATACTTAAGTGAAATATTTAACTCTTATTGTCATGATATTATTGTTCAATTTTGGAGTAGCATTGTGGCAGAGAATTTAGCACAGAGGACTGAGAGAGCCAGAGACCTGTATTGAGATGCAGTCTGTTCACTGTCTGTAAGAGGTCTGTGTATTCATTCAGTATTTTGGAGGGGGTCCATCAACAGTTTCCATCAACATCCAAAAAATGTTCACATTAGTTTAACTGATGCCTTTAAACTTGCCCAGCATGTCTGAGTGGCCATGATGGAAGGGCGCACTCACTACACTGAGGCCTAACCTGTCTGATAAGTTCTGGCACCTTGTGACCATTCAATGGTCATTATAATTTTTTATAATGTCTGCAGCTCTTGCACTGTCACAAATAATAATATATTTGTATATTCTTCATATATTACATTTCTTACCTTCATTTACTCCATTCAATCATTCTACATGAACAAAGCACACAAACAAGTTTTGCCCAACGAAGTATCCTGCTGTTTGCATGAATCTTTTTTATTTACACACACAATCCAGTATTTATAGGTCATCATTACTTAAACATAAAAGGATCCATTAAATATTTGGATGCAGATGGTATGCTGCCTAAATGCCGAGATAAAATATATCATAAAAGGAAGACATATATTGCAGACAGATGTTTCCTCTTGTCAAAACACATGCTGCAATTTAAACTAATTTTGTAACATTTATTTTTCATGTATGTTTTCTTTCAGTTTTTATTTTTTATGTATTAGCTGGCTCTCTGCCTGTAAATTAAGGGTGCATTTTATTGCTGAGACAACTCAATCTTCTTGATGTAGGACCTAGAAAATGATAGCAGTGGATGAGGTGTTTTTTTTAATTGTCATACATAAAATATAGCAGAAATAAATGAATAAATTAAAAAAGCCTAAAAAAGGAATGTTTAAGAGGATAACCCTCTTATCCAGTTGATCTGAGGAGAAGTTGGTGGTTGTCTTGTCACTAACTCTAGCTCATCACTGGGCAAACTCATGGACACATCCACACTCTTTCGTGACAGACAAATTAAACTAATAGGCATATATACTGTATCTTCAGTATGTGGGAGAAAATGCTTGAAGAAAAACCTATGCACACATGGGAAGAACATACAAACTCCACACAAAGTATGACCGAGATCTGACGTGAACCCAAAACTGTGGGGCTGTGAGGCAGCTGTTCTGTCACCCAAAATCAATGTTATAGCCCCATCATTTTTAAATGCTGTATACTCAGCATCATCTAGGCTTGGATACTTACTATAATTGCTGAATTTTCTAATCCTAGGTTACCACTTTTCACATATATGAACTGCTGTTGAATTTATATCACTAGCACCAATGCTTTCAGCACCCTGAATCAATGCTTTGTTTGTGCCTACCACGTACTTTATGCATTAAGGCCCACTTCTTCCATGTGGTTAATTCAAATCTTTCAATTTGTTTGCTACTTTTCATATTTATTTCCTTTGTTTTATGTCATTTAACTTCATCTTTGCTTAACCCCTTAGATCAAAGAGGTTGCATTTCAAACTTTTGGCTGTATCTTTTAAAGTTTTGGCTCTTCCTTGTTTCTTGTTAGTAATCAGGCAGATAAGATAGATATATAGATAGACAGAACTTTATTTGTTCCCAGGGGGAAATTTGGCTGTTCATATAAGCTCTATAAATAAAGAAACACATAAATTGGTAGGTAAGTAAGTAAGTGTTATGTAGTGTTATATATTCATCTTGATTTGTAAATGTCAAGGGGTATCCTGTTATTTCTTATATGGTAAACAGCATGATTGTGTGTGCATGTGTAATATAAAAATGGGGTGTGGAGTTTAAAGCAAATAGTGTCTACGGAATGAGCGATAGAGAGATCAGTTTGTGAGTAAGATATAAGCGTTTGTTTCAGTTTCGTTAAATAAAGTGTACCTGTTGTTCATCACCCTGTGGGATTGGTTGTATTTAGACGTATAAGAAGATAAGAATATATAACAGTAAGTAAGCAAATAAATAAATAAATATACACACACACTTTGGTCTGAACACAAAAAGCAAGAAAATTAAAAAGAAAGAAAAGTTCTCACATGGCTGTCAAAATCACAGTGAAGCATTATATGAACATATTGCTGTTGGTATAAAGTAGCGTTACTTGACAGATTTCTGCTGAAAAATTCATAGGCTGAACATGCTCAGATTTAGTGTGTCAGAGAGAGGATGTGCAGCAGCTTATGTCTGTGCCCTCAGACTGGAATTATTTTCTAATATATATATATATATACAAGAGGGAGCTGCAGGGAGGACCGAGGACTTCTTCGTGCCCTATGACCCGGAAGTTCGTC
>JANRMT010027041.1:65050742-65096774 GCA_026402145.1 Polypterus bichir lapradei
CCAGGAGGAGCTCTCCCAACAGCAGGATCGTCCCCCGAGGTCTAGCAGGGACTTATGGACTTTGTAGTGTTTATACACAGCCCTGCTGGATACCTTGGGGACCACCAGGAGTCGCTGTGGGGGGGCTTATAGGCTCTGTGATGCCGTATGACCCGGGAGTACGTCACGGTCACGTGACAGGAAGAAATGTCGTGCTCCCGGGTAGAAGTGGTGGATTGATTGCCCAGACCCGGAAGGAATAAGGACTGCTGGGACAGGAACACCTCCGGGTCAGGGACTATAAAAGGACGATGCCTCAGTCCAGACACTGAGCTGAGCTGGGAGGTAGAGGAGCAAGTGTCTGGGCGAGGAGGAGAGTTTATGGTGATTTATGAGTGTGATAGTGTGATAGTGTGGAAGGTTCTTGGTGCACTGAGAAAAATAATAAAGAGTCTTGGACTTTTATCCGGTGTCTGGAGTCATACCTGAGGGTTCAAAGGAGCACTAGCGCCCCCTACTGCCACAATATATATATATATATATATATATATATATATATATATATACACACACACACATATATATATATATATAGTGTATATAATGTGGCATACTGCCAGGGCTCTTTCCTAGCTGGGACACCTATATAATGGAAGGACCAGGGGAGCGAGTATTTTTAGGACATTACCTGCCCCAGGATGCTAGAGGGCAGCCACCCTGGGTTGCAGCAGTACCTCGGACTTCCACAGGGTTCCTGGCGAGTTGGAGTTTGGATCAGCCCTGCTTGGTTCCGTGGGCGCCACCAGGGGGTACATTGCAGGAACGGCTGAGCTTTGTGTGGCAACACTTCCATCACTGCTGGAAATGCTGCCGAAGGAAGGTCGTTGAGCACCTGGAGCACTTCCAGGTGTCCTATAAAAGGAGCCAGCTGCCACTACTCCAAGAGCCGGAGTTGGGAGGAGGTGGACAAAGCTTGCTGGAGAAGGAGGAGTGGAGGAGAAGAGTGAGAGAGAAGAGAAAGAAAAAGAAAAAAGTGTGCAGGTGGGAAACGAGTGTAGGCTTTACCACAAAGAAAAAAATAAAACGTGTGTGCTGAACTTAAGTTCTGTGTCTTTCTGTGTCGGGTTTGGGTTTCAGGAGTGTCCACTATAGGCCACATTATATATATAAAACACCTCATTGAATTGTGGGGTGTGAACGCCATCTTTCAAGAACTATACTGATTTGTTTACAACAAGGAATATCAGTAATAGTAACTTACTGTGAGAAACCACAACTCTTTTGCAAAAGCAAAAGCAAATGGACAGAAATAATTGAATAAAAGTCAGGCATTCGGACCAGTTTTCTGGGCTTTGGATTTGGCCAAGAATGTCCATTTCTAATGTATCGCTAACAATAATGTATCTATAAATAGTATACATACAGTAGAAAGGTCTCTGTGCCCATTTACTCCAAAATATTGGGTGGGGTTGAAACTTGGAATCAACACCTTCTATCTTCTGGGGGGTTTCTCAAACATAATGTAACACTTTACAGCTTTCATTAAAATGTCATTGCAAACATCAAATAATGCTTCACAAATTAATGTACATTTTAGTAGTTAAAAATGTATTTTCATGATGATTGACATTTTAATAACACTTTAATAATTCTCATTAATAAGTCATTAACAAATATTATACATGGGTGTTTTATATATTTACAAATCATTTATTTTTTAGTTGTTTTCACAATGTCTAATCTATAGTTGAAAGCATTCCTACATTTTAACTCTTTGTAAAATTTTACAAATGAAACTAACAAAAGTTACTGTAACGTGTTACTACATAATTTTCTTCAAATCTAAGTTTTTTACTGCTGATAAACCTGTTAACATTACTCTACAGGCCTCTTAAATCTTTCAAACATCTGTCCATCCTCCAGTCCATTTACTTAGTTTGCTTGTGTGGAAGAAAAATTAGACTTAGGGGTCACATAGTCATTTAGGGTAAAGTGTTTTGATATGCATTCAATATTAAAATATAGCATTCACCTAAAAGGAAACGGGTTATTATATGTCAGAAACTTGTTCAGGCATATCAGGAAACCAGATCAAGGTCAAGTGAACAACAAGAGGCAAAAATGTAATACACAAAGTGCACTGAAAGATGATTAAGAGACCAGATGACCTGTATTCAACAAGATTGGACAGTTGTTATATACACAGAAATTTCAAGGGAGGTGAATCAACCAAAAGGGTATAAAAAGAAGAAGAATATGATAAAATAGACTACTTTTTTATAAGTAATTTAAGTAGAAACCAACGAACCAACCAGAGTAAATGTATGCATTGATTGACACTATTATGTAAATTCAGTTCCTTATAAAATAGGCCTATGCCTTTAATATGTGACCATTCTCATCAGACTGTAACAGACTGCTTTAAGAGATGCTCCCTCCTCAGCTTGGTGCTGCTGGTGAAATAAATGACACAGATGGACAAGCTTTTCTCTTGCCTAATTACTGACTAAAAGATTTTATCGGACTTGTCTTATTATAGGATACGTTTCTTTCTTTAATTAAGACGTTGATTTCTACCACACTTAATGCAGCCTTTGGGTAGCAGGGAGGCAGAGCCAATCCCATGAAACACGATTCAGGAACAAAATGAGAATAAGGTGCCAATCCATGGTAGAACCCCCTCAAGTAAACCTACACTGACTTGCATACAGATAATTTTAAATTGCTAATTGTAGGCAATTCAAGTGGCTTCTTTTGATAGCTGTACTGATACACTGCTTGGAGATTTTGTGCTGCTCTCTATATTTTAGTATGAAACCATTTTTGTGTCACTCTGCTCCATTACCATCGTCTACTGTTTTTATCAAAAAAAATAAAAATGCAGGAGTTCATGGAGAGAAATATTCTTTGATGAGTGTGTCTTCTGGTCCTGAAGATCTGCCTGTGCTTCCTTTGTCAGCATTGAAACTTATGAGTACAATGTAAAATTTGGAGTTGAATTAGACCGCATTTGACACAAACTGATTAGGAGTGTCTGATTCCATTCTTTACCTAACATTTTAATTGACAGTTCCATTCTCAATGTTGTGTTATATTATCCATCCATCCAATTTCTTACTCGCTATATCCTAACTACAGGGTAACGGGGGTCTGCTGGAGCCAATGCCAGCCAACATAGGGCGCAAGGCAGGAAACAAACCCCGGGCAGGGCGTCAGCCCACCGCAGTGTGTTATATTTTCTATAGGTTAACTCTAGTGAGGAAATTGGTAAAGTTTAGAGTTGCCAACATTTCAATGGAACAGCCTTAGCTGAGGTGTGAACTACAGTGTGCTGCTTAGATTGTTTACTATGGCCATTCCTGGGTTCTTGCTTTTGGTAGACTTAAATCCTCCACAGTGGTTTCTGGTCCCAGTCCTAGGGGACCCCCCTGTGGGATTTTTGGTTCTAACTAGTGTCACGATCAGCACTGTTTTTTTTTTTTCTTTCTAAACTCAGAATAATAGGAAAAAAAGACCAATGAGTTCAATTAGAGGTAAAATGGCACACTGACTTCAGTTCAGGGATCTTCAACAATTGGAATTGGAAACCTCTTCTCTACACTTTTGGCTTTTTCATTTCACTTTAGAGTTTGCTAGTATGACACATTTAATTCTCCCCAAGTGTAACTCATGTTTCTTGCTTTCATTTCGTTACTTGGTGCTCTGACTTCTTGTTTTTAGTTTAATTTATTCCAGCTTGGCCAAGATAAACTCTGCTTCCATCTTATTTTTTCTTTTTAAGCTTTTCTAATATGATTTAATTAACTTCTTCATCTAAAACCCTGCTTTTATCTTTCAATTTAAAATTTTCATCTTTAATGTCTGGTTGTCATATCCAACTGAGGTACATGACTTCCCACCAATACCTTGGCACACTGCAACCGGCAATGCCTATCTGACCATCACATCCCCACCATTTCATTACTCAGGCCAATTTTTAACTACCTTAGAAGATCTGCTTGTATCCTTACCCTGGCAGGCCATCTCAGTGTTTGAAAGTTAATGTATCAGTAATTGACTGAAATACATGAAGAGGAATCTACTGGTATATCAGCTGAAGGTAAAGACAAAGAAATGAAAGGAAAACATTACTGAAAAATTTGGGTTGCCTATGGGTTGTGTTACTCTGCAACCATTTGGCTATGTTCTGAGAGGTTGCCTTTCTGGATTTCAGAAATGGTTTGTGTGCCATTGTGGACCATCCTGTAAAATGAATGTTGCTGGCTAATGTCTCCCGGCAAATGTTAAAGCACTTGAATTGGGGAGTGCCAGATGAAACAGCATGTGAAACAGTTGGGGCTGCATAATTGTCCATGAAAATGTGAGGACTGTAGTGAGGGTGGAAAGAAACGGGAATTACAAATCATAACAATTTCATTCTTTAGTTTTATACAAGGTCTACAGTTCCCATAAACATGTCTGAGAATGGTTATCTTTGCATTTGCTACACTGAAAATGCTTAACTACTGCTGAGTATGGTTCAGTTTGTGTTGTATTTAATGCATTAGACCAAAAACAGAGGTGGAAGTCTGTAAAATATTCACAGCACAATCTACCACTAGGAAGCTGTCTCATGGCCTAATTTAAATATTTTGTCACCTAATTTCATCTCACATTTGTGTTAAAACACTGGTGTGGGAAAATTATTTTGGTTGGGGTTGCAAAAAAGAGGAAGAAAACCCTTGATAATGTAGTATGAAAGTTGGTGTGTCAATTGTTTCAATCTGTACTAGTTGTGTTGGTATCACAGGGGGTACCTATTGGCAATATTTTCTGGAAGCAACTAACTACCTGCACATCATTATGGTATATGTGAATGAGCAATTTTCAAGGTAGGTAATCATTACGCAACACAAGTAAGAGGCACACCAGCAGCAGTCATTTTCCCCTCCTGTGTAAAGATATAAAGATTCTGTCAACACACATAAAGATGCTGTCATCTGATTAGATGGCCCAACATAGTGTCGATTGTACAGTGACCAAGAGGCAAGGGTGGCCAGTTGGTCTAGTTCTCCACAACTATAACTATGTCTGGCTTTGTCTGTTAGAACTGATTGTGGCACCTCCAAAGATTTATTTTCTCCAGGGATGCTTCTGACTGGAGTTTTTATTTACCTGTCCTTTGTTGTCATCTGGCAATACTTCAACAATTAATTCATGGACAGACACTGCTGAGCCCCATTTATGTTAATCAGTTTTGAACTACTTTGTTTCCTGTCTATTTAAATTAATCTCCACCTTTAAATGTTCTCATTATGTATTAATTTGTAAAGTTTACATATGTATTTAACTGTGAACTTGTCACAGAACACTGGACTTTGATTCAGTGAAAAATGCTTTACAAAAAAAAAAGTGAATTGAAGCTGGGGCAGACTGACTATACATCTCTCACTGCAAAAAATGAATATACAAAATCCAACAAAAAAACTTTAAATGGGAGTTGTTTTGCTTGTATTTAGCAAAAATATCGGCCAAAGGGGTAAAGAAAATTTACTTGACAAGATTTCTGAAAATAACCTAAACAATCATCGATAATTCTAAGAATAAGGAAAAACAATTTAAATACATTTCATTTGGGTTAGATTTCATTTTTTTCAGTGTTCTGACTCTTTCTTTCTCCTATAGTTCCTACTGAATATTGTGGTGTTGATGAAAGAAAGAGTAACAGGCTTTACAAAATTGGTAGTTCTTCAGTTTTTTACAGTTGCAAATAAAATCAAGTCAAAACAAAAAATAAAAACACACGTTTTCCCTTGTTTGTGGACCAGCAATGGTCTAACCCAATTTCAGTCACACTCTGCCAGATTTTTAAGCATCTCAATTTGCCTCTTGACCAATCAGAAGGTAACAAATCATGTCAAACCACAAACATTTGTAATGAACAGAAACACTTTAGTATTCGGGCATCTTTACCTGCTGTCACAAACTCAACAAAAGAAGCCAAAAAAAGGCTTGTGGCAGCCACTCGTATATTATTTTCCTGGCTGCAAAATAGTGAAGAGTTGTGTATATGTTTGAGTCCAGAACAGAACTGACTTGATATGAACAAAATGGCAGTTTTAAAGACAGGTACAGGAAGTGACTTCATCAAAGGGACTGAAACCGTAAGTGATGTCATCAAGGTCAGAACCAGAAGTGCCATTATCAGGGCCAGGCGGGATTTCCCGTAACTGGTCTGTAGAGAAGTGAGAAAAAGACTCAGTGCACTCCACCACCTTCTGGTCTGGCTCAGAAATACTTTTATTCAAGCCCTTTAGCTACCTGCCATGTACACGTGTGTGACACTGCTTGTAAAAGATTAGTCGACAAAGGAGGAAACCATGACGCTGGCCGCCAGTGCTTCAATGATGTCGGTTGAGACAAGTGTCCCAAACACCATCCAGCCTTTTATGCATAAGCAATGCAGGAGCAAGGTCCAGTTGGAGACATTGGTCAGGTTCTTGAGACTGATAATATACAGTAGAATGTTTAGGTAATATATAATAATCTTTTACAATTTACTATGAGTATATATTTGAAGCCATAACAGAATGAATTATTAAACACAAAGAAAAAGATTGGATGTAACTCAAGTGTTATCTAAATGTATCTTAAAGCTGAAAGCGCAAGGGTTCTCTGACTCATCTTAGAGAAGCTACGAATATAATTTTCTAAGGTTAGAATGAGGTAAATGAGTGACGAACACCCCTCCAGAAAGCATGGAAAAACTGACGGGAAAGCCCATACACCCCTTCTATGAAGCAGTGCTAAGATCAGTAGGACAATCTGCAAAATACCCCTCTTAATCGGTGTTCAGAATAATGGGAGAATTAAAGAGAATCAGAAATTACTGGTGGCATTAGTGGATTGGAGGAGGTAATAAAGTTCTGTATATTAAGAGTTAGATGATGTGATGTATTAGATGAGGTAATGTAATCAGAAAAAAAGTATAAAAGCAGACAAATTTGCATAACTCTGTGCAAATAAAGAATTGTACCGCATTCTTACCTGGGCACCATGACTGGCTTCTGTAAAGATTGAGGAAAGTTTTTCCACGACAAAAGACGCTCAATACAATTTAAAGAACCATTTCTACCTGGATCATGAAATGGGTGGTTGTTAAGTTCATCATTGCCAGTGTTATGTTAAATAGGGAGTAAAAGATGTCTTTATTCACCATCTACTTACTTTAATATCCTTGATTATACAGTATAACTGCATTCTCCTTCTCAAGCTTGTTACTGTTAGTCAATTCATTCGGATGTTGCAGTTGCTAATGCCCTCCATAATGTCGTGATGTAGTTTACTTCAGCATTTCTCATTCTTTGTCATGGAAACTCACAGTGTCTGGTAGTTAACATTGTAACAGAAGTCCTAAAAATGTAATACATTGACTTGTTAAATTTAATTAATGCATTGGAGAGGATTGCAATGTTGAAGTCTTTCTTTTATTGCCTCATGATCTCTTAAGCTCATGTGGTTTTCAACTGTTCCCATGTGTAGAAGAACCCCATTCCTGTTGTGGATCTTTAACACTATCTGTAGTCTTCAACTGCCTCTACCCTAGTGTCATGCCACAGTGATATCACTTCTGCTTTTATAATTTCTTATCACTTTGCTTACCATCTACACTAGTTACATCTCTAAAGGAAAAAAAAAGATGAAATAGCTGGTCAACATTTACAATCAAAACAGTTCTCCTAGTTCACAAACAGTCAGCATTTATGGAGTGCCATGTTCGTACAACAACAACAACAACAATAACAACATTTATTTATATAGCACATTTTCATACAAAAAAATGCAGCTCAAAGTGCTTTACAAAATGAAGAACAGAAAAATAGAAGACACAATAAAAAATAAACATAAGTCAACATTAATTAACATAGAATAAGTAAGGTCCGATGGCCAGGGTGGACAGAAAAAACAAAAAAAAAAACTCCAGAGGCTGGAGAAAAAAAATAAAATCTGTAGGGATTTCAGACCAAGAGACCGCCCAGTCCCCTCTGGGCAATCTACCTAACATAAATCAAAAAGTCCTCTTTGTATTTAGGGTTTTCATGGAAGGACTTGATGATGATGGTCACGTAGACTTCTGGCTTTCAGTCCATCAATGCTGGAGCATCATGATGCTTTGAGTAGGTGGTGGTGGCACAAGCCGCCACCACAAAGAAACCGGAAAAAGAAACAGAAGAGAGAGTAGGGGTCAGTACAGATTTTGGAGCCACTATGAATAGTTATTATGATGAATTGAACATACAGAGTATCAGTATTAAGTTTAAGTGAAGTTATAAAAAGGCCCTGTTAAAGTAAAGTGTTTTTAGCAGTTTTTTAAAGTGCTCCACTGTATCAGCCTGGCGAATTCCTATTGGCAGGCTATTCCAGATTTTAGGTGCATAACAGCAGAAGGCCGCCTCACCACTTCTTTTAAGTTTAGCTTTTGGAATTATAAGGAGACACTCATTTGAGGATCTGAGGTTACGATTTGGAATATAACGTGTCAGACATTCCGATATATAAGATGGAGCGAGATTATTTAAGGCTTTATAAACCATAAGCAATATTTTAAAGTCAATCCTGAATGACACAGGTAACCAGTGTAATGACATCAAAACTGGAGAAATGTGCTTGGATTTTCTTTTCCTCGTTAAGATTCTAGCAGCTGCATTCTGCACTCGTTGCAAGTGATTTATGTCTTTTTTGGGTAGTCCTGAGAGGAGTGCGTTACAGTAATCTAGTCTACTGAAAACAAAAGCGTGAATTAATTTCTCAGCATCTTTCAATGATATAAGAGGTCTAACTTTTGCTATGTTTCTTAAGTGAAAAAATGCTGTCCTAGTGGTCTGATGAATATGCGATTTAAAATTCAGATTACAGTCAACAGTTACCCCTAGGTTTTTTACTTCCGTCTTAACTTTTAATCCTAATACATCAAGTTTATTTCTGATAACCTCATTGAATCCATTTTTGCCAATTACTAAAATTTCAGTTTTCTCTTTATTTAGTTTGAGAAAATTACTATTCATCCATTCAGAAATACCAGTGAGACATTGTGTTAGTGAATCGAGAGAGTCGGAGTCATCAGGTGCTATTGATAAGTACAGCTGTGTGTCATCAGCATAGCTGTGGTAGCTCACAGTTCGTAATTAAAGTTTATGCTTTATTTTAACAAGAAATAAATCATAAGCAAAAAATGTCTAGCTCTTTTTAAACACCACTGCACTAAATGTATCAAGGAGTTATTAAATGATATTCATACACTCTCTAATGCATAGGGGAAAGAGACACATCTATTATGAACACTGCAATTGTTTATATTGTTTGAGACTAAACTAATGCTAATGCTGGAAGTGGCATCAAGATTCATACTGAAACACAATTTCAAATTCCCTAAAGGAACATTTTCTCTCTTGCCTACTGGATTAACCTGCATAGAATTGGTTGATCTTAGTAATGTAAATTAATGTGGGCTGTGAACGCCTTCTCTGTATCAGCTAATACAGCTGGTAGTTGTGCAGCTCTCGTGCTTGGAAAGCTCTGATTTTTGTTACCTATTTCAAGCTGTTCAAATGAGTTGCATTGTGCATCTTACAGATTGGAAGACTTTTGGGGGTGAGTGATTTAGATAATCTCATTTTAGCTTTTTGTAGAAAATGATTCAAAATGCAGCTATCCTTGCCACAGGCCTGTAAGAGGGTTGTGAAAGCAATATGAAAAGAGCTAAAGTAAGGGTAATAAGCTCCCTTCAGGAATAATGTACTGTATTTGTGCAATATATTTTACAATGCCAAATCAGAAAAAAAACAATCAAAAAAGTAATCCACTGTAGTCTATTTACTATTTTTAAAGCATGGTTATTACTGAGGTCTTGGCACATAACATAACACTGTCAAACCTGCTTAAGCCTATTCTATATACAGTAGGTTCATAAGGTTACTATTGCCATGTGTCCAGATTGAGCTATATGTACAGGATAATAGACATTACATCTGAAAATTCAATGTGGCAACTCCTGACAAGAGAAGCTGAAAGAAGAAGAATAGACAGTGCATCTGAAAATGTCATGAAAGTCTATTTTATTGCACAATAGTGATATTCACTTACAGTTCTTAGACTTACATTTGAGTCTAGCTTGAGACATTTTCTATGCAGAATCTGCATGCTTTACTAAATTCAGGTTTCTCTTATTCTGTGATTTCCTACCACAGACTAACAAAATGCATGGCTCTGTATCAGTGAGTGTAGTTACATTTCATTCTTAAACAACCCTGCTCTCAAACATGATACCTTTGTCACCATGACCAGACAATTTTAGTTGACTTCTACAGCAATTACAGTACATGAGTGGATGGCATTCCACTTCCAACTCCAAGGATTTATTCAGTATGCTAGTGTTTTGTCCATTTTGAATTCTGCTCCCTGGTGGGATAGGGTTAGCGTTTCAAGTTTCCTGAGTGTGAGGTTTGGACTAGCTTGGACACTCTTTCTGTTTAGTCTGTACACCTTTCTTTGTTCCTATTTTTTTTTTTTTTTTTTTCAGGGACCCTATTCTTCTTCTTTCCATATACCAAAGATGTGCATGTTAATTGATTGGCGGCTCTAAATTGTACTTGTATAAGAGGGTGTGGATATGTGTGTTAGTATTGTTGCAAACTGGAGCCGGTATCATAACCATAAAGGGCTGAGGCCACACAGACACAAGCTTTACTGAACAGTAGGCCTTCAACCATTCTAGGCTTAATCTCCACGCTAGAGGTCAGCTTCTTGGCATGGCGAGCCTACACGGAAAAAGCACTTAATAGCTCCCCAAAAACCTGACAAGAGGGAAGAAATGTAAAAAAAACTGCAGGCTTATAAAGGGAAGTAACAACAAATCTTTATAAAAGAAAAAATATTTCTTAATAAAATAAGAAAAATGCAAGAATAAGCTCAAAACAGCAAAAGGAGAGAAAATGGTATTGCCTAAATGCAAACCTGAAGCAAACAAGTCCCAATATGTTAATGAAATCCTAGTCCACAGCAAAAAAGGTCAGAAAAATTCAGGAATACAAATGAAAAGAAGACGATTCACACAAAGCAACTCCACATAACAAAAGCATGATGGGTCTCCACAGAATGATCCTTGATCCTTCCCTTATAAAGGTCAAAGGAGGACTCAGCAGCTGGTGAGATCATGGTGGCCCAACCGCTTTTGGCTACACCCACAAAATTCATGGAACATAAGGACATTTAGGGACATAGCACATAACTACTAAAATGATATAAATAATATAAAATATGAAAAATAAAAATTCATAATTAACAAAAACATCTATAAAACAAAAAATACATTAATACTGAACAAGTGTGCCTTGTGATGACTGGCACCCTATCCAAGATTGGTTCCTAACTAATGCCCAGTTCTACCAGCATACTGAACAGGAATAAACAGGTTTAAAAATGGTTACATGAATGGACAGTTTCTTCCAGTCTTTCTTAGTTTTCCTAATATGCCTACTGATTTCATCTAATCCATTTTTGCAGGATTTCCATCTTGAACTGGTCCTTTTATGGTATCAGCAATGGTCACTTCAATTACCTGTTGACAGGCTTATCATGGTCGTAAATCCTGTGTTTTATCTCAAACCTTTTGGCATAAATTCACCCTTTAAAACAGACCCTAATAGTGGTGGTCTAAATTTGCTGTATAAGGTTCTTCACTTTGAAGCTCTTCTTCTCTCCGCGTTCTGTGATATAAAATGACTTCATATTTGCAAGCGGAGACATGGAATATAGTTTTGACATCGACTTCTTGATGTCTGACAGATGTGTGCACACGTAGGTCCTATAATTTAGTAAGACTGTGATCTGGGTTAAGTGCAGTCTTGCACCTTATTGCTAACAAGGCCAGGAAGAAGAGAGCACCAATGGAAAATGGAAAGTTGGGTGCACTTTTTAATTATTGAGAATACATTGTTGAAATGAATCTCCACAAAGTAGCTCACTGTTTAATAAAAATACTGCTTATAAACCTAAAACTAGTGGGAACAGTTTCTTAAATATACTTTAAATTTAGTTTTGGAAATTATATTACAGAAAATGTACTTAACTTTGTACAGGCAGATCCTTCAAACAATGTTTCTGCGTATTCTAATTTCAGAAAGCATGTCTTTTTTTTCAAATGCAAATAAACTTTGAAAGGTTCAAGACTGACAAAATCAAGGCATCTCCATGGAGGACAGTGTGAACTATAAATTTCACAAGCTCACGCCAGGCTTCAGGGTTGTTACATAGCTGACAGTTCCTGTGTCGATAAGATGAAAGAACCAGTTAGCCCACTGTGCTTTGGGGTTGAGCTTGTGACACATACATACAAGCCCGACTGAGCATTACCAATCCCATGATATATAAATGTGGTGGACAGGATATTTGACATGAAACCATGAGCAACAGGTTCCATAGATGTACTAAATGCAAATTACAGTTGGAAATGTCAGAAAGAGTGGATTGCCAAGCATTGTAGAACTAATCCAAGAGGTAGTCATCAAGTAAGGTGCCACTGCAGTGTTAACTGCCTTCTTACTTTTTTTGTTTCAGTGCCTTACTATCAATTTAATGGCTGATTTAAATTAGCTCAGGCATTTTCGATTGCAAGAAGTGGGTCAAGCAAAACAGCCTGGGGACACCTCCTGGGTGAAAATCTAATCATTGATTGAAGCTCTAATTTGCTTTTCTATTTCTGGTGATTTTTTTCTTTCTTTATTTTAAGCATGGATGCCTTTTTTCTTCATTAAAAATGTCATAAGCAGTCTGGCTCCGGCAATCATTTAAGATGTGTATCTAATGAAATAATAAATTTAACTAACTTGATAAATAAATACATAATAAAGGCTACCTTCATATTTTCTTCAAAGGCATTCTTCATGTTGTTGTTTTCCCCGTGAAAGGCCTTGAAACAGCCCTGGGATAATCTGGTATTATTGCATAACATGAATTATGCATGAACTGGTAAATGCATTATTTTTTTGTTGGAGGAGATGGACTAAAATTAATAAGGTTCTTAGGTTCCTAATTAAGGGGGTAGAGCTGAGGGCTTATCCAGCGAGTAACATTCACAGGCGACTGTCCTAAATTAGCTAGGACATCTTGTAGATTAAAACAATTTTTGCTGCATCAAATAAGAATTGTTTGACTTCAGTAATGAGTGGATGGCTTTGCAATTCGGGTCTGATGTTTAGAATGGGATGGGACAAAAACCAAATAATGCAGGAAATAAATAAAGTGTTCTGGCAAAGCACTGATAGCATTATCATAAGCAGCACAAATTCTATGCTAACATACTGAGCAAAAGACTAATCTTTGCATTATTATAAAAATTAATCTTGTGTTACTGTGAATTATTTTAATAGCTTTTATAAAACAAAATAGAGGTGGCACTTTAGATTATGTGCTTTAAGGGCTTGCTAGATTGTGTCTATAACTATGTAAAAACAAACAAGGCCTTTGTTAATGCCTTGTTACATAGCTATAAATAACTGGAAGATGTACTACAGGCAACTCCTATTGTAAATTGCGACTGATGCTTTTGTAAGTCTTACTGATATCAACTGTTAAGATCTTGTTACACAGCAGTTACTGAAATATAGATGCACCTTAAAAGAGTATTTCCCTTGCACACACTGTAAACATAAGGTTTAAATCACACATGAATATATTTTAAATGATTTCTGTCAAACACAGATGGGGTTATCTAGAGAGCTACATTTTTTCCTCATGACTTGCCAATCTATTCCCATCTATTTGCTGAATTTATTTGTTTTAATCCAACACTGCAGACAAGTGGAACCTATCCCTGCAGCATCAGGTACAACACCCATGGGACTCCAAACCACTTCAGACCACAGTTATGCACACAACTGCACCTACACTGAACCCAAGCATATTTGGTTTGCCAAATGATCTAACTTGTATGTCTCTCAGATGTGGGCTGAGAAAACAGAACCCTTATAAAATCAACATACAGTGGGTAAGTATCGGTGCACTTTGATCAAGTTGTAATTGTTTGATTTGTAATTTTAAACTTTGGAGCAGAGGGGTAAATCAAGGAAAAATGTGTCTTTGTCCCAAGCATTATGGGGAGCACTGTAGATCCTGGCAGAATGTACAAACTCAGAACAGACAGCAAATGGCCTTGGATTTGTATCATGGACTGCATTTCAGTTTCTCCATGCCACCCTGTGCCTTGCAATCGACCACTGTAAATGAAAACTGAACTAGCATTGTTTGTTTATCCTGAAAGAAATTGTAGGCTCTGGCTGGCATAGTTCAGTTTCTGGTATGAGAGAGGTTTTTTTTCTCCACATTTCATGCTATACATTTTTACTGGTCTTTCATAATCTTTTCTGCTGATCTTAACCAATGCTTTGGTATTATGTAGAGCTGAACACAGCAAAAGAATGTGGTTTGATTTCCTACATATTTTACGTGGCAGTAGGCTAATGTACATGGTGTGGACTTTCACATCATGTTCTGGTCTCTAATGGTGTTGTTGGTAGGCAGATGATTCATCTCACCCTTGTCCTTTCCTCTTCCTCGTTTTTCTAGAGGGCACAGCTAAACTTTAGATAACTTGAAGAATACTGCAGTATTGTAAACAGCTGAGAGTGCAATAATTACACATAACATTTCACTGTAACTACTTTTCATTTGAGGTTATCTGGAATTGCAGATATCTATTTCTAAATCCCAGCCATATCACTGGCTGAACTGATTAGAATATTCTGTCCATACTGTCAAACATTCTTTTTATTAATGAACTCAAAATTTACTGAGAGGTATATCAAACAAAAAGTGGGCTCTTGCACTCACACAGGGATCTGTGTGTTTCCCATGTATTAAGGTTTTGGAAATGGGTCCATTAATTCAGATGCAAAAGAGATAAAAGCATACAAATTTTACAAAGTTGTGTAGTAGTATGTCTCACAACTCCAGGGGCCTCATGCATAAACGGTGCATACACACAGAAATGTTGCGTACAAATGTTTCCACGTTCAAATCGCGATATATAAAACCTGAACTTGGCATAAAGCCACGCACATTTCCACGGTACCTCATACCCTGTCATACGCAAGTTCTGCGCTCGGTTTTGCAGACTGGCGGCACCCAGCGTCAAAGCAGTGCTACTGTTCCTGTGTGGTTACCCTTTCTTTCTTAGATCCACATTCCTGACGCAGCTTTATAAATACACTGAAGCTAACCACATATTGTTTATTAGTGTAATGCATCTGATTGTAATTAACCTGTAACAATATAATGGTCCAGGGAACAGCCATAGTATTCCAAATATCATAAGTGCTTTAGCATTGTTACTGTCACTGCATCTTCTATTTCTTCTTTCAGCTGCTCCCGTTAAGAGTTGCCACAGTAGAACATCTTTTTCCATATTACTCTCACTGCACCACTCGGAGTATTTATATCACTATATCTGAGTGTAAATCATAGTACAGCAGCTGATTGGAAAGAGAATTGTCGGTATACAGCATCAAGCACACGCTGCCTCAGCAACGGCAAAACACTTCAGAGACTTTCCTGTACAGACCTCTCGGTTCAGAAACAGCTGCATCCCAAGAATTTAAACACAGTCAATCAGTCCATCAAGTGCTCCATGTAGATCTGTTTGTACTTATAAGTACAATCACCTCACTGTAAACTTGCACTACAGTTATAATATTGCACAACCTGTGCCACTTTATAAAGCGCGTATTTACATATGGTGACAATATTATTTTTAAGATGAAATGCAACAAAATATGTTGATTATATTATACAGATAAAACTTTAACTTAATTTAAATAATCTGTATTGTTAATAATTAAACATGTGAGGACACGGTGCCGCAGCACTAGCTAGTTCACGGATTGATCCTACCTCATGCTGTATTCTTACTGGGCTGGCGTGACACTGGAAGGATAGATGGATAGAATAATTAAACATGTACTACAAAGATATTTCAATGTTCCTTAAAAGTCTTGAAGAATTATCGTTTTGAACTTACAGATAGCTTAACATCTATTACAGAGCTGATTGTGTGGTGATTGGGTGTTTGGAGAAAGAAAAGTAAGGACAGGAATTGGAGGTTAGTACGTTTGAAAGAGACAGTACTGCTGCAATAATTTCATCGAAAGTCATGCACAATCACTGCGCCACCGTGTTCCCATGTTTAATAACATGCTTTCATTCCTATCATCATGAAAAAGATATCACATATACATCTCAGTATTTTAATTATTCAGAGAGCTGTAATATTACGAATGTAATGGATTCTGTGTCCTGTCGGAGAAAGAGAAAGCGCTGAAGCACGTAGTGATTCACACACATAGAGCACATAGAAGATCAAATACAAAACAAAGCATTTAACGTGCTACTTTAGTTACGATGGGATTTGAGAAACTAGTAAATTAAATGATTTTAAGATGAAGTTTATGATGTTCTACTTTAATGACAAAATAAACTAAAATCTCCCATTTCTGTTCAAATTATCCATGGAATTTGTGGATGGCTGCTTTATTTGTACATGAGTCCCAGTGAAAACCTGCTACAAGTTCCACCTGCTACATGTTGCTCAGTGATTCCTTTGTATTGTACCAAAAAATATCAACACTATTTTCTCTGCTGTTCAAACAGTTTTTAGGTCTGTTTGTACAAGAAATGAACATAGCTTTAGGTATATCATATTGTTGAAGAAACACAATATTTGAAAAAAATGCTTTTAAGATGTTGAAATATTTCAGAAAGGCAAATGACTCTCCTTGGAGATGGAAAGATCAGTACTGTATTTAGTTGTAGGGTAAGGAAAGAACAATATTTAATCATGCATAATCCAGTTCAGAGTTGATCAAAATATTATTATATTAATATTTATAAAAAAGTAAAGAGGAACTATCTTTTAACATTCATTCATATTTCTAAATGCATTATAATTCTGGAAGTAAATGTGGAGACTTAACCATTCCATGACAGCATTACATTGTCTTTTATTACAGTAAACTTACAGTGTAGTAAGGCATTTTTTCTGTGTACTCATTCTGTGAGTTGAAAACTGGTCTAAGTTAAGCACAGAATCAAGTAAGGCTTAAAATGAAAAATGAATAATTACCGATACCTCTACTCAACTTACAAAGTTATCGCAGAGTACGTAGGCCAGTAATTATGCTGTAATTAAAAGTATAAGTATAGTATATTTAAAATAAAAGACAGTATAAGGTGACTCTGAATATTGAACTGTTTAAACCTTAATGAACAGGTGCAGAGGAAGGGCTCTGTGGAGAAAGCAAGATGCACTCACCATCTGTCTGTCTGAAAATCACAGCTTCTTGCCAAAAATAAACAGAATATTGCAAAATTTTCAATAAATGAGTTGTCCTTAATAGCTGCTCAAGTGAGTTCAGCATGGTGGGTGCTCAAAATTTATTTCATAATTTCAACCTGTAACATTGTCATATGCATGGAAGGAAGTCCCAGCATCATGAACAAGTATGTGATATGAAGTGCTTTGTTTTATGTAATTTACTAACATTTAATTTGATCAATTATATTTTTAATTGCTGGTGTTATATTTATAGCATGAACACTATGAGTTAATAACAGACTGCGCAGGTATGGGGCTCCTTTTACTCGTACCACTTTACTCCTGTGCAGTTCAGGAAGTAACTGAATGGAAATGGAATTATCTGTTAGGAAATTATAAAGGCTGAGGCATAGTAAGTTAATTTCCTCTGCTGTGCTGCACTTTCTTTCATCTGTGCAAATCTCACTAAGACTATGACATATGAAACTGAATGGAATTAACACTTATATACAGATGACAAACCGAGTCTTACTCATTTACATTTGATTGAGGAATTGATTCTTTTGGGTGTCAACCGGTTTTGTGGTTTGTTGTTTACAGAGAACTTACATTGTTTGGCTTCTTGAAATCTTTCTCGCTTTCACTATTATACTTTGTATTTTGAGTACTAGAGGAAGAAATATAGAAAGAAAAGAAAAACAAGCAAACTTGAGAAAGAAGTAGAAAGCAAAGTCAGGACAGAAAGAATAATTGACACAGGTAGGTCTACTCTTCAGAAATAATGAGTTAAATGATAGCTTATGTCTGAGCACTGAAAAAAAATTCTTAACTTTAACTTAACTTCTTAACATGATAGCTTCAAAGCTCAAGATCAGCTTTGACCTAACATTTAATTTTTAGATACTGTATCTTACAAGATGTATCCTGATATCCCTATTGTTTTAATGCCAGTTCTTAAACGTTAGGGTCCATTTTTCTAATAGAGACTCAAAAGAGGGCATCAAACTTAGACTTGGAGGAACTTAGCGAAAGAGTGGAGTTCATCGTTAACTGTCTGTTTTTTGTCTTACCTTTTATATTAAAGACAAGGCTGTATGTTTCTACTAGCCCAGGGATCTCTACTAGTGGTGAGACATGTTTAGGAGGCATACCTGATGACAATGAATTTTGATAAAACTGGTGTACTTTCCAAAAGACAGCTAGTGAGAATAAGATGGCAGCCTGAGCACATCTAGTGGGCTCAGGGACAGAAACAGGTAGTGATGAGCAAAATAGTTTTTCACAAAATTGAATTTGCAGTGAAACTACAGTGTTTCGTTTCTCCAATAAATTATCAAGATAAATTGCATTTCATTTCCAGTGAAATTTGTACTACTCACAAAGAGATGAAAGATGTCTAGTTTCTGCCTGGAAACTTTTTAATGCATAATTTTTCATGCACCTGCCTCATATTTGTTATTAAAATAAAGATCTCTAAAGAAAAAAAAAAGTGAGCCTATCCTCAGCTAGGATATGGTGGTTGCTAGGCAACCATGACTAGTGGCTATTGGTGGCGGCAGCAACTTTTCCTGTACTTTGGAGAAAACTTAGTAGTGTGCACAATGTGTTTTAGTGTGTGTTCATGTGGAAAATATGCAGCATGTCAAATTTTTAAAAGCCATACTGCATTCCTCTGTGCTGAAGTAAATGATATAATAAAACAATAAAATAAATTAATAAGTTAAAAGGTGGTGTACCATAATGTTAAAATCATCACGTATCAAAAATGTACCAATCCTAAGTCAGCAAACTTGTAACCAATAAAGCAGGACATAGATGTCTATAGCAGTGTAATGCACAAGAACCACACTTTAAGACCTTCTGTCTAACTTAGTGTCCTCTTGTCCTCATTTAATACGAAGAACTTATAAACCACCAATCAAAATAATGAACAGAAAAAAGCCCCTTGTCATTTCTGATATGTCATGACAGTATTTGTATGTACATTGTAAAACAATAATAACATACATTGAATGGATCCAATTGCATACGTGAATAATTAAATAGACTTGACCTCTTTATTATTTTTATAATATTTCATATTGTTTATTTCACTAGTAATTTATTAAAAATGTTTTAGTTTGAGAATATGCCAGTAAAATAGAAAGGTAATATGATATCCAGAAAAAAGGTTACAACAGCTGTTAAAAATTGAAAAATGAATATATTTCAACCAGATTTACAGGGTATGTTCCAAAATATGTGTTTATTTCTCAACATAATCACCATCAACTTCGATGCACTTCTTCAGCCTGGGCACCAGCTTTTTTATACCCTCATCGAATACGCTCCGCTCCACCTCTGAAAGCCACTTCTCCACTGTCTCCTTCACCTCCTCATCGTTGGAAAATGTTTCCCACCCAAGAATTCTTTCACAATTCTTCCACAAGCTGACGATGGATCTCGGCCGCAGATTCGCGACGCAAAGTGAGGAACTTGATGAGCGAACGAATCTCACAATAGCGGTAGGTGGAGCAAACGGCCTCAGCAGAGGTTGACGAACTTGCTTTCTGTGATGACATTTCACAACTGACTGACGCGGTCCCGAGCTTATTTTGACCGTTAGGACCCCCTACACACAGGTATGCCAACCTTCGAAAAAAAAAATTCCCTGCACCCTCCAGGGCACTTGTAACCTTTTTTTCTGGATATCCCTCGTAATAATAATTGTTAAATTGGGTCTGGTCCTAATTATACAATACACAAATTCAGAACTATAATGTACATCAAAATTGGTCTACTATGGATTGCCAATCAACCCCTCTTGCTTTCTTTATAATGGATGTATTTCTTTGTTTTATTATAGATCAACTATCATTTTTTGATCAACTCCTGAAAAGACTGCTCCTATCTCTCTTTCATGTTCTATTTTTTGACAGTGAAAATTTTAACTTTCCCAAGCTGTCCCATAATACATCAAGTATCAGTTTCACTCTGAAAGTCACAGGTACACAGTCTTCAGATTTCTGAATTATAGTAGATATTAACAACATCCTGGGCTGTTCAGATCTCAAGACTGCATGCATAATTGTGGATTGCCCAAACCCATCTTGAGTTAATGGGAAACACTGTGTACATGGAGCCAACTTCTTCAAGCAATGTTTACTGAGCTAAGTCTCGATTTCATAAGCATGTGTCATGGAATTACCCCCAGGTTGGACTGAATAACAATAAACAGACAGAGACTATCAGTGGGGCACAGTTGTTTGAAGAATGAGCTTTTGAAATTACCTTTCTCCTTTGTACAGGCTCCATTTTACATTGCCATCCAGGATCACTTTGTGAAAGGTAGCAGACAATTTGCTCAACTCATGGGTTTTCTTCAATGAAGCTGATAGTCCAAACTCATTAATGGTTCTGAAAGAGCACTGTAGACAAATGTCTATATTTACAAGCTACCTTCATCAACAGTAGTAACAAAGCCTATTTATTGTATAATTTGTGCACGATTTTGGTCTCCATGCAATAGACAGGACACTACAGCAGTGGAGAAAGTCTCAAGAAGACTGGCTAGGCTGATTCCAGGACTGCATGGTATAAATTATGGGGAATGTTTGGAGAAGCTGAACCTAGACTGAGCTTGAGACATTTTAGACATTTTGGAAATTTTATGAAAGGAATTAATACAGTGGATTCCAGCTATTACTATGAAATGAGTTTTACAACAAGAACATGAGGATGAGGTGGAAACATGTTAATGGTAAATTCTGTACTAACATTAGAAAGTTTTTCTTGATACCAAGAATCATAGACACATGGAATGAGTTTCAAAGTAGTGTGATGGATTGGCATACTTTTAAAACCTATAAAAATTAGCTTGATATCCACATTGGAAAAATTAGGTGAGTAGGATTGACATGCTTTCTTGGGTTGAATGGCCTATTCTAGTCAAAATTCTTCTATTGTTCAAACATTCTAATATTCTTATTAATTAGGTAGATAAAACAATAATTTGTAGAAAAACACATTTAGTTACACATTTTTGTTGTTACCAGTTTCCCAAAGACTATGAACTTTGTTTTTGAGTAGGTTTCATGTTTTCCTGCTTCTGCATTAAGTGACATTTTTAATGAGCTGATCAAAATGAAAATTAACATATCTAAATTTTGTAAAAAAACAAAAAACAAAAAAAACAAAACAAAAAAAAAGCCTCTGCAATGGTTTGAGGAAAAAGCCTTGTTACCTTTTAGGAATTAAAGGTGCACTAAGATACCACAAATACTGAAGATATTTTGTTGTACAAGAAGTAATTTACTATTTAAGTTTCTGTTTCTCAATAATGCTTTGCCCAGTACCTTCTATGTGAATTAAAAAACACAATTTGAATTAAACAGTCTCATCTGGAAAATATGATGATGGATCACCTGATCATCTGCAAGGCACACTGCTGTTTGCCTTGTGTGTTTATCACAGTCTCATAATTCTTATTGCTCTGACCAAGGAGAGGGTAAGACAGTAATTCTATTAAGTGCCTGGATCACTGCTTGATCACTACTTATATTTCTTATGCTTATTGAAGGCAAAAGACGCATTACGTATCTGCTAAACTTAAATTCAAAAAAGCTCAATGAAATTAGACACTGGCCACAGAGTTTTAACCCATGTAACGTTTGTTGCACACCTAGTACCATCTAAGCACCACTAAGATGCTATATCTCACTTTTAAGATGTATGCTTCATAGAGATGTTCGTGTGCTGGTCATACCTTAAACTTTGAAGGACACTGCCAGTATAATTTATGTGATATGCACCTGCTGGCTTCTCTGTTCATTATGATTTTATGTAAATTATAAAGATGTCCTTGACAGAAACCTGACCTCCAGGGATGCAGGCTGAGATATGGGAAGACACAAAGAGACGAGTGGAACCTGGAAACTCACATTAAGTGAGAAATGCACAAGAAATCACATATACTGAGTATCTGAGTTCAATAAAACACAGTTCAATGAGTGCTTCATAGACCAGTTGCATGCATTAGAAGAGATGATGCAGTCCAAAGAGAGCTTCTCAAGTGAATAATGACCTTCAGCTCAGCAGGACAGGATTTATGCTCAATAAACAGAAGGCTTTTCATAAGTACTTGAAAGCACCATACTAAAGAAATAATTCAAGAAAGTGTTTTTAATAAAAATCAGTTTATTAAAAATATGAACATGTTATTTAAATATAGTTTTCTTTTTTGTTCTAGTCATTTAACAGTGTACATTTACAAGTATGACCTTTGTAACAAAGCCATTACCCATATTAGCAACCCAACAGCACAAAGAGGTAGTTACTAGAGGCAGAATAAAATTTGCTCAATGTGCGTTGTAATTCCATATATTTTTTTTTACTTTCTTAGTTATCAATTTCTATTATGTTAATCGCCTTAACACTTTAGAACAAAAGCTTTAACAGCAAGCTGTAGTGCATCTATTTGTCACATATTGCTATGTAACGCAAAGTTTTAGTTAAGATGTTCTTACATACCAGTAGGATACTAATTGATGCACTACAGAAAGCCCCTACTTTGAAAATCCTACTACTCATGATACAACACCAAATTCCTAACTTGCAACAAAATCTTTCAAATTTAAATTGATTAGATAGATAGATAGATGGGGAAATTATATATTATATACATAATCCAGCAGCAGTATACTGATACAAAAAACAATATTAAATTAAATAGTAATTACGCCAACTCCTTAGCAAACTGTCATCCTTACCTAAGGTCTGACACCACAGTTGGACTGTACAAAAAGGGCCAGAGCAGACTGTACTTCCTAAGCAGACGCAGGTCTTTTGATGTGTGTAGCAAGCTGCTGGAAATATTCTATCAGTCCATAGTATTCAGTGTGTTCCTCTATGCTGCAGTCTCCTCAGGATCAAAAGAAGCACAATACCTGAAAAAACTTGTCAGGAAAGCCTTCTCCATCACAAGACGAACTCTGGACACACTAGAAGTTGTTTTGGAAAAGAGGATGGTGGCAAAATTGGATGTCATCATGAAAAATCCACCCCAGGAGGCACTGACTTTTAGCCACAAGCTCATTGTACCACAGTGTGCTAAGAGATGCCTCTGGGGTTTTTTTCTGTCCACTGCTATTAGGCCATTCCCAACTCACTCTTTAGGCTTATTTGGAAATATCTGCATAATATGCATTTAGTTATTTATTTTTATTTCTCATTTAGAAATATCTGTACAATATACATTTATTTATTTATTTAAGTGTTTGTATTTATCAATTGATTGATTGGCTGTATTGTCCTGTGAGTCTGTATCCTTGTTTTTTATGTTTCTGCTGTTAAATGCATCAGAATTTACCCTTAGGATTAATAAAGTTTATCTAATCTAACCTAATCTAATCTAACATTGTCACTAGTGATAGCAATGGTTACTGAAAACACAGTCATCCATTTTTAAAAAATTGCTTATTCGAATGTAGGGTCAGGGAAACAGAAGCGTATCTCAGCTCCATTGGGCACATGACAGGCCCAAACTTTAAGCAGGTACTAGTTCATCACAGGACACATTCAGGGCCACAACTGAATGTAGGACCAGTTTAGAGCCACCAACAGGGTGTAGACAAACCTGAGTATCTGGAAAACTCGAGAGAGCTTGGAAACCCCCATAAAGAGTATGGGCTAGGGTTGAACCCATAACTATGGAACTGTGAAGCAGAAACACAAATGTCTGACAGCCATGCCACTGAGATTTTAAATATACTTTAATGTATCTTGTCAAGCTTCTGGTACCACTTGTCAAGCTTGGGTCACAGAGCTGCACAGGAGACTAGAAAAGGGATCAAGTTTCCAAGGAACGAAATCTTTATTGCTGAACTGGCAGGTACAAACACAAGACCTTTTTCAGAAGGGGATTGTCAACAGTAGAAAAGCCCACAGGTTGTAGCTGTCAAATGTGGCAATCCAGCACCCCTCTCCAGGTCAAAAGAACACAAAGTTCTCCTCATCAAGAGGGTTCAACGGCTCGGAATCAGTGACTGAAGAAGACGCAGTCCAAGGTAGAGAGGACAGGAGAGTGAGCCGTTAGGTTGGCTAGGGCTTGATCTTTTAAAACCTTGTGTAAGAAGCATGTTTCATGGTAAGCCTACAAGCCTTCAGCTGATCCTGCAAAGTGGATGGGTCAGAGTGTGTTTGTTTCTCATTGAAATACTATTTAAGCGGAGGTTTCTGCAGGCAGCTGTGTTTCTTTGCCATAGGTTTACGGTTTAACAGGGAGACAGCTTGGATTTAAGAGCTGTGACGGACAGCCGGGTCCCATGCCCGGCCGGGACGCCTCTGCTGCATACGTCCCGGGGGAGCCATCATGGACATTGCAGTACCTTCCCCGGGGCGCTTGGGGGCAGTCTCCCTGGCCGTGGATCCCTCCTCAATCTCCCCCGTGGCTCTATGGGACATGGAGTCCACCACAGCAGCCCGGTTGGGAGATGGGGTGGCCGCTAGGGGGTGCTGCGGAGAACCAGCCACCACACTGGACGGTATATCAGCCCCACCCGGAGGTGTAATTAAGACCAGCTGGTCAGGCACCTGGAACACTTCTGGGTGGGGTATAAAAGGGCCTGCCTCCCAGCAATCAGGGCCAGAATCGGGAGGAAGAGGACGAGGTTGCCTGGGAGGAGTGGTGGTGCCAGGAAGCATTTGGTTTGTGTGTATTTTGTGCTTTGGACTGTGTTGGGCCTGTGGGACACGGGGAAGACGTGTGCCCACGGCTGAAGAAAAATAAAATACCCTTGAGTGTGAACACGTGCCTCTGCGTGGTCTGTGCCGGGTCGGGCGCTATATAGCGCCTTTTCACAGAGCATAACAGCGTGCAGCTGGCAGCGCTATGCGGGAGGAAAAACGGAGCATGGGAACTACTGAACTGCACATGATCGACGGACGCCACCTTCACACCCTATAGATTATAACAACCTGTTCTGGAGGTGCACTTCAACATTTCACAATAGCCTTCATGGATTTGTACCCCATTTGATGCTATTTTCATCCTTCCTGCAGTATCAAATTATACTGTACTTAATTCTCAAAGTGACGACTTGAAGGCAATAGAGTGCAGGGATCATAGTGTGCATGGAAATGCATGGCATATTCAGGGATTTTCTGAAGGACAATAATAATAATACATTTTATTTATATAGCGCCTTTCCCATGCTCAAGGATCTATGAAAATACAGAAAGTGGATAGAAGCCTAGTTATTCCCAACTCAGTATTAGTGTTGCCGCCACAAGTTCTTGATACTTCACACATCTTAACCTGCTCACTGTCCTTAATATTGCTATCATCTCTTAATATTGTGGCTTCAATTCAGTTCAAGGGGATTATCAGAGAAGGACTGGAACAGAAAATTTCTCCATATGCAGATGATATGGTACTGTATATATCAGACCCACAAAATTCTGTGCCTGCAGTCTTAACAGCACTTAAAGAATTTCAAAAGATCTCTGGTCTCAGAATTAATCTGAATAAATGTGTACTCTTTCCAGTGAATTCTCAAGCATATAATATTAGATTAGACACCCTACCTTTTATAATTGCAGAACAGTTTAAATACCTAGGGGTAAACACAACAAGTAAACATAAAGCTCTTTATCAACACAATTTTGCCGTCTGCATGGAAAAAATGAAGCAAGACTTGCATAGATGGTCAACCCTTCATCTCACTCTAGCTGGAAGAATTAACATTGTTAAGATGAATATTATTCCTAGGCTTCTTTTTTTATTTCAAAACATTCCAATATACATCAATAAATCATTTTTTAAGCAATTAGATTCAACAATAAACTCATTTATTTGGAGCTCAAAACATCCACATATCCAAAGAGCAGCCCTGCAAAGACCAAAGGCAGAAGGTGGCATGGCTCTACCTAACTTTCAGTTTTATTACTGGGCAGGAAACATACAAGCTATAAAAACCTGGACACAAATAGATGAACATACACAGACCTGGTCCGCAATAGAAGTAAAATCCTGCAGTACTTCTTTATATTCCATGCTTTATGCCCTAATAAATGCAAGTTATCGGCAATATACTGATAACCCAATTGTGCTTCACTCACTCAGAATATGGAACCAATGTAGAAAGCATTTTAAGATGGAGAAGCTTTTATCTGTGGCACCTCTGCAAGAGAACCACCTCTTTCAACCCTCGCAAACATATGCAGTTCTTAATATCTGGAAAAAAATTGGGATTAACTTGCTTAGAGATCTTTATATAGACAACATCTTTGCATCCTATGAACACTTACATTCCAAATTTAACATTCCAGCTACACATTTCTTCCACTATGTTTAAATTAGGAACTTTGTTAAACAGAACCTGCCCGATTTTCCTCATCTTGCACCCTCATCCATGCTAGAAAAAATATTGCTTAATTTCAAGAACTTAGACACCGTCTCTGCAATATCTAAAATTTTACCATCCCTCCCTTTTAAAGATCCAAGAGGACACTGGGAAAAAGATCACTTAATCAATATATCAGAAAAGGAGTGGAAAATAGCAATGCAGAGAATTCACTCGAGCTCCATATTCGCAAAGCATACAATTATTCAACTCAAAATTATATATCGAGCACATCTGTCTCGTCTAAAACTCTCCAAAATGTTTCCAGGGTATGATCCAACCTGCGAACGCTGCAATCAAGTCCCAGCCTCACTGGGTCACATGTTTAGGTCCTGCACCAAATTAACATAATTCTGGACTAAAATTTTTAATTACCTTTCAGACAGCCTTGGTGTCACAGTCCCTCCTAACCCATTAACAGCTGTGTTTGGGGTTCTTCCAGATGGGTTTAAAGTGGAGAAGGACAAACAAACTGATTGCATTCACTACACTTTTGGCACGCAGACTTATCTTGCTCAACTGGAAGAATCCTAACTCTCCTCTTTTAAGTCAGTGGGAAACCAATGTTTTATACTATCTGAAATTGGAAAAAATTAAATACTCAGTTAGAGGATCTGTACAGATTTTTTTCAAAACATGGCAGATTTTTTTCAAAACATGGCACGATCTAATCAATAATATCTTAGAATAAGCTTTTAAAGCACAGAGGAAGCAATTATTTCTGCATTTCTTTTTCTTCTCCATTCATCTCTCATTGGCTTATCAAACTTATCAATTTAGGTATGTTTACAAGCCTTAAGCTTTACCCCATTGGCCATGCTCTTTCTCACAGGGGTGGGGTCGACTTGTTCTCAATCCTACTTTTTGTAAAAATTGATTGATTTGTATGGAATGATTACAATAAAATTAATTAAAATAATAATAATAATATTTGGCTTCATAACAGTGAACATGTACCATTTTTTAATTCATATCTGCTTTCTGTATTACTATTATTGTATAGGGTCAAGGACAACACAGAACATAAAAGGAACCTATTTGTAAGATAGAAAGCAAGAAGTACTTTTTTCACAGACTGCAGAAACAAAAAGTTCAGCTACCTTCTTTAACTGGAGACTCTGCTATTTTTAAGGGCCAAATAGATATAATGTCAATTTAGCTGTTGGATTAATAAATAGGCAAGACAGATTCAGTAGTTCCCTCAGATCTGCAGCTTTCTTATGTTAGAATTCCTTTGTTATCCTTTTATAACGTTGATCCACTGAAGAATGTGGTGTACAGTATAGGAAGTGGGGGCAGAAGGAAATACGAGGGTGAAACAGTCAGAGAAAGAGGAAGCACAGACAAATGAGGCAAATGAAGGGCTCAAAGGTTAAAAAAGAAGTGACAGAAGCAAACTTCATCCAAACAGGGAGCAAAAAATTAAAAATTTGTGACAAATTTCACTGCATTGTTTTTTGAATTCTTGATGTTTCTTCAGACTCACCAGGTTACTGCAAGATCAGGTCCAAAACTAAACATCCATCCAGCCATCCATTATCCAGCCCGCTATATCCTAACACAGGGTCATGGGGGTCTGCTGGAGCCAATCCCAGCCAGCACAGGGCGCAAGGCAGGAGACAAACCCCGGGCAGGGCGCCAGCCCACCGCAGGGCATGCACACACACACCCACACACTAGGAACAATTTAGGATCGCCAATGCACCTAACTTGCATGTCTTTGGACTGTGGGAGGAAAACAACACAGACAAAGGGAGAACATGCAAACTCCATGGAGGGAGGTCCCTGTAAGCGAACCCAGGTCTCCTTACTGCCACCGTGCCTCCCCCAAAACTAAACATTGTTTTAAAAATAAAAAAGGACTACAAATAAATTGTGTTGTTGTTTTTTTAATTAAATTTTATCAAGCTCAAAATCACATTACAAAAAGCAAAATATAATTCCATCAAAACAGCAATCAGTATAGCATTCCAGAAGATTAATACATGTTAAAACATAATCAACACTTAACATTCCACCCCTACCCAGTTCATAAAGCCTGTTGTTGGCCCTTAATGTATAACTTCAGTATGCAGCTATTAGATTAATTAACATATTAGAAGAGGAAGAAGTGGAATTCATTTTGTTTTACCCAGACTCGCATCTTCAGAATTAAAGTTGAACATCATTTAAATAGGTAAGTGCCTTGTGTTACATTTATTGCTTAAATAAACACCCACAAAGCATAATCCTAGAAATTAAATTAGCAAAAGCCATTGAAACAATTAACTGCACTAGGCAGAAGAACTGTAATTAGCATGTTTGTGCAAAAATGCACATTAAGGCCACAATTCAGAAAGGTGTTGATTTGGAAAAAAGTATTAGTAATAACAGAAATTTTGAGAGTTTTTTGACACTTTGTATGTTTTTTTATACTTACTATATTTTTGTGATTTGACTACAGTTTGACACATAAAAAAAAGAGTATGACAAATTGGGTATGAGACATTAAAACCCCACACACTAGTAATCGGAGGGCTCTTCTAAATGCCTTGGGGAGGTGAGATGTTAGATAAGGATCTCAAAGTGTCAGCACTGGCAACTGCTGACCTGCTCGCTCTCCAGCTTGCTTTGAGCAGTGCAGTAAACCAGCCATATCGTTGAAAGGTATAAATACACTAACCTCACATGAATGTGGAATCATTTGGTAGTATCAAAACATTCTTTTTGAATTAAACTGTAAAAAAAATGAAAGAAAAAATTAATTTGTGCTCTCTGCACATGAACACTTTCAATACAATTTATTCTTTTAAAGCACACTTCCACTTACAAGCCCAGTAAGGAATAGTATATACTTTTTACATGCATTATATACAGTATATACTGTACATTGTAAAAAATTGTAAGCTGTTTGCTTGTCTCTTTCTTCACCAATCACATAAAAATGCCTGAACAGATTTTCATGAAATTTTGCATATGGGCTACCATTGGTCTAAATCAAGGGTGTTTAACTCCAGTCCTGGTGCGCCGCAGTAGCTGCAGATTTTCATTCTAACCATCTTCTTAAGTAGTGAGCTGTTTTTGCTGCTGGTTAACTTGTTTTGCCTTAGTTTTAATTGATGTGATTCAGACCCCTTAGTTGTTTCTTTTTCCTTAATGAGCAGCCAAATAATAGTGAGACACAAAACAAGCCGCCACATGACCAGCTAACCTGAAAATAAAGAAAGGTGAAGGTCTCGGTCATGTTGGTTTTCTCAGGTCACCAAAACATCTTGATGGTGGTCGAAAAAACAGAAAATCAGCAGTCTGCTGTGACAAAGTGAGAACAGCAAGAAGTCATGATATTCAATAACAGCTTTAATTAACCGCAAGAATTAACTTCTCATTAAGAGATTGGTTGGAGTGAAATTGGCTGGAGTTTGACGTTCCAATTTAGCTGGTCATCTGTTGGCTCATTTCAGTTTGGCTGCCATTTAATGAAAAAGCGAATCAATTCAGAGGACTGAATCCTTAAAAACAGGGCTATTAAAATGAAGGGTAAAGGAGATAATTAGCAGTGAAAACTGCTTGCTGATTAGGAAAAGGGTTAGGATTGAAAACCTACAGCCACTGCGGCCCTCCAGGCCCGGAGTTCGACACCCCTGGTCTAAATTAAAATATGGCATATATGTCATATCAGTAAGAAGGGTTATAATATGAGGAGGACAATCAAAAAATGGGCACCAATACAGGAACTACAATTACTACCAGGCAGCAGGAGTGTGATGGAGCTATAAGGAAGACACGTTCAGTGCAAACAGAATTTTTCTAGTGGAGAAAATGCGATCTCATCAAAGACCACAGGTATGTACAGTATTTTCTTCTCAAAATAATTTGGATAAAAATGTCCTTGTCTCACTGGATTATAGCTTTTTCTTTGGGTGTGTGTCTATTTGCTCATTATGGACTGTATTTAGCCATAGGATTGTATTTAGCCAAAGAGGTTGATTCACAAAAAAATCACTGACAATACAACTCTCTGCAGAGAGGCTGGCTGCCATCTTCTCTCTACCTTTGCTTGGATTAGTCCACTTTTTATTCTGTTACTTGTTTTATGTAATTCATGAGTATGCAGATAACTATTGCAATAAAGAGATTTTCCAAATTCTTTGTATTATTTACACTAAACATTTTATCACCCATTACAGACATAAACCTAATTCATGTTTTACCCTTTTTTGTTTTACAAGTCTAAAGTTTAAACAATAGATCCAATTTCAGTAATTCAGAGATCACAAAAATAAAATCAAACAGCAACAATTTGAAATGAGGTTCAAATACTACAAAATGCAGAGAATATTCAGCTAAGAATTAATCCACTATCTTCTGTCAGACACATGCACCTAGGGAGCATTTTCAAGGGTCTACCAAGACCCCTTCCATCTCACCAGGTAATTTAAGAAAATTACAAACTCAAAGTCAGCATTCATTTTTCCACACCTGAAAGTAGAAGACATTTGTCAGCACAGATTATGGTCCTGATTATTTTATGTACTGACTACAAAAGAGCCAATCAATCTAACAATAAAAACTGAGGATTAAGAGAAAGAACGGAGTGAAAGGGCAAAACAAGCATCAGAACCGAAAGTCGATAAGACAGAAAGAGAGAGAGACATGTCTTTGGATATTTTTGGGTGACATTTATAATGCCATGCCCATGATGTCACAAGCATCTTAGCCCTGATGCATCGTGGAAATATCCCCATTGAAATGGACGACTCAAAAGCCACAAATTGTCAGCGCTTATCACCAAAACAAAATGGAAAGACGTTAAAAAAATAACTTCTAAACTGAAGCTCTAAATAAAATTTTGCAGAACTGGATTCCTTGGGACTGCAGTGGGCTGGAGCCCTGCCTGTGGTTTGTTTCCTGCCTTGCGCCCTGTGTTGGCTGGGATTGGCTCCAGCAGACCCCTGTGACCCTGTAGTTAGGATATAGCGGGTTGGATAATGGATGGATGGATTCCTTGGGAAATAAAACCACCAAAATGACACCAAAGTGATTACTCTAGCTTAAAAGAAACCTATAATAAATTAAAAAGAAACTCAGATCATAATAATTTTAGTGACTGCTGTTTAATTTCTTTCCATATATTAAAAAGGTTTACCAAAGAGGTCCTCAACCTTTAAACTTGTCAAAAATGGGGTTGGATGCAGGAAAGTACAGACTAATAATACTGGATGATTCCTCATGTCTGTGCGTACAAATGTCTTTGGGATGCACTGCAGTGTATTTAATGGAGTCATACTGAGGCCTTTGCATGTCCCAAAGAAAAATGTAAGAGGAATGCATGGGTGCAATGGTCTCTGTCTTGAACCTGGGGCTACAGGTATGGGCTCCAGTTTCTCAGGAATCTGTGTTGGATACACATTTTAGAAAATTGATGGAAACCTAGGAATAACACTAAAATATCTTTCAGCTTTTAAATGGTCCTGGATAAGTAGGTTGACCAGAATTTCATGGTCCAAAAATGAGACATTTTTAAAAATTCCCCCCCAAGTGTCGTTAAAATGTGCATGGAATTGAATGGGAGGAGGTGGGAGGTCTCCCATGGAATTTTTCTACACCTTGTAAAAATGTGTATGTGATTGAAGAGTAGATCCCCCCCCCAATTCAGGAGGACATTTGGTTACATTCCGAAATCCTATCATGTGAAGCATGAAAACAAAAAGGACTGATTTAGGAACATTTATGCTAGGTAAGAGGGTTCGCGGGATCCCCTCGAGTTTGCTGGATATCATGGCCGGCCTGTACACTGGTACTGTGAGTGGTGGCAGAACCTCTGTGTTTTTCCCAGTTGATTCTGGGGTTTGTCAGGGGTGTATTCTTGCTCCTAATCTGTTCAATGCTTGTATGGACTGGGTGTTGGGCAAGGTCGTGGGGTCCAGCGGCTGTGGGGCATCTGTTGGTGAAGAAAGATTCATGGATCTTGACTTTGCTGACGATGCTGTGATCTTCACGGAGTCAATGGAGGCTCTGATCAGGGCGCTCGAGAGACTGAGTGAGGAGTCTGAGTGTCTGGGCTTGTGAGTGTCCTGGATAAAAACCAAATCCAGGCCTTTAATGACCTCTAGGGCACAGCCATCAGCAGTGTGTCTGTTTGCAGAAAGTCGACCTTGTCGAGAGGTTTACTTACCTTGGTAGTGACATTCATGTTTCTGGTGACTCTTCCTATGAAGTCAGTAGACAGATTGGGACAGTATGGGGGGGTCATGAGGTTGCTGGAAAGGGGTATGTAGCACTCCCGATATCTATGTAAAAGGACGAAGATCCAAGTCTTTAGAGTCCTGGTGCTTCCTGTCTTGCTATATGGTTGCGAGACATGGATGCTATCCAGTGACCTGAGACAAAGACTGGACTCCTTTGGTATTGTGTTTCTCCGGAAAATCCTTGGGTACTGTTGGTTTGACTTTGTGTCGAATGAGCGGTTGCTCATGGAGTCCCAAATGAGGCACATTACCTGCATTGTGAGGGATCAGTTACAGCACTACAGCCATGGGGCGCATTTCCCTGAGGGCAATCCAGCTAGTAAGATCCTCATTGTTGGGGACCCGAGTAGCTGGACCGCCAGGGGGTCGCCCACGTAACACCTGGCTGCGGCAGATAGAAGGTGATTTCCGGAGGGTGGGACTGGACCGCGTGTCTGCCTGGGGGGTTGCCAACCGGGATCCCGAAATTGTTTCATCATGTAGTAGGTGTACCAGTGCATGCTCCCCGACTTGACTTGACTTGACTATGCTAGGTGCAACGTCCAATGGAGGCCGGCCTTGTAACCTCTGCAGATTTTGTTCTTTCTCCATTATCTTCAGTTTTTTTTCTGTTTTTTCTGTTCTCCCAGCTATCTGACCTTACCTTGTTTTATTGTTACTTATTCTTTAAAATTATTGTCTTATCTTAATTGTTTTTCTTTTCTTCTAATTTTCTCTTTTTCATCTTGTAAAGCACTGTTGTTGTATGAAAATGTGCTATATAAAGAAATGGTGTTATGAATAAAACGTGACACTAGGCATAAAACAGGACTGTCTGGTCAGCCTGTGGATATGTGGCCAGTTTCTTATAGAAAACACTCATTCACGCATGCATTTTCATTCTTATAGGGCCGAGTTAGAGTCAACCACTCTAACATGCGTGTGCTTGGGATAATGGAAGGAAAACCATAGAGATAAAACCCATAGACATAAAGCAGAGAATGTAAAAACCTAACATAGACAGTGCCCATGGCTGAGATTCAAACTATAGACATTTGATGTAGTGTGGGTGTAACAATAAGCACTAATTAATATATATTTAAATGATGTTTCTGTGTGTATTTTAATTTTTTATTTAGCTATATGCTGTATATGTTACTTTGTAGGGTTTTGTTTGCATTTACTTCAGAGATTAGTAAATGACAGACTATTCTTAGCATTTTTATTTTATTTTTTATATTTGTTTTTCTTTGTTGATTAATAAATACTTTGAAAATAAACACATGATAGCATACTCTTACAGGCAGAATTATAGCATAAATATGTCCACAGGTTTAATCACTTTTCATTCATATAGTGTTTGTCAAGGCCAGATACTTCACGGCTTTTTAAATGCTAAAATATTTATAGCAATGAGTAAGCAAAAATAAACAAAGTGCAAGCGTAACAACATTATTTAAATAAATAAATATGAATTAAGTTAAGTACAAATTAAATAATTAGGCAGAAAATAAGCTTACTGGGAAAAGTGCCAATGCAGAATGTACTATGAAGGGAAAGAATGAGATTACAGGAGTAAACAGTGCTTCACAGGTTATGCAATTCAAAGACACAAAGAGAAGATTTCTTTCCAAATAAGAAGAAGGAGAGGGCCAAGGTGCGATTACTCCACTGATGAATTATTTGTTGTACTTGAGACGTTCTGCCTTGTATTCATGAGTGCAGCTGCTTATTCCAGATACAATGCCAGCCTAATCTGAGCTGAGCTTGACTAACATTTCCATGCAGCCACACATGCAGGCTCCCTAGTGAAGAATTAAGGAGAGACACCGAGTTTTTTTTCCCCAATAAGTGTACAATAAACTCAGGTGTACAACTTTAAGGGAAACCTTTTTAAAGATTCATTCATTCACTCATTAATTCATTCATTCATTTATTGCATGTAATTAGGGCAATATGAGGATTTACACACCCTCATAGGTTTTCAGGATAGAAATTCAAGATTTTGCAACATTAAGACAGCAGTGCTAACAACAGTGCTATCGTGCCTCCCTTTTCAAAAATTATACTCTTAAAAGACTTATTTCCTCATTACAAAAGTTCAAAATCTATAAAAAAAAATATATAATCATAAACTGCTCAAAAAAATAAATGAACACTTTGAAAACACATCAGATCTCAATAGGAAAAAAAACATGCTGGGTATGTACAATGTTGGACTGGGTAATGTGTTAGGAATGAAACAATGCCACATCGTTTGATGGAAATGAAAATTATCAACCTGCAGAGGGCTGAATTCAAAGACACCCCGAAAATCTAAGTGAAAAAATGAAGCAACAGGTTAGTCCATTTTGCCAAAATTTCACTACAGCAACTCTAAATGGAACTCAGTAGTTTGTATGGTCCCCACGTGCTTGTATGCATGCATGACAACGTTGCGTCATGCTCCTAATGAGATAACGGATGGTGTCCTGGGGATCTCCTCCCAGATTTGGACCAGGGCATCACTGAACTCATGGATAGTCTGAGGTGCAACCTTGCAGCATTGGATGGACCGAAACATAATGTCCCAGAGGTGTTCTATTAGATTTAGGTCAGGTGAGCGTGGGGGCCAGTCAATGGTATCAATTCCTTCATTTTCAAGGAACTGCCTGCATACTCTTTCCACATCAGGCCGGGCATTGTCATGCACCAGGAGGAACCCAGGACCCACTGCACCAGCACAGGGTCTGACAGTGGGTCCAAGGATTTCATCCCGATACTTAATGTCAGTCAAGGTGCTGTTGTCTAGCCTGTAGAGGTCTGTGCGTCCCTCCATGGATATGTCTCCCCAGACCCTCACTGACCCACCACCAAACAGGTCATACTGAACAATGTTACAGGCAGCATTCTCCAAGGCTTCTCCAGACATGTCTGCCACATGTGCTCAGGGTGAACATGACCTCATCTGTGAAAAGCACAGGCCGCCAGTGGTGGACCTGCCAATTCTGGTATTCTATGGCAAATGCCAATTGAGTTCCACGGTGCCGGGCAGTGAGCACAGAGCCCACTAGAGGACGTCAGGCCATCAGGCCACCCTCATAAAGTCTGTTTCTGATTGTTTGGTCAGAGACAATAACAGTACTGGCCTCAAGGAGGTCATTTTGTAGGACTCTGGCAGTGCTCATTCTGTTCCTCCTTGCCCAAAGGAGCAGATACCAGTCCTGCTGATGGGTTAAGGACCTTCTACGGCCCTGTCCAGCTCTCCTAGAGTAACAGCCTGTATCCTGGAATCTCCTCTATGCCCTTGAGACTGTGCTGGAAAATACAGCAAACCTTCTGGCAATGGCACATATTGATGTGCCGTCCTGGAGATGTTGGACTACCTGTGCAACCTCTGTAGGGTCCAGGTATTGCCTCATGCTGCCAGCAGTGACACTGATCGTAGCCAAATGCAAAACTAGTGAAAAAACAGTCAGAAAAGATGAGGAGGGAAAAATGCCAGTGGCCTCCACCTGTTAAACCATTCCTGTTTTGGGGGGTCGTCTCATTGTTGCCCCCTCTAGCGCACCTGTTGTTATGCAGACAACACCAAAGCAGCTGAAACAGATTAACAACCCCCTCTGCTACATAACTGACCAGACCAATATTCCAGAAGTTTCATTGACTTGATGCTATACTCTGATTAAAAAGTGTTCCTTTAATTTTTTTGAGCAGTATATTTCATTAATATGAAAGAAATATATAGTGTTAAAATAAAGAAAAAATAGAATGATTAAGAATATACTGACTCTCTAATAATTCACTTCAGTTGAGAATTAGAACATAAGAAGTATGTTTAAAAGAAGTGGAGTCCATTTATTCTATCAAGTTTATTTGGCTAACTGATAGCTAAGTTATTTCAATTTCTCATTCAGATACCTTTAAAAAGTTCTTAAGGTCACTGTTTGCACTGTATTTGCTTGAGATTTCCCAAAACCCTTTGTGTGAAGTAGTGTTTCCTAGCTTCTGTCTTAAATGCACTTAAATGCACTTTTACAAAATGTCATATTATGTGACTTCCAGTCATGGGGTATGTCGGATTTGCCAACAGCAGTCACTGATCTCGTCACAGGACTATGTCAGTTTATTCAATTAAAAATTACTGGGCATATCAATTTTGCAGACCTTCCAGCGCAACCATGCTTGCCCATTTTTGTGACAGCCAATAACATACTGTCTGACAGAGGCTGGTGCTATATAAAGCATTATCAGATATGGCAAGTTCAGCCACTGTCTCAGCCCTTGTTTTTTCTTTTCTCGATTTTGTTGTGGTACATAAAACATGAGACATCAGAAAGCCAAGCCTCTCTTCTGTTTGTGAAGTCTAAAACACACAAATTCCTTATTCCTCTTTATTGCATTCTATACATTTTACTTCCAGATGACCAATTATTGCTTGTCAGGTCTCATGCACACATAGCCTGTCTCTCTACAACTAGATAACTTTTTCAACCTGTTTGATTTTGTCCAAGCAAGTTGCAGACTAGTTGGATTGAGTCGCTGGGCATGTCATATTATGTGACTTGCTTCACAGGAGCATGCCACCGACTGCCTCCGATTCACTAAGATTATGTAGATGAAGGCTAAGACTGAAAATCATTAAAAATGTCACATAATATGACATAACCTTTAATTTCCAAAAGTGTCATCATATACATGATTCACTACTTAAATGAAAGAATTCTACTGGACCAGCTTTGTCAATATCTTTGAGAATTTTTAAAACCTAGGATAGGCCCTCATGCCGCCTTCTCTGCTCAGAGCTAAAGGTGTTAAATTCATTTAGCATGTCAGAGTAGGACCGTTCATCTGGGATGCATTTGTCTCTGCTCTGCACAGGTTCCTGAGCTGTTTTGACTTAATTGAGTCACTTTACTGAAATTACACCTGGATAAGTCCAGTAACTGTATGTGTGAGAAATGCACTAGACATCTCTGTGATACACTTAGTTTCATTTCTGAATGTTATTTACTGTGCGGTGATGTCGAGATGTGGCTTTTATATGCATTAGCATAGCTGTATTTTTGGTAGTAATGGTATCATTTGCAACAGCCATTATTCTGGTGCTTTAAACATCATGTCATCATCCATCCCGCTATATCCTAACTACAGGGTCACGGGAGTCTGCTGGAGCCAATCCCAGCCAACACAGGGCACAAGGCAGGAAACAAAGCCCGGGCAGGGCGCCAGCCCACTGCAGGGCACACACACACACACCCACACTAGGGACAATTTAGAATCACCAATGCACTTAACCCACATGTCTTTGGACTGTGGGAGGAAACCGGAGTACCCAGAGGAAACCCACGCAGACACGGGGAGAACATGCAAAGCGTACCCGGGTCTCCTAACTGCGAGGCAGCAGCACTACCCATTGCGCCACCGTGCCACCCTCATGTCATCATGTTACCACTATATCCACGTTCTGTGGTGGAAACATTAAGGGTTTTTTTTTTTGGAATGACTCAGCTATGAAAACAATTTAGGGTGCTGTTATGGTTTTGAATCACACAAAATTTTTATCATGATCTGACTTATAAGTTAAATTTTTCCCCAAGTGTTCCCTTGCCTCTAAAAATTAATTGAGAATGGTTTTCATGATTTTTGAGGCCAAGGAATCTAATGGTTATATCCATCTTCTAGTTTGTTTTTAGCATGGTTAAAAATTATTCACATTTTCCCTCAGCGCTATCTTGTTTTCCATGTGGATGCCACCAGGTAAGAGACTGGTTGCTCATCATTGGGGGATGGTTTCCAAAATGTCATGTGACATTTAAAAAACATCAGCCATATATGTAACTATACATCCAAGATTTGGATTTATCAAAGAAAAAAGTTCTTGAATTTGCTGGTTATTACATATTTTTCTATCCTCTGATTACAATTTATATCTCATAATAGTGGACTCTGGTTATTTGTACCCTTTAAGGATTATGACTTACTGCTCTGTTCTCTTACCTCAATTCTTGCTATATATCATGAGCTTTGTTATTTTCTATCAGGTTATGACCCTAATGTGAATTTTGACTTCTTTGTGCCATTTCATTATAATGATCTTCTGGCCCATGTAGAAAGACATAGTGAAAAAATTATCTACATGGATTGTCAATTGTATTTTATAAAATTTTCTGATGAAGTACATTAGTGTGTTTTGGGAGATTTTTCTTCTAATGAAAATTAAGATTTGATTAGTCATTTTTTTGTTTATCATGATGTAGCTTTTTTTCAGGAGCTGCAACTGTGGGACTTTCCAGAGATATTAATGTGAACTCAAGTGAAACACTTTAACTGTACACAGATGAGCTCATTTCATCTAATTATGTGATTTCTAAAGCTCCTTTCTTCTAATTATATGATGATTAACTGAAACAGGGCCAAATTAGATGTGTTGTAGTAAAAGGGTAAATCAGTCACTTTCTGTTATATTTTTTTAAGAATTCAGGTGAATATTATAAATTTTTAATTTTCCTGGTCACTGTCTGTGTGAATTGTGCCTGTTCTTTTAGTATCTGTGCATGTGTTCTTACCACCTATCAAAGGCAAGTATGTTAGGATAACTTTTGACTATAAATTTAATCAATAAGACTGATTTTTGTTTATGAGTGTATGTTTGAGTATGTTGTGCAATGGCCATCGAGGTTTAGCATGTACCTGTGCCCAAAAGAATCCTGAATTGCATTATGTGGGTCCAGAATGGATGAATGGATAACTCAGGAAGATCTGTTAAATTTGGTTTTAACTTTTAAATTGATGTTTTGACTTGGTCATTAACAAAAGTTCCCATTTGATACATTGAGATTCTACAATTTAACAAAATAAACAATGAAAATATGCAAGGGGATAAATGCTTTAATACTGTAATATTACATTCTAAAATCTGCTTCATTTAATTCAGGGTCCCAGGATTATGGAATTAAAAACAAATGAAAAAAGGTAACTTTTATAGTAGAAAACTACATGATATAAAATTTAGCATGGACATCTATAGATATATATATATTTATATAATAGGGGGCTTTGCCCCCTGCTCGCTTTGCTCTCCAACCCCCGTGTTTGGTTTTACGGATACACACTTTTAAGATTTTTTTTTATTTAAATTGTTGCTATTTCATTAGTTTCACTGTTATTTCAGAACTTCTGTAAAAACAATATTTGGAATCTTCCGTGTCCCAATATGCTGAATCTTTTAAATCAGGTCTGTGAGACTTGTGTTTAATGACTTTGTACCATAATTTAGGATAACTTTCTCTGTTTGGAATTTCAGAACAGACAAAACGATCCACATCATCAGCAGTTTATAATTTTTTTTGCAAAGTAACCAAAAAATGCATGTGAGTTAAACTAATTTCCTTTTATTTGCATCAATGCGATCTGCACTATCTTTTGTTTGATACTGTAGCGACTGACGTAATAGTGTCACAAAAGTTCTACTTTAACAATTGCCGACTGCGTAACCCCAAACAGAACTTTCTAGCATCCTCTCTAACCCCTTCTCCCACGGGTCTCACCTCCCCCTTACATCAATCAGCACCCAGCTATCAGTCTTCTGTGCTGTACTCTGCCCTCCTTTGATCGGACCTGACAGTCACTTAAAACAAAAAAGGTTTCAGCTTGGCTGGGACGCTACAATACTTTCGAATTTTACTGCTTTCATATTCTGTACCTTTCTCTGCATGTGTATCGCGCCTTGGGTCTCTTTTCTCCGCGCTGCTCTTTCTTCTTTGCTGAGAGCACAGGATCTGTGTGTGCCACGTGACTTTACATGACTGAATGTTTTGCTGCCTGTCCGTGCTCTTATTTGATAAGAAGGGCATGTCTTGCAAGAATCTTATGTTCCACGTCCCCGCGAGACTGCCCTGGGACAATCTCTTGGCACCAAGTCTCATGTTTACAGTCCCCGCGAGACGCTCCATGGCCAGTCTTTTTTGTCTCGCGGGTCTTTTAAATGTCCTCCGAGAACTTCTGAGAAGATCACGTATCATCGCCTTGCTTTTCCATTCCAGGATTTCTTTTTATATGTAGAGAGATATATAAAATCCAACATCTGTCTGTCTGTATTTATGACTATCCACTTTTCACGAGAGAACTACTTAACGGATTTAGATCGGGATGTTTTCTATAATTTGCTTGAACATTCCGGTTTGACTTCTCTCATCGCGCTAAGTATCATAGTTTGCTTGCGGTACCGATTTATTTGCATGAATCTGAGAGAGAGGCTGCGGGCTGAGGGGAGGGGGAAGTGCCAGCATCCATTAGAGTTGGTCTACCTCTCGCCGCGTGTTGTAGCGTACCTTGCCTCTGCTTAGTTAGCAATACCCGTTTGTTCAGCAGACATTATCATCTAGAGGTTGTTAAGGAGTAATGTTTGATGTTTTTGAGAGATGTCTGTTTTAGAGGGTAGCTGCAGATTGGCAGAGATATCACGACCACGTGCTTTTCTCCCCACACGGGGGACACTCTCCCGTCAGAGCTGAACATGATCAGATACAGCAGGGGTTCCCAAACTTTTGGACGTCAAGTACCACCTGAGGTTAAGTGAGTTGTGTTGCGTACCACCCGCACCTTGTTGAAAGGGAGGGAGAGCTGTAAGGGGGGGAGTTCGGGTCTAAACCGCCCTGAAATCTGAATAAAAGTTAAAGAATTGGAAGAAATTATGCATAAAATAAATGAAAAAATTTGTGCATGTACATAAATTGATAAATTCCGCCCAAACCTAAATCCTGCCTTCGGCCTGTATGTGACACAGTTACCGAAGACTAAATAGTGTCGGCGTTGTGCTTTCATCTAGTGACCAAAAGCTCAAACAGTGAAGAAGTAGAAGTTGACTTCCGCAAAACGGAATTATGGTAGCGTTAAAAGAACTAAATACTGATTCGAATAATAGGTTTTATTTATTCAGATGACGAAATTTCACACCACACTAAATTTGGGAATCCACGTATTATTGTATTTAAACAGTTTCATTGGTTTTTGCTCACAACAGGCTTGTCATAAGGGGTTTTGAACAGATAAATTAAATTTCAGGGACCGCGATGCGTACCACCTGAAAAGGCTCCACGTACCACCAGTGGTACGCGTACCACAGTTTGGGAACCGCTGAGATACAGTTCCAACATTTGATGTTGGAGGGTACCTACCTTCCGCTTGTCCAGAATACATTTTTTTTTTTTTATTGGTTTTTAAAGTTTGTTCTATTTCACTACTACATGGGTGGAGCCACGGGGGACAGCTAATGAGTAGATATAATAAGAAGCTAACATGTTGGCCGTGTTTAGTTTTAATATTATACACCTTCCAGAAATGTATTATTTTTACTTTAATTAATATTATGGCATCTGAATCACAAGGGTTGTTTAAGGATTCTAACTTTAATCCCTCAGAATGAATTTTATTTTTTACCTTAGCATAAAATAAACAACAAAATACTGACAATAATGTTGATCAGCTATGGTTTTTGCCTTAAAGCAGAGGTTCTCAATCTGTGGGGCGGGCCCCCCTAGGGGGGCGCGAAGTAACAAAAAGGGGGGCGCGAAAATGTGAAAAAATACAGTTTTGCTTGAAAGTTTGTGAACCCTTTAGAATTTTCTATATTTCTGCATAAATACGACCTAAAACATTATCAGATTTTCACTCAAGTCCTAAAAGTAGATAAAGAGAAACCAGTTAAACAAATGAGACAAAAATATTATACTTGGTCATTTATTTATTAAGGAAAATGATTGAATCTATACTAACAAAAAGCAAAGTCCTCATTGACTCTCTCACTCATCACTAATTCTCCAACTTCCCGTGAAGGTAGAAGGCTGAAATTTGGCAGGATCATTCCTTACAGGTTACTTACAAAAGTTAAGCAGGTTTTGTTTTGAAATTCTACGCGTAACGGTCATAATTGAATCCTACTTATGTACATATATACGTACATAGCCTGCAGCTCGGTCGCCGTGTGAGATGGCGTTACGTCCTCCCCCATCCCCACGCCTCCCACATAGTTGGCTGCCTGCCAATATTGCGTCCCCCCATCCCCACGCCTCCCACGTAATTGACTGCCTGCCCATATATCGATGAAGCCGGTTGTATGCTTACAATGCTTGACAGATGGCAAATGTCACTTCAACACAAGTCCTGCAAATACTAACGTAATTGAAACAAACCATGAAACTCAAACCGATTATGACAGCAGCAATCCAAGCTGTGAGAAAACAGCAAAAAGGAGGTGTGTTAGACATTGTGGTACATTTTCTGATGCAGCTAGACGAAAACAACTTTGTGACGCTGCTGCCAAATACTCGCAGAAAAATCCACAAGTTAATAGACACGCTGTCGTTAAATACTCGCAGGCAAATGAACAAGTTCATAGAGACGCTGTCGCTAAATACTCGCAGAAAAATCCACAAGTTAATAGACATGCTGTCGCTAAATACTCACAGGCAAATTCACAAGTTCATAGAGACGCTGTTGCTAAATACTCGCAGGCAATTCCACAACTTAATACCGGGAATGCCTGTTAAACATCTTAGATTCACGAGTAGCGATTTGGGTAGTGAACACTTCGATGAATGAAACCTGTTATCTTTACAACAGTTGACAAACACGGAATGTAACTTGAACACAGCACGTCTCTCCAAATACGAACCTGATTGAAAGAAATAATGATAATCAAATCCTTGATGACAGCAACACTCATAACAGTCACAAAACAATTACATTGACATTAATGTTACGTTATTTTTAAAATGTTTCCTTTTCTTTTTCATAACTTATTTAACACACTACTCCGCTGCAAAGTGCGAGTATTTTGCTAGTATTACATATTTGTGACTGGCAAAAGTATGTGAACCTTTACTTTCAGTATCTGGTGTGACCCCCCTTTGCAGCAATAACTGCAACTAAACATTTCCGGTAACTTTTGATCATTCCTGCACACCGGCTTGGAGGAATTTTAGCCCATTCTTCTGTACAGAACAGCTTCAACTCTGGGATGTTGGTAGGTTTCCTCACATGAACTGCTCACTTCAGGTCCTTCCACAACATTTTGATTGGATTAAGGTCAGGACTTTGACTTGGCCATTCCAAAACATTAACTTTATTCTTCTTTAACCATTCTTTGGTAGAACGACTTGTGTGCTTAGTGTCGTTGTCTTGCTGCATGACCCACCTTCTCTTGAGATTCAGTTCATGGACAGATGTCCTGACATTTTCCTTTAGAATTCTCTGATATAATTCAGAATTCATTGTCCCATCAATGAAGGCAAGCCGTCCTGGCCCAGATGCAGCAAAACAGGCCCAAACCATAATACTACCACCACCATGTTTCACAGATGGGATAAGGTTCTTATGCTGGAATGCAGTGTTTCCTTTCTCCAAACATAACGCTTTTCATTTAAACCAAAAAATTCTATTTTGTTCTCATCCGTCCACAAAACATTCTTCCAATAGCCTTCTAGTTTGTCCATGTGATCTTTAGCAAACTGCAGACGAGCAGCAATGTGTTTTTAGAGAGCAGTGGCTTTCTCCTTGCAACCCTGCCATGCACAACATTGTTGTTGAGTGTTCTCCCGATGGTGGACTCATGAACATGAACATTAGCCAACGTGAGTGAGGCCTTCAGTTGCTTACAAGTTACCCTGCGGTCCTTTGTGACCTCACCAACTATTACACGCCTTGCTCTTGGAGTGATCTTTGTTTGTTGACCACTTCTGGGGAGGGTAACAATGGTTTTGAATTTCCTCCATTTGTACACAATCTGTCTGACTGTGGATTGGTGGAGTCCAAACTCTTTAGAGATGGTTTTGTAACCTTTTCCAGCCTCATGAGCATCAACAACTCATTTTCTGAGGTCCTCAGAAATCTCCTTTCTTCGTGCCATGATACACTTCCACAAACATATTTTGTGAAGAGCAGACTTTGATAGATCCCTTTTCTTTAAATAACACAGGGTGCCCACTCACACCTGATTGTCATCCCATTGATTGAAAACACCTGACTCGAATTTCACCTTCAAACTAACTGCTAATCCTAGAGGTTCACATACTTTTGCCACTCACAAATATGTAATATTTGATCATTTTCCTCAATAAATAAATGACTAAGTATAATATTTTTGTCTCATTTGTTTAACTGGTTTCTTTTTATCTACTTTTAGGACTTGAGGGAAAATCTGATGATGTTTTAAGTCACATTTATGCAGAAATATAGAAAATTCTAAAAGGTTCACAAACTTTCAAGCACAACTGTATCATTAATTGAAAAAGAACAAATTGGTATTAGTGGGCTCCTTTCAAAAAAACATTAGGAGGGTGCGATTAAAACTGTTATGAAAACTCGGGTCGCAAATACTTAAAGTTTGAGAAACGCTGCCTTATAGAACAATTCTGTTTTCAAAACTAACACAACCAGTTATCCACTAATTAGAGGTTTCTTTCTATAAACGATCCCCTTTCCTTTGGCTTGTCCTGTTCCATCCTTGAATTCTGTCACAACTTTTTTTGCCATATTCACAGGAAATTGATTGTTGTCACTTGGGTGTACAGTAAGAGGGAATCATTTTGACGTATATTCTATTTTTCCAGGGTATTGACTTTTAGTGTAGGGTTACCAGACGTCTGGCAAAAGGAGGACATGTCCTCATTTTCGGCATTGTGTCCTCAATCCAGCAGGCATTGCCTAAAAAGGTGAAAATGTCCGACTTTCATCACTGACTTGACCGTATTATTGGCTGAAATTATATGCCATCATCTCTATGTTTTACATAAATCATCTACGTTTTATCAAAAACTAGCAAAATACCCGCGCTTCGCAGCGGAGAAGTAGTGTGTTAAAGAAGCAATGAAAAAGAAAAGGAAACATTTTGAAAATAACGTAACATGATTGTCAATGTAATTGTTTTGTCACTGTTGTGAGTGATGAGTGTTGCTGTCATATATATATATATATATATATATAAATATATAAATATATATATATATATATTTACACACACACACATAAACATATATATATACATATCTATACATATACACATATATATACACACACACATATATACATACATATATATATATCTACATATATACACATACATATACATACACACATACATACA
>JANRMT010027041.1:65106835-65127326 GCA_026402145.1 Polypterus bichir lapradei
TATCTATCTATCTATCTATCTATCTATCTATCTATCTATCTATCTATAAAACACTCCAAATAAGTATACAGTAATTTGTTGTTTTTACATTTAAAACACAGGTTCAGGTATAGTGACATAAAATAGCCATGGTAAGTATTACTGAGAAATTCCTGTTTACTTCCATCATGGTCCTCAACTGTTGAGTCTATAGAAGCAGTCATTAAAAGTAACAGTGTGTTTATGAAAAGAAGAAGGACAGGGAAAAACAGGTCTTTTAAAACCCAGGCTGTGAGTCAAAGTAATATGAGTAGCATTACATGGGTAATGGTAATGAGGAGCTGACGGGTAGTATCACTAGCCACTGTGACCACCATGCTATTTTAGAGTCACACACAAATTGTTGCTATAATCATCTAGATGTACTTTGTCACACCATCAGAATACACCATAATTATGAAATGTTAAACAAAACAGTGATTCTTAACAATTAAACTAAATGGCCCTGAATGCAATAGGCTAAGAAATATTTAACCAAATAAATTAGTATAAAATTAAGAATGGTCCTCTTTAGATATAGTAAAGTACACCCTTTATTTTTCAGCTAGCCAAGCCTGAGATTAATTCAGTAAAGCAAAAGAAAAAGAAGCTGAGGACTACAAGTTAGTTTGAAAGCGTTCCATGGCTTAACTGTTTTTATAAATTACTAGTAGGGGTACAATGTACAGACCAGGGTGAAATAAAGTGCAGATTTAGTCATTAAATATTAATTTCCAGGGGGAAATTTTTTGGCCCCAAACCAAAGTTTCACTGACTAAACCCACCATGGGGAGCAACTTTGCATAAATGTACTAAGACCTATACATTTATTTTGTAACACTGAGGTGGATTCAGGGACTTTGTTATCTGATTTGAAGGTGGGAGCACTTTAATTTAATTTTTTTTTTTTTTGTTAATTCATCAAAGAGTCAGTTATCACATTTTTGTTAATTATTTTTGTAACAATGAGTCATAATCAAAAATAACTGATAATAGATTGCAATTGAATGTGTTTGTAGACAACATTAATTATATACTTTGTAACCATATTTCATAAAGTCACATAATTTAAAAAGATTGCCAAAATAGGAATTTGGTGACTTAAAAGATTTCATAGGCAGCACATTAAATTTCAAATGATGTGAAATGGCATTGACTAGTGTCCTGTTGTTAGTTGGGTTGGAGGGTCTATGCTATTTGTAGTTCAAATTCCTTAAACATAAACTGTTTAAAAGAATTACTTGATGAATATTTAAAAACTCTTTCAAAGTTTTAAGTAGTGAAAAGTCAAGCAAAATGACACCTTTAATTGGCTAGCTAAAAAGATTATAATATGCAAGCTTTCGAGGCAACTCAGGCCCCCTTCTTCAGGCAAGATGTAAAATTGTTAGCTGCTTCAGGCCACGATGGAGGGCAGGTGAGAAATTGCAGTGTCAGAGAAACACTGGATCATGACAATATGCAGGAACAATGTGGCTGGTGTACGAGTGGCCAGCATGCATGCTTTTCCCAGCAATCAATTCATTTGTATTGAAAAGCTGGAGTGCTGTTGGATGGGTAAAGATGAAGACATACACAATATACAAGTTCAAGTTACCTCCAGTCAATTATTCCTTAACTGAAGTTGCACAAATTGTATTTTATTTATTTATTTTAAAAACCCTGTACAGTGGTCTGTATGAGATATGTCAATGAAAATTGAACTTTTTTGACTAGTTTCCTTGAACAAAACTCGTCTTCCGATAGCCAAGTCCTTTCATGCAGTTAGTCAGATTGACGTATAGACACGGCAAACGCAGTCAATGTTTTTCACGTTATGGGAACACCCCTAAACATTTCATCACATTTTTTAAGATGAAAAACTATGGAGCAGAACGCAGCCTATGGTCCATCCACATACAATTGGAGAATATGGTAGAGTTAGGTTCAATGGTATTCAATGGTTTGTCATACGGTATAAACATGCATTTAGCTTTATATTTTCGAAGCCAAATTTCTTAAGCCATTTAATAGATGGTGTAATACTTGAGTCTGCTAAGAAAATGATATACTACTTGTGGTTTTCACCAATGACTGCAGTAATCAAAGACGTAGAGGTGCCTTAAAAGAAGTGCTTAGAACTAGGAATGTAATATCTTTTATATGAGCAGCAGCTTTCTTATTTTATTTACAATTGTAAATACTTCTGTAGGTTCATGTCTTCAAACAAATAGAGAACTATGATGAACCCATTATGAAACATCCTAGAAAGACTATGTGATACAGGATTTGTTATATTATAGGATGCTGTTTTAGTGTAATGCCATCCTGAATACATGTAGATGAATGATCAGTCTATCTTCTTTTGCTACTTTGGGATACTTCTTCATTATTGACAAGGACTCATTTGCTAAATGGGTATGTTCTTTGTTTGAGCAGTATCATTCAATTGAACCATATTAAAATAAAAATAACCACAACTTGTAGCAGATTTTGGCAGCAATGTTAAGTGTTTTGAATTTTTCTGCAAATATATTCTAAAAAGCAAAAAACAAACATAAGATAACTTTGGTTAAGGTGAGAAATATGCAGAGATCTGAGCAAAAGCATGAGAAATAGTTGGTGGTTCAATGGCATATGATAGCCATCTTTTTTGTTTTTTTTTTCCATTCAACTGATAAATGAACAGACATTTGGAAATTAACACTTGTTCCATGTGTGGAGTATTCGTGTCCATGTAGTTTTCCTCCAGGTGACCCAGTTTCCTCTCACAGTCCAGTGACAAGCTGGTCAGATGAACTGACATTGCCTTATTGGTCCTAGGATGTACTTAACATTTTATATTTTAGAAAACATTCTTAAGCTACGGTAGTAGGAATGTAAACAATAGCAAAAAAAGAACAAAAAAGATATTTGTCACATAATTCCTTCCAAAGTGAAAATGATCACAAAATACTGTAGCTATGACATACTATGAATAAACCAAAATACTGAACGTCATTCAACAATAAAAAATGCAAGCACCGATATAGCAAAATGCAATGGTATATTATAAAAGTAAAAAAGCAAACAAACCAAACTTTCACTGACTAGTATTGAGCACCAATAGAGTAAAGTGTAGCACCCCGCTTTACTGCTCCAGTAATCAGAGTTTGAAGTCTAGCCCAGTTTCTGTCAGGGTGCAGTTTCCACATTGTTAATGTCCTTGTCATTGTCACTGCTGTTATTTTAAATTTTCTTCAATCAAATACCAAAAAAAAATGTTGTTTGGTTGATTACAGTGAGTAATGTTTAATACTGGACATACAACAATATACTGTACATATTAAAGTTGGAGCCCTTTATTCTGGCTAAATGACTCAGGGATACATGATGTTGTAATGGCACATGAGGTTATCCAGCTCCATATTACTGCTGGGTTTTATTCTCAGACTGCAAAGTTATTGTGTTCCTTTAAACATAAGAAACATACAGTATAATTCACTATAACAATCTAGAAGATGGGGAAAAAAGTTACTCAATGGTAGCTAGATTTTTATTTTTATTTTCTTGAGCAACAGACTTTTATGGTTCCTTTATTCAATGAAAGCAAATAGATGTTTTCAAACAAAGCCATCTAAATCAAAGGAAAACCAAAACTTGTCAACTAATGAATGGCAAGGGAAAAAACTGAATATTCTTCTTCTTTTTCCACTTCTATGTGGGGTCAATGTACTTGATCAGCCTTCTCCAAACAGCTCAGTCAAGTCCCACCTCCCCAGTCCAACCCTTTTCTTTTAAATCGTCTTTTACTTTAACTATCCTCCTCTGTTTTGGCCTCTATTCTCATCACTCTTTCACGCAAATATTCATTGTCTCTCCTCATCACCTCACCATGCCACTTCAATCCACTTTTATGACATCTCTCAAACTTTTGTTGTACCTCTGATTGTCTCATTTCTTATTCTGCTCTTTTCTGTATCTCCACACATCCATCTCAACATTGACATTTCTGCCTAATCTAACTACTACTCCTGTGCTCCCTTTACTGTCCATGTCTCAGCTCAATACATCATTGTTGGTCTCACTGTCTTAAAGAACTTACCTTTAACCTTTGCCTAATTTCTTACATCACACAATACTATTGATACCTTCTTCCGATTCTTCCATCCACATTCCACTCTATGGGTTATCTCTGCATATAATATTTCATCTCAGGCTACCACTGATCCTAGATATTTAAATTTCTGAATGCTGATCATCATTAAACCTCATATATTCTGTCTTCTTCCTATACTGTATATCTTCAACCCTCTATCTTCTGAAGCCCTAAACTTAAAAAGAAAAAAAAAAAAAAAAAAAAAAAGCTAAACTTAAAAGAAGTGGTGAGGCGGCCTTCTGCTGCTATGCACCTAAAATCTGGAATAGCCTGCCAATAGGAATTCGCCAGGCTAATACAGTGGAGCACTTTAAAACTCTGCTGAAAACACATTACTTTAACATGGCCTTTTCATAACTTCACTTTATCTTAATCCTGATACTCTGTATGTTCAATTCATTATAATAACTATTCATGGTGGCACTAAAATCCGTACTGACCCCTACTCTCTCTTCTGTTTCTTTTTCCGGTTTTTCTGTGGTGGCGGCCTGCGCCACCACCAACTTACTCAAAGCACCATGATGTCCCAGCAATGATGGACTAAAAGCCAGAAGTCCACGTGATCATCATCAAGTCCTTCCGTGAAAACCATAAATACAAAGAGGACTGTTTCATTTATGTTAGGTAGATTGCCCAGAGGGGACTGGGCGGTCTCATGGCCTGGAATCCCTGCAGATTTTATTTTTTTTCTCCGGCCGTCTGGAGTTTTTTTTTTTGTTTTTTCTGTCCCCCCTGGCCATTGGACCTTACACTTATTCTATGTTAATTAATGTTGACTTATTTTATTTTCTTAATGTGTCTCTTATTTTTCTATTCTTCATTATGTAAAGCACTTTGAGCTACATTTTTTTGTATGAAAATGTGCTATATAAATAAATGTTGTTGTTGTTGTTGTTGTTCTCCCCAACTCATATGTGGCCAACAGGGGGGCAAACCAGTCCAACTTGGTGCCAGTCCCAAGCCCGGATAAATATAGAGTGTTAGTGTCAGGAAGGGCTACCGGCTATAAAACCCAGCCAAAACCTTTTATGGAATCAATCCAATCAGCTTTGGAAAAAAAAAACGAATACAATAACTAAATTGAACAACATATAATTATAAATACCACATTTATTTTATGTTAACGAGTTTTCCTAAATTCCCTTCTCTTTTTCCAGGACAAATGTGGTAACTAAAGTGCTCTTGATTATACTAATTAATTGCTAAGCATTACTTGTTTTCCCTGAGCACTGAATTTGTCTTCTTTTTTCAGCCAAGCACCCCATTTATATCTGTGCTTGTGTCCCATAAGCTCTAGGTTTTGCTTTTATCTTTTCCCTCCTAAACCCAAAATTTTCCACTGATGGGTAAAGTTATGCCTTGCTGTCACTGTCCAAAAATCTGCTAAAGAAGCAGTGTTCTCCTTGTGCTTACATTGGAAACACACCTTTAATACAGAAATGGCTCACTGTAAAGAAACAAAGGTTAAAACAATTAACAGGCATAAAAATAAATAAATAAATCAAACACAAAACAGTCTCAAGTGTATCTAACTCCTGACAGAGACAATAAGGTTACTAAGAATCCCTTTAAATAATGGAATACAGGAGCACAGAAGCAGCACCTGTCTGTTTAGGTATCTTTAATACATAGCACTGCCAAAAATTTGGATTTTTTTCTGTTGTATTGCAGTGGCATCCATTTACAATTATATTCCATTCTTCACTGCAGTATTGTCAGGGCATGCAGAAGCATAAATGTGAAATTTGCTTTTCCAAGTATTTGGTATGAAGTGTCCAAAATAATATTAGTGGCATTAACATTTGTATAGAATATAGTGGAATTGTCACACGTGTCCAACCAACAGTAAGTAATATAGAAGTGTATGAGCTACTCTTCATGAGAGATATACCCTGATGGACTAATATGCCAGGGCTGTTGTCTGGTTCCCATTAGTCTCTCAGAATAATCTCCAATTACTAAGCAGTTGTCATGGAAAGGATTATGAAAAGTATTGAAACTCCACTGTAATTATGTTGTTAGACTTAAGTGCAGCATTTGACACCATTGACCATTCTATTTTACTGCACAGGCTAGAAAATGATGTTGGCCTTACAGGCACTGTGCTCACTTGGTTTAGTTCTTATTTATCAAATCGATTCCAATATGTACAGAAATGTGCTGACAGTACTCCATCATTATACACAGAAGTTCAATATGGTGTCCCGCAGGGCTCAGTACTGGGACCTTTACTGTTTTCACTTTACATGCTTCCACTGGGATCTCTCATTAGGAAACATAATGTTAATTTTCACTCGTATGCAGATGACACCCAGTTATGCCTTTCATTTAAATCAAATGAAGTTTCTCCGATGTTGTCTTTAATTAGTTGTGTCAGTGAATTAAAGGAGTGGATGGATGAGAACTACTTGTCTTTAAACACTGATAAAACAGAGATGCTAATTGTTGGAGGGAATGATGCTGATCACAACAATATTTTGTCATCATTTAACTCAGTTGGAATCCCAATTAATTGTACTGAATCAGCCCGCAATCTAGGAGTTATTTTTGACTCTAGCATGTCATTTAAAGCGCATATTACAAAGTTGTCCAAAACATGTTTCTTCCATCTTAAAAATGTTAGGAAATTAAGGCGCTTTCTAAATAAACAGGATTCTGAGAAATTAATTCATGCATTTATCTCTAGTAGGATTGACTACTGCAATGCAGTTTTCACTGGCTGTTCAAACTGTTCTCTATACAGCCTCCAATTAATCCAAAATGCAGCTGCAAGAATTATTACAAGAACAAGAAAATACGAACACATAACTCCAGTTCTTAAATCCTTACACTGGCTCCCGGTTAAGTTTAGGGCAGATTTCAAAATCCTCCTTTTAACATATAAAGCATTATATGTCCAAGGTCCGGCTTACTTGTCTGAACTTATCATGACTTACAACCTGAGCGCACATTAAGATCTCAAGATGCCGGTCTGCTAATGATTCCAAGGATTTATAAAATAACAGTGGGAGGTTGAGCTTTTAGTTACAGGGCCCCTAAACTGTGGAATGGTCTTCCTGCTTCTATAAGAGATGCCCCTTCAGTCTCAGCCTTTAAATCCTGGCTGAAGACTCACTACTTCAGTTTAGCATATCCTGACTAGAGCTGCTGATTAACTGTACAGACTGCATCTCTGTTGTTAGTCATTAGCACTACAACATAAGTAACATGGCAATTATAATTGAATACTAACCCTCACCTATTCTGTTTCTCTTCTCGGTACTCAAATGTGGCAATTGGTGCCACGGCCCACCTGCCAAGTTGTTTTGCCTGCCTATGGTAAAGTCATCCCTGATGGAGGATCGCAGGAATCATGGGAAAGAGGGGTCCTTTCATCGGATTGGCTGGCTCAGCACTATTTTTAACTGTGGAATGGCCAAATGGGGGAGGCAGCTTGATGGATGAGGTCTCCAGGACTCTAAAAATATCCAAATCTTATTATATGATATCATCTGCTGTTAAATTCTGTTCTGTACTTCTAAAATTTTTTATTTTTTTGCTGTATTGAGGATTTGTTCTGTTCTGTGTATTGTATTGTATCGACTCCCTACTTTTGACACCCACTGCACACCCAGCCTACCTGGAAAGGGGTCTCTCTTTGAACTGCCTTTCCCAAGGTTTCTTCCATTTTCCCTACAAGGTTTTTTGGGAGTTTTTCCTTGTCTTCTCAGAGAGTCAAGGCTGGGGGGCTGTCAAGAGGCAGGGCCTGTTAAAGCCCATTGCGGCACTTCCCGTGTGATTTTGGGCTATACAAAAATAAACTGTATTGTATTGCAGGCCTATATTTGGACATTTCAGCTTTGTCTCTGCCGTTGCATTTTGAAAGAGTCCATAATTCCATCTCGTTTCTGACCTCTCTTATCCAGTAGCACCTTGAAAATAAATGCCAAAAAAGATGAATGATTTATAGGAAAGTAAAATATACAGTATTATGTCAGTGGTTCTATAAGAAAGTTGTTCATGAATTAGAAACAAAGAGAAGCATTATTAAAGATAAGGTGAACAGATCTTCAACAAAGTTGCAGACTGGGCACTATTTTATTTATGTCATGTCCTTTATGATAAACTCAATCCATATTTTATTTTTAATCTGAATGCATTTGTGATCTGATACATCCATCCATCCATTTTCCAATCCGCTGAATCCGAACACAGGGTCACGGGGGTCTGCTGGAGCCAATCCCAGCCAACACAGGAACCAATCCTGGGCAGGGTGCCAACCCACCGCAGGACACACACAAACACACCCAGGCCAATTTAGAATCGCCAATCCACCTAACCTGCATGCGCCCGGAGGAAACCCACGCAGACATGGGGAGAACATGCAAACTCCACGCAGGGAGGACCCGGGAAGCATACCCGGGTCTCCTAACTGCGAGGCAGCAGCGCTACCACTGCGCCACCGTGCCGCCCTTGATCTGATACAGAAATAGTATTTTCTAGTACATTATATAATACAATCACAATACTTTTAAGATTTAAATATAGATATTGAAGCTGTTAACTACAGCATTCCACTTATAAAAAAGATTTCAGAATAATATCAAGCTATAAGGTGTTGTTTATTGAATCATTTTTAATTTGCATAGAAATCTAAAGTCAGTACATTCTCAGACATGTTCCTCAGGGCTTATTACTGGAACCAGTGTAGTACTTTCATAATATGCTTCCATTAGCAGATATCATTTGAAAACAATTTTTACTTTCTCTTTGACTCATATGTATCTATCAGTCAAACACAATGATGTTTCTCATGTCGTGTCACTGTTTCAGGAGGAGTGATAGGTTGTCTTTTAACTGTGAATAAATAAAAATTTTGCAAACAGTAACAAAGTATTAATGAAAGAATGCCTAGGAATTTAGGTCTCATTTGACACTGATATATCTTTTTGTACCGATATTACTGAACTTATTCCTTATTTTCTCAGCTATAAAATTTCTCAGAATTTTGATCTCGTCTGTTTCGGGAGATGGACGTCTGAGATGGAACTCCATTAGCAATGGTGTTGTTTTTCTTTTTTTAGTCACAATTACAGTATATGCAAGTATATATAAGCAAGTGTGGAAGAAACAAGGCTCAGAAAGAAACGGAAAAGACAGCTAAAGCTTCATCCAAGCCTAACTAGGCCTCAGGTTAAAGCTCAAGGCATGGCCTGCCAAAGACTGACTGGGAACAGACAGGCGAAACCACAGATCTCCCAGGACATGATGTTGAAACATTTATAGTATTTGAACTGTACTGTCAATAGATATCTCTGCTTTAATCCTTAAACACCGCTGCTGGGTGACTTGTTTTGATTTGGATGTGCTCTGTGTCTAGGTTTTTTCAGAGGACTAGGAAGCAAAATGGGTGAGCAATGGTGATGGGGGGAGTGAGAAAGAAAACAAGCTATTTCTAATCTGTCCTTTAAATCCTTACAATTGTAAGTGCCTACATAACAATATGTTTCATGGCAATACCTTCTGGAAAAATTTGAAATTAAGATCAAAGTTATCTTATGCAATAATAATGTACTATCTTAATTTAAGTCTACAAAATGTCAACAAAAGTTCAGAAGCAATGCTTCCATGACCAAACAGTTAACTTTGTGAGCTGAATGTTAAAGGTCTCAATCAAGAATTAAAGAAAAAAAAGTATTCTCTCACCTAACAGGTTTAAATGCTAAATAGTACTTTTACAGGAAACCCACTAGTTAAGCAAGGATCAGTTTCAGTTGCACCGAGACTGGACTGGCCAAATATTCCACTCCAGCTATACAAATAAAACTAGAGGTGTGGGAATTCTTATACATAAAACAATTTAATTTGTAGTATAAGATATAGTATCTGTTTCAGAATGGCGATATGTGATCGTCATGGGTAATTTATTTAAGAGTAAAGTGATTTTAATAAACATCTATGCACCCAATGTGAAAGACAGGGATTTCATCCAAAACATATTTTCATCCATTCCTAATGCGAACACTCATAAAACTATAATGGCTGGGGACTTTTTTTCTAATTTAAATCCAGACCTGCATAGGTCTCTGCCACAGGGGTGATGACATCTAACACTGCAAAAACAATTGCAAAGTTTGCAATTGATCACAATTTATCAGACCCCTGGAGATTTCTAAACCTAAACTAAAGAGCATATTCCTTCTTCTCACCACTGTTACTCAATAATTGATTATTTCTTTATAGATAACAATTTCTTGCCCACAATTAAATCTTGCAAGTACGAAGCTATTGTTATCTACGACCATGCCCCTTTCATCACGGGGCTCAAATCATTATGCCCTACATACTTATCTCACAGCTGGCATCTTAACCCACTTTAATTAGCAGACGAGAACTGTACAGAGTTTATATCCAAGCAAATCAATTTTTTTTAGTGACAAATACATCCTCAGAGGTCTTTGAAGGAATACTCTGGGAAACTCTGAAGGCTTTTTTAAGAGGACAATTTATTCCACATCTCTCCCACAAAAATAAATCAGAAATCAAGAAGGCATCAGATTTCATCAATGAAATTACCAGAATAGATCAAGAACACGCCAGGTTTCCAAATGACGCGCTTTACAGGAAAAAACAGGATTTGCATTTAGAACTCAAACTCTTGACAACAATAGAAGCAGAACAACTTATTTTTAAATCACAACATCATTACTATGTACACGGAGAGAAGGCTAATAAGATCTTAGCTAAACAAATCCACAAGCAGGAAGTTCGCAATGCAATACCAGTAATTACCAACACAGATGGAGACAAAATTATTGACCATAAAAATATAATGCACACATTTAGAGACGTCTGCAAGTCCTTATATTCTACCTAGTTTAAAGAAGACAAGACACATCCTTATGTGTTTTTGGATTCATTACAGATACCACAACTAGATACTCTCAGTGCAAAGGAATTGGATAAGCTTCTGGCACTCTCAGAATTATTAGATGCTATAAACTCACTTCAGAGTGGGAAAGCAACAAGCCCTGCTGCATTTTATAAAACATTTTTAATTAAATTAGCTCCCCATTCATTAGCAACAGAAGCCAGAGACAATAAAATTCTGCCTCAAACTTTTTGCCAAGCATTAATTACCATCTTTCCTAAGATAAATAAGGACTTATTACAATCTGCATCAAAAAGACCAATCTCACTTCTGAATAATGATGTTAAGATACTCTCCAAATTTCAAGCTAGAAGGACTGAGAAAGTGTTTCCTTTGATAATACCACAAGACCAAACTGGATTTATTAAAAGATGTATTTAAATGCCTTTCAGACAGCCTTGGTGTCACATTCCCTCCTAATCCATTAATAGCTGTGTTTGGTGTACTCCCAGATGGGCTTAAAGTGCAGAAGGACAAACAAACTGTAATATCTTTTACTTCACTATTGGCACATTGACTTATCTTGCTCAACCCGAAGAATCCTAATCCACCTCTTTTAAATCTGTGGGCAACAGATGTTATATACTATTTGAAATTGGAAAAAATCTAATTCTCACTTAGATGATCTGTGCAAAAAAAATTTAAAACCAGGCAGGATCTAACCAATAACAGTTTAGAATAAGAATTTAAATTGGGGGAAATGATTTTCTCCCCCTTTTTTCTACTCTTAAAGTTTTACTCTGGCTGTTGGCCTTGCTCTCTTTCTCATGGGTGGGGGCTAATTTGATCATAGTTTTGTCAAGTTTGACTTGCTTGTATGGAATGTTACATGCTTTTAATAAATTCAATAAAACGTGATATATAAAAAAATTAATTCTCAGCAAAAAATGTAATAACTTCATGCCTCTTCACATAAAAGAATTTCTAACACTCCAGGGCATTGCATTGCAATTGCAGGAAGAAGGCCTTTTTACACTCCCAGGGATACATAAACTACTGTGGAAGGCACAGCACCAAGCTCCATGTTCCCTCTAACTTCAAATAATCTACTTGCTTGTGTAAGGGATGCCCTATGAATCTCTTTGATAAAAATATAGACGGCCAGCCTGTTAGTTTATTATAATGTAAGCTAATCTGAGATTCCAGATCAACTGTTCATAAAATAAAAAATGTCTATTAGTCTTTTTGTTTTTTGTCTGATACAAATTTAGATTGATCATCTCTAATCAGTTGTTCCAAAATATAAAACTTTTTGAGTGCCTATGTGGAGCTCTGTTCCTTGCATTTTTTTACTGATTAGCAGATGTGAACAACATTTGAGCTGGTACTTACTGTTTCTGTCCGATTTTTGTTCATTTCCATTTGAATTTCAAGTGGTGCATCTACCCACAAACAGCAAGAAGAGCTCTGCTGAGTCCCTGGTGGAGCTTCAAGAATATTACCAAAGGGTGTAAGGTGCAATAACAGCTGTGCGGCACTTCCACACTGTTGCGTGGTAGTTTGGGGAGTGAGCAGCTTTATTCACATGTGCTGAGCTACCCAGCTTACGTGGAACATAAGCTCTGATGCTCCATTGGTGCCAGTTTGTCATTAATCATATTCACAGCCAGACCTACGTGCACTATTTACAGTGTTTTTTGATTATTTTCTATGCAGTGTAACCTTTTAATCAAACCACAGCATTGTAGATGGGAACTGAAGCCTGCCATTGTCTGCTGTTTGAGAGCTGATGAAGGTATTCTGCTGATGCTACTGTGCACAATCATTGTTTCATGAACAAAAATTATTAAAAAATTAGTATATAATTACATCTAGGCTATGTGTATAATGTGTATATGAAACAAACATTTTTTTGTTTAGATTTGGGCCCCATCCCCAATTACGTATATGCAAATATTACAAAATTTACACATCTGGTCCCAGGCATTTCAAATTAAGTATGTTCAACCTTTGTTAGACTATATGCTGAATATATAAACTGTAACTAACCCTTTGTCATCTGTTATTAGGCTTAAATCCTGAAAGCAATGAAAGCTAACTCTTTCCCTTTCTTTACTTCTTGTTGGTGTCATTCCTGCTTTAATAAGAGTCTCCTTCAGGTTATAGAATAAGAAGTCAAAAGTGTCAAACAATAATTTGAGCAACATCAAACAACCTTATTGTGGTAGCACAGTTATGGACACTTCCATGTGCCAAAGCAAATTACTATACAGTTAGTTGTCCCAGATCAGAAAGGCTTTCACTTTTGTTATTCCAAAGGGTTATGAAATCCTCTATAGGTCAATTTTTTCTAATAAAGCTATAAATTTTGTTTCCACTCTTTTAATGAAAACTAAAATTATTGTATCAAATATTAGCTTAATTTCTTTTATATTTGCTAAGTTAGGCTTCTGTTTCCTAAATATATGCTTCCATATTTCTCTTTTAGAACTGTCAATTCAAATCATTCTTTGTTTTTATGTGATCAAATTTTTATCAATGTAATAATCAAATAATAAATCATACGTAACAACAGGAAATTATAAAACTGTTTAAGCAATTACAAATCAAAATGGCACACATCACACACCTGTCCCACCACTGTCCCGAGTCCCATGCCATACCACCAAGAACACTGATGATGCCAGCTCATCACAACATTGTATCTAAGTAAGGAAGCCACAGACTCGCAAATAGAAAGCAGACAAACTCCAGTTTTGGACAGCACCACTGTATGCATTGTTAATTTATAAGGCAAGTAACTCCAAGTGAATCAAATTATGGAATGAGTACAGCCAGTTCCAGCAAGTGATTTACTCAGGAGTCTTCTATCAGGAAGCATAAAGTAGTTTAGGAGCTACTATGTCCCTAGTAGATGAGCTAAGAGTACGAGAAAGTATGGAAGGGGAGGTGCAGGAGGAAGAGTATTTTATGTAAATAAGGAATTATGACTGACATTATGAGAAAGAAACTAATGATCAAAGCTTCAGACCAGAAAGACTTCAGTCCATATGCATTAATGTGCCAGAAACGCCAAAAGAAGCTAAGATGACATAAAAGAACAGGGCAAAGGGTCATTAAGCATAGTTTGTAAGGAGTAAATCCTACGTAAACTTAGCAAATTAATAAGAACTCTTTTACCAAACTGTAATTTTTGAAGATGGTGCCCCAGCAAAGAGGTGAAAATAAAGGAAAATCCTGGGTAATTTGACAGATTAGGAGAAAATGTTTATAGAAGGACTTATGTAACAAGAAGTAGAGAACTGAAACATGTTTTCTGATAGGGAAAGAGGAACTTACAAGACAGAAATAAGGGAATTTAAGAGAGACCTTGTGTGCCCTCACTGAGGAGAACAGTTGCAAACAGAAGATAAAAATAAGAGGAAGAACTGCCAAAGTGAGATTGTGGAATGATTTGAGGGCAGAACTAACAAACATATAACGTAACATGTAAATGCCAAGCCACAAGCAGGCAGATACAGTACTTAGGTGACAAGATATCAATAAGAAATTTTTACTGAATATTGGGAAGTATGTGTGCCATTTGGGTTTAGGGCCTATTTACCTTTCTCTTTTGCACCATATTTGAATAGAATATGCTATAATGGACATTAGGTTTAAAGGTTGTGAGATTAAAATTGGCAGAAATTATTGTATTTAATTTATCTGGAAATGCAAATGCAGATGCAATTTATCAATACACCCCATAAGTGCAGAATCATCAGAGAATTTCCGCAAGTGACATGACCTGGTCTTATATTTATAGTCTGATGTGTACAGAGTGAAGAGCAAAGGCGACGGGACAGTTCCTTGTGGTGCTCCTGTGTTGCTCACATCCATATCAGAAACACGGTCCTTGAGTGTCACACACTGTGATCTGCCTGACAGATAGTTCATTATCCAGGACACCATAGGCTCATCCACCTGCTTATCTCTAAGTTTACCCCTTAATAAACATGACTGGCTTGTACTGAAAGCACTGGAGAAATCAAAAAACATAATCCTCTTGATAATTCCAGCTTTGCCCAGGTAAGAATAAATGTTGTGGAGTAGATAGATAATTACGATAGGCAAAGTGCAGAGGGTCCAGGTGGTCTACCACAAGAGGACTCATATAGTCCAGGACCAATCATCTGTTTCCATAAACTTTTGCCTGTTTGTGTTATTCTGAGTAAATTATAAAAGAGCAAAATTTGTGTTTCTTACACATGACATAGTAAAAATATGACACAATGCATATATGATTTTAATTTGTATAAATGTTAATTACACACAAAACAACACGATTTAACAATAGTTTAATTGTGGGAAAGCATACCTTGTAAACTTTACTTTCATTTTTTTGCTTTTAATAAATATATTTACAATCTGTACTTTTACATCATTAACGCTTTTTTTTTAAATTTTGGATGGTTCATTTAAGACCTTACATCCTTTTTGTAGTGGGGACCCATTTGTTATCCAATGTGACAGCTGAGCTGCACAAAGAGGGGAAATGACTCCTCTCCCCACTGGATGTCAGCTGCTCAGCAAGTATCTGACAGCAAGATCTTGTGGCTAACAGTCTTTTATATCCAGCGACTGAAGCATGGTTTGTTCACACAGCAGGGAGCTTTGAAAATAAAGCTTAAATGTTACTTCTAAGTTATTAACCCCTTAACCTTGAATCATTTTAACACCATATCTGCTCAGCACGAGGAGAAAAGCAGGACAATGTCATTAAGATGCCAAGCATACAGATTATTCTTTAAACATACTACCTGAAAAAATTAATCACACAAAAATTTAGTTTTACTGCATGTGCTGAGGTAAGGAGATGCTAAACATTTGATAAACCTAGAACAAAGACTTGTATGTGATTGCATACAAAAATAAAAATTAAACATCCCTATCATTATTGTTATATTTTAATAATGTGCATATGGATTTCAACTAGGATGAGAGACCACAGTGCTTCTAGTCATTCACTGACAAGGTCAGAATTTAGTTCTGCGTTTAGTGTAGTGATGAAATGCAGACAGCTGGGATTTGATTTGTTGCTGTCTGGAAGAAACCAGGAAGAGGGCAGAATCTGTTAAGGTCACAGGTCATGATAAAGTGGTTTCTGTGGTTGAAGACATGAAAAGAAGCATAAGAGATTCACTGGAGGAAAACATATTTGTAGGACTATCTGTTGTCGTTGTGATGCAAAAAACACAGAAAAAGGAATGAGAATGAATAAATAGCTCCTATGATGTGTGTCTACAACATGGAAAAGGATGTTTCTAACAAAATGAAGACTTTTTAAGAATGATCTTATAAAGAACAGTTGATTAATTAAGGAAATTAGGATGTTGTTTTGAATCAAAATGTCTTTGTTGAAAAGGCTTGATTACTTGGTGTTTTGGAATGATAAGGGAAAGGTGGAGGAAGGAGAGAATATTGAGCAGGCAACATTCAATCTGACTCGGCCATTAATGCTAACAGTTCTTTATGTGGTATTATGGTCCTCTGGGTTTCAGTGCTGTGAACACAACTCTTTATAATGTTTGTATATTATCTAGATAAAGGTTAAATTTGGAGATGGTTGATTAGTGAGCAAAATGAGTATGGAGGGACCTATACAAAAAAAAAACAGATTTGTGCAGATTAGAATAAAAAAATGTGTACAGTGATAGACTGGTATCTCGTCTAGGGGTCCATTTTATAAAAACTTCAAATGTGCATATGCAACTTTCCATGCAAAAGAAGACTTGATGGGAGACTTGCTTATTTTCACATTAGCTCTGCCCCATCTGTACAGAACGTTTTGGAGAAACTGGGTAATGACAACCCCCTTGATTAGGCAGGGAAATGCAGCCAAACCAGTCAACTGATGACTCATGTGCACAATAATTCATATCACCGAGCTGTTATTATAATGTGCTTTGATGTGACAAACATATTAAACCTTCAAAGTGATGAAAATGACATATACGCTCTCAGCTACCTCCTAAGAAAGCTAATGCTGAATATTTGCAATGAAAAACTTTTTTTTTTCCTTTATTTTATGTAAGCTACCTGTTGTCACGTCTCAGGATTAAAAACCATTACAATCACTTTTTGTCAGCAATTGCATTAAGTAAAAACACAAGTGTCGAGGTTTATAAATATCATCTCTCACAATCTATTCATAGACTAATGCTTTAACACAACATGGCTTGTCTATCACTACTTGAAGACTAGGCAAATTGTCCAGCAGGATTTTTTCGCCCACGATGTCGTTTCTGCTAGCATGCTGTGATGGACAGCCAGCGTTTTAGTCTGGCCGGGACGTCCCTCTACAGAAGAAAGCAGCTGTTTCAGGGCATTATATCCCCCCGGACACTAGATGGCAGCTCCCCTGGATGGATGGTTCTTTGGATTCCAACAGGGCAGCATGGGACATGGAGTCCGTCTCTTCAGCCCTGTTGGGTGCTGTGGGTGCCGCCAGGGGGAGCTCACCAAGAACCCGGGGACTTTTACGATTACGCCACCCCGGAAGTACTTCAGGGTCATAAGGACGGAAGCCCGCAGTACTTCCGGGGCATTTGACGAAAGAAGATGTGGTATTGACCCGGAGAAGAAATACGTCCGGGTCATGGACTTTAAAAGGACTCTGAGAAGCCCCAGCAGAGAGCGCTGAGTTGGGAGGAAGGGTGACGAATCGTCTGGGAGTGGAGGATTATTGTATTTGATTGTATTATTGATTGTTTATTGTGTATAGTGGAGGTGGAGGTGCTTTGTGCACATTATAGAATTATTTGGGCTCAATGTCCAAATGACAGAATAAATAACAAAAGATATGGATGTAAAACAAAATTGAAAGAGAATGAAAGAAACAGAATAATATGCACATTTACCAAAATTAACCACCAAAAATAATTGTCAAACACTGACCAAAGAAATTAAAGCCAGGTAGGAAACCCTGGCGAAACCATAACACACATCACTTTAAAGTATTAGACTTAGACTTGAACCTACTCACTACTACCATGAGTAGGTTCAAGGGACTTAGTAGACTGGGTTATGTTACAAAATGAATTCCGCACACAGGAATCTGGATGAGATATTGGGACAGCTTAGCTATTAGCTAAACAAACGGGCTTGATAAACTGAATGATCTCCTCTCGTTTGTTAAATTTCTTATGTTTCTCATGTTCTCACATACATTTAACAATCTTTAGTAAAAAGATTTGGTTGGTGTGCCTAATTATGAGATATATCACTGTATGTATTATATAGGGAATTAGCTCTACTGTGAAGTTTGGGCTATGATGCAACATTCTTTAGGAATATTATTAAGCCTCTGACTAGGTTATTGTATACGTATTGGTGACTGTTGGACTAATGCAGGTATTAGGAAAAGCTGTGCACATAATAAATGACAAGTATCCACTCTTCTGTATTATCTATGTAATAGGGAAATGGGTTGCAGTAATTTAGTTATGCTCCAGTTATGATTTTTCTAACATGTACCCCATGTTGTCATTACTTTCCATATAGGGATTTTAGGGCCTTTTTATAAGCTTGAGGTGAAAAACATTTATAATAACGTCAGCGGCATTCATTTCAATCTAAAATAGCTTAACGACTGCAATTACTTTTTAATACGTTTACATGATGATATACTTTTTCCTTGTGCTCTGTCTCTTTAAATTGAGAGGAATGTGTAGCAGCCCATCATTAACTGAGACAGGGCAAGATGTTAATTGTCGGTGCACCACCATTAACAGGCAATCAGAAGGCCAGCGGAGAAAATCAAGAAGAGGCACGAGGCTAAAACAGGATTAGATGTGAATTAGCTAAGCTTAGGACTGATTTTGTTCTGTGTTCACTGAGACAGCACTTAGTACCGTACTACGTAGTCTGATCTTGATCTGCTGCAAATATAGTAATTTCTCAGGTATACTACAACTGACCTATAGAGATGTAACTAGACAATGCCAAAAATAGCTTACTGAATAATTACATGAAGCAAGATCAATTAATAAAAGTCCATACAAAATATTTAAGCAAACAGACCAAGAAGTGAAAATACAATAAAAAATAAAAGACCAAGCAATACTAAAGCCAAGATTTAAAAAATTACATATTGAAGAATGGGCCAAGCAATACAAAAGGTCAAGATACAGAATCAAAAAATACCAAACTAAAGTTGATTAATACAATTCATATTTTAGGAAAGAGAAAAAAGGAACCAAAAACAAAAAGAACCACCATGGGTTTTATTATGTGTTTTTTTATGTTTCATGTGTTTTCTGCTATTAATATACACTTTTGTTTATTGTGTTAATAAAATAATAACCTATGAATATTTGAACTCACTTCAGCTTTTTTTTGTCTGGCACCTCCTGACTCTGTGATACAAGAAAACTTTCACACATGATTTACCGTTTGACTCATCTTGATGTCTAGTTATTCAAGATGTCAAGCTTTTTGGGGTTTACACTTAGTTTTGGCCCTTTAGACCCAAAAACCCTTAATTGTTAGGCAATTTTCAGACCATATTTTGTGCTGGAAATTACCGACTTACGATAAACAGTAAACTAATAGGTGTCTCCAGCAAAAATTATCAGAACATGCCACATCAACCAACCCAAGGGGTTCACCCCCTAAAGAGATACAAGTGATGAAATTTACTCCTTTTCATAAAATTTTGAAAAAAAGTGGATTGGTTGTATAGACATGTGGAGTGTTGTTTTATGTTATTTCATGGTTAATAAATATTTTAGACTGTTTAAAGGTCAGTGATTACGAAAACAATGTTATTTTTGATCCTTTACTAGAGATCTAGTCCTCTATGTACCTCTAACAGTGGATGAAATATGATACATTTCTATTACTATCAAGAATATTTAGCCTTTAAACATTTAAACTGAAGCACACATTTTAACTCTTTGAGGGCTGAATATTTTTTTTCTAAACAACTCAGCACACCAAACAATGGTATCACACATAAATCTGCCTGTTCGCTGTTTCTGCTGGCTGTGCATTGCGGCAGGCGGCTGTCTTCATGTGGCAGTGACAGCCACATTCTTGGTATGAAAATGTACTATAGAAATAAAAATGTTGATCATCAGGATTGCTGCTAGCATATAACCAATATCAATTTAACATGTGACTTCATCATTTAAGATACAATCAAGGCAGCCTGAGTACTTTTGGATAATTTCAAAATATTTTTTTTTTTTGTGCTTGCTTGTGTTTTCTTTTAAAAATAGGCAGTCATTTTGTTGCTTTGGATTTTGAACTTTTCTCTGTCATCACTACCATGTTTTTTTTTTTTGTCTTTTAGTTTAGTCTGCTATTTATCCTAATGTTTCATTTGGTGAATTTTCCCTGAATTTCTGTCTACTCTTTTTCCAAAAAACTAAGAGGAAAACATTTTTTTCTCTCCAATCCAAATATTCTCTAACAATAGTATGTATGTATGTATGTATGTATGTATGTATGTATGTATGTATGTA
>JANRMT010027041.1:65127336-65165499 GCA_026402145.1 Polypterus bichir lapradei
GTATGTATGTATGTATGTATGTATGTATGTATGTATGTATGTATGTATGTATGTATGTATGTTCAGACTGCTTGTCTTTCTGTTCACAACAAAAACAAACCAAATGCCCAAATGGGCAAAGCTTAGGGCCTTCAAAAACCCTTAAATAGGGGCTCAAGTGGCAGGCCCGCTAGCTGCACACCTGCAAAATTAGGAAGCCCCACACCTTTGGGCTCAGCATAAAGGGGTAAAGTCAACAAGCATGCTAACACAACAGAACTAGAAGTCAAAAAGGACAGTTATTAAACATTAAACACACAACCAAATACTTAATGAACTATAATTAAATAACAAAAGAAAGTAGCTAATATGAATGATTTTATTCATAAAACAACCAAACAATTTACAAAGAAAAAAAATAAGCAAAAAGGAGGGTGCATGGGCAAAATCTTGGCAGCAGATTACCAGTGGTGTTTATTCTCTTTAATATGTTAAAGCAGGTGTCTGTAAAATCACTCTAGGAGGGCTATAGTGTAGTTCCAACTCAGTTTCTTAATGAGAAGTCAGTTATTCCTATTAAAGCACTGATTGCTCAAGAAACATTTTATAGTTAATTTTAGTTGTCTCACATGTTAAGATCCCCACCCTTAATTGCTTATTTTAGTCTTACACAGCTGCATTCACTTTTTTTTAATTGCCCCTTATTAACAATCATGCAAATGACAAAGGAACCAGCAGATCTCCATCTAACTTGTTTTCATTCAAACCTGTGTATAGCTATTGTGTTTAATAAAAAAATCTGGAAGGAAACTGAAGAGACTGAGGAAAACAAATCAGGAGTGGTCTCCCCTAGACTTTCTCATATATGGGGATGGATATTTGAGGAGTAAACTGCAAGACAATAATTATATTTTTATATTATGTACATTACAGAACCATCAGCAACAAAATCAAATTAATAATATATTGAACAATTATTTTAAAAGTAAACTTGAATAAATCGGACTCTGCAGCTGCATGAATAAAAGGTAAAGTACGGTTAACGGAAAAGCCCAAAAGTTGATAGAAATCTATGTTTTGTACCTAATACTTGTATGCAAAATTTGGTAGACCTAATGAAAGCGTACTCAAGTTATCATGTTTACACACACACACACGAAAAGACAGACATGCAGACATAATTCTAAAAATGGTATTTTCTGACTCAGTGAGGTCTAAAACGTTGAGATTCTTCAAAATCTTGAAATGGAATTTTTGGAGGATTCCAATACTTTCCCTATACCTCGTATACGAGAAAGTAAAAAGTAAAGGACAGAGAATTACTCATCTACTTCAGGCGATTGATCATTTGGATGAAAACCTTGGAAATGAGAAAATCTAAGATTTAAAAATTACCTGACATAGCAGAGTGAAAACACTGTAAAAACATAAATTAAATAAGATCTGTTGTTGTTGAGGGTTTGTTTCTAATTGAGCAATTTGGGTTGGAACAAAAAACTACAGCAACTACAGCTCTCCAGGACTGACTTTGCAGACTCCTGTGCCTCATGCATAACTCCTTGCGTAGAATTCGCACTATAACATGATGTAAGCACAAAAGCGGAAATGTGCTTACGCACAAAAAAACCCAGATCCATAAATCTGTGCGTTCGCCAACTTCCACGTTCTTCCGCTACATAAATCCCGGTCAGCGTGAAAAGTAACGCATGTGCACATGCCTGCTGTCCCGCCTTGCCTCCTCCCAGAATTATGCCTCTTTGAATATGTAAATCAATATAAATAGCCCTTAAAATCAGCCTTCTGTGAAAAGATAATGGCAAAAGTACGAGGGAAAATAGAAGACTTTCAACGAATACCAAGTGGAGGTAAGGAAAAACTTACTATTTGTTGGTTTAAACAGTGATATAAACAACAAAAGGAAGCTGATCGAGTGACATAGCGTGTCAGAGAAACTTGAAAGTTCACAAAGTTGCACAGTAAAAAAAATAGTAAAAAAGAAGTTGTCACATATCAAAGTCACCGTGAAAAGGCGAGTCATAGCCCACCGTCTGAGTGCCATATGAAAGCTTATTAGGGTACAGAGGAAAAACAAAAAGGCACACAGTGGGGAAAAAGCACGAAATGTCAACTTTAATCTCGAAATTTCCACTTTAATCACGTAGTTTATTTTGTCATTGAAATAGAACATCATAAACTTCATCTTAAAATCGTTTAATTAACTAGTTTCTCAAATCCCATCATAACTGAAGTAGCACGTTAAATGCTTTGTTATGTATTTGATCTTCTATGTGCTGTATGTGTGTGAATCACTACATGCTTCCGGGCTTTCTCTTCCTCCGACAGGACACAGAATCCATTACATTTGTAATATTACAGCTCTCTGAATAATTAAAATACTGAAAAGTATATGTGATATTTTCATGATGATAGGAGTTAAAGCAATTTATTAAACATGGGAACACGGTGGCACAGTGATAGTTCATCTCTCACGCAAGATGCTTGCTATGCAATGCGTGACCTTCGATGAAATACTTTATTACAGAAGTACTGTCTTTTTCAAACGTACTAACCCCCAATTCCTGTCCTTACTTTTCTTTCTCCAAATACCCAATCGCCACACAATCAGCTCTGTAATAGATGTTAAGCCATCTGTAAGCTTAGAACGCCGATTCTTCAAAACTTTTAAGGAACATTGAAATATCTTTGTAATGTTTAATTATTCTATCCTTCTATCCTTCCAGTGTCGCGCCAGCCACAGCAAGAATACAGCGCGTAACTGGAAGAATCAGTGAACAAAGTTCCAGCTCCTGGCTAGCGATGCTAGCAATTTGTAGTTAAAGTTAAAGTTTTATCTGTATAATATAATAAACATATTTTGCTGCATTTCATCTTAAATGATATCATCATCATATGTAAATACACGCTTTATAAAGTGGCTCAGGTTGTACAATATTATAACTGTATCGCAAGTTTACAGTGAGGTGATTGTACTTATAAGTACAGACAGTTCTACAAGGAGCACTTGATGGACTGATGGAGTGCGTTTAGAGTTCTTGTGATGAAACTGTTTCTGAACCGCGAGGTCAGTACAGGAAAGACTCTGAAGTGTCTGTCGGATGAGAGCAGTTCAAATAGCAAATGGCTGAAACAGCGTGTGCTTGATGCTCTATACCAATAATTCTTTTTCCGATCAGCTGCTGTACAGATGTAATTCACACTCAGATACAGTGATATAAATACTCAGAGTGGTGCAGTGAGAGTAATATGGAAAAAGACGATCCAATGTGGAAACCCCTAACAGGAGCAGCTGAAAGAAGAAGAAGAAGGTGCAATGAGAGTAACAATGCTAAAGCAGTTATGGTATTTGGAATAGTTTTACCATTCTGTGAACCATTATATTGTTATAGGTTAATTACAATCAGATATATTAAACTATTATTATTATTTTTTATTATGAGCTACTGTGGAAATGTACGTGGCTTTACGCCAAGTTTAGGTTTTATACATCACGATTTGAACGTGGAAACGTTCTTATGCAACATTTTTGCTCGTACACACCGTTTATGCATAAGGCCTCTGGTGTTAAAGAACTATTATTTGCGGTCTTTCTGTTCATGCGCTAATATGTTGTTTTCTAATATTAATTGCCATGAACCATATAATTAAGATTTTAATTAAGCAGGTAAGTTGTTACCAACATTTAAGCTACTAATCACTAGTAAGTTAACAGTGGGTGAATTTAATCATACACCAATTACAATCTACATTGAAATAACTACATTCAAAGGTAGAATCCAAAATTATTATCAATATTCCATCCATCCATTTTCTGAACCAGGTTATTCATTAGCTGCGGGAGTCCAACTTGTGGAACCTGGGAGTAAGACAGGAATCAACCTTGAATGTGATGTCAGTTCCTCATAAAGCACACTTGCTCTTATTGTGCCAAATAAGAATAGTTAATGAACTTAACTAGATAATAGAATACCCAAAGAAAAGCCACACAACCGTGCGGAAAATATGACAATTCCATATGGACAATGGTTTTATTGGGATAACTGCTTTTGCAAGGCAACAGTACTCTCCACAGTACTGTAAGTATTGTAAAATTGAAATGGCAACTTCAGTACTTCAATGCTCTTCTTCTTCTTTCAGCTGCTCCCGTTACGGGTCACCACAGCGGATCACCTTCTTCCATATCTTTCTGTCCTCTGTATTTAGTTCGGTTACACCCATCACCTGCATGTCCTCTCTCACCACATCAATAAACCTTCTCTTAGGCCTTCCTCTTTTTCTGTTGCCTGGCAGCTCAATTCTTAGCATCCTTCTCCCAATATACCCAGCATCTCTCCTCTGTACATGTCCAAACCAACGCAATCTCGCCTCTCAGACTTTGTCTCCCAACTGTCCAACTTGAGCTGACCCTCTAATGTACTCATTTCTAATCCTGTCCATCCTCATCACACCCAATGCAAATCTTAGCATCTTTAACTCTGTCACCTCCAACTCTGTCTCCTGCTTTATGGTCAGTGCTACCATCTCCAACCCATATAACATAGCTGGTCTCACTAACGTCCTGTAGACCTTCCCTTTCACTCTTGCTGATATCTGTCTGTCACAAATCACTCCTGACACTCTTCTCCACCCATTCCACCCTGCCTGGACTCTCTTTTTCACCTCTCTTTGACAATCCCCATTACTCTGTACTGTTGATCCCAAGTATTTAAACTCATCCACCTTCACCAGCTCTACTCTTTGCTTCAGTACTTCAATGCTATTTAACAAAGTGTATTTCTTCCATTCTATGAGCCCCGTGTTAATTAAATATGACTATCAGTTTCATATTTTCATCTCAGGTAATTAATCTATCAGTACGTGCAGTTCAATTTTATCATTCTCCTTTCAGCACACAAAAAATGTCTCATGTGACCTATTCCAATGAGTTTTTCTGCAAATTACTTTGTTATCTAAGAATTTATAAGGAAGTGGTTTCAATAAAATTAGGAAGTATGATACATCTGGTGACTTATTACAGATTCTGATACAAAAAATTATATTTTCTCCACTGAAAGAATTGTGTGGCTTGTTACTTATACTTGCATTTCAATGGCTCCTACGAATTCATCAGTGTTCAGTATGCATTTAGTGTTTATATATACCTTTTTGGATACAGTATTTATCATAATAACAATTTGTCATTTAGATCTCTTGGAAAGGGAACTAGCAAGTGCCAAACAGAATAAGGCTTTGTTGTCTGTTTGTACCCTTGAGGTATCAAGGTGCAATAATCTGTAGTGGTCTAAGAATTCCACCAATTTATATCTTTGAGGGGTTGTTTATTGTGTGAAAGAACTGATTAAAATGTTTTTGCAGCACAGGAAGAGGAATAGGAAGCGCAATGTTTGGATTCAACATCAGCAGGGAGGACTCAGGAGGTGAAACGGAGGCAACACTAAAAGTAATGTTAGAGCTGTCTCTATATGCTACATACAAAGCACAATTAATACTCTTGGAAATATTGTGGTTTGAGATTTTATTCCATTTCTTGTCTATTTTGTCACTTGTTTTGTTTTGTGTGTTGCAATACAACGGTTGTATATATGTAAATAAAAGCATCAACATTTTTATATAACATATTTTCATTTAGAAAGTGTACCTCAAGGTATGCTACAAAAAGATAAAAAAAATGACAGAGAAATTTTAAATGAAAAATAAAACTAATGCATAAATATATACAAACTCATACAACACATATAAACAAATATAAAGATGGAAGAGTACCTTGTGAAGTCTAATAGCTGCGTCTTACAATAAATTAAACAATACCTTTTCACTGGGTTTATGTACATGGGAATGGGCAATTTTTGGGCATAGGATTGGTCACAAATCACATTCATTGTACATACGTTGCTGTCCTAAGGGCCTGCAGTGTTCGGTCAGATTGCCCTTGTGTCAAAGCACACATTCAGGGTATGTTGAATTTAGATGTTAAGTTTTTTGTTATTTCTATACATTTCTTAACAATGACTCCACCCATCTTTAGGCTATAAAATCCAGGTTTCCCTAGAAAGTAGCCATCCTCATAGTGGCCTTGGACTGTGTTGATGACTTGAATATTCAAAGGCCAGGCATAAACTCCACTGTATAGGGTGGTCCAGATCTAATTATGCAATTTTCGTTACGCTATAACAACGTGCAATGCAGGATGTTGGAGGAATTTGGACCGCTTTCAGTGTATAGGAACACGATCTCCCAAATCAACGAAATGTTTGACCAGACTGGTAGCGCCAATCACCTGAAATTGTACTGTTTTCCTGCATTGCATTAAGAGTTGCATAATTAGATCTGGACCACCCTGTAGAATTTCAAAGAGGGGATGGACAGCCAGTTGGCTGAGGTCTCCAGGACTGTGTCTGTGTCTGACTTAATCTTTGACTTTCTCTGTTTTAACAGACCGTGGACCCCAGAGGTTCACTCTTTTTAAGGATGTTGCCAGTTGGGTTTTTTGTTTTCCTGTCCTTCATTTTCATCTGGCCATAGTTCAGCAATAAATGGACAAATATCGGTGGGCTTCGTTTAAGTTGCTTTCAAGCTTTCCTTTTTCCTGTCTGTTTAACAAATCCGTGTCTTTATGTGTACTCATTGTGTAATTAGTAATTTGTTATCTTTGTATTTTCATTTTACCTGAGAACTCGTCACTTGTTACTCAGTGAAGAGTGCTGAACAAATATAAACACACTAAATATTTGTGAATTTCATCAAAGCGGATTACCTGTCATCATTTCTTGATCCATTTGGACACCTGGGATCTTTTGACACCAGCCTGTTAACTATTTTAAAAACTCGTGATTCAGATTCCAGTGAGTACTCATTTAGTATGGCTGTGTTGTAATTTTCTCCTTAAGTCTGTTTGTAAAGTTGCAACACAAGCTTGATATCAAACTTGCCATGTCTTTCTTTCATATTAAACTTTCATAGCCCTATTTTATGCTTACTGTGCTGCTGCTCATGTTAGTATATGATTTGCTCATCTTTTCATTCTACGCTTGTGTGCTATCAATTTATGTCAACTTATGTAGGTTCTTTAACACTTCTTTCCATGTAGAATGAGCGTATGGTTATTTTGAGTTGATATTTGCTTTGTAAAACACCTTGTGATGGGGTGTTTTGTGAAGGGTGGTTTATTGATGGATTCATCCTGTGGAGTACAACTGTCATCTGCTCCAGTTTAGGCTATTTTCATTTCTGTACCAGTTATTTCATCTTGGGTGTTGCATATTTATTTCAGTTCTTTATTGATTTTCTATCTTTTGAATATACTGATATTGTTACATATTGCTGTGTAAACATTTTCTAGCATTTATTCCTTTCATCGGCCTATGCATTTTCTTTTATCCAGTTTAACAATATATTATGACCACATCCTATTTCCATTTTAAATTTAAGTTAGCTGAAATCTCTTTTTAACTAATTATATGTATTTCATTTGTATAACTGCAAATTCTCACCATAAATCGGTCACATTCTTAAAAGTAAAGAATGTAAGATAAAGTTTCACAAAATTTTATAGATTTTACAGAAAACCAAAATTCATCCAAACTGAGTAAAACAGTTTCTTATCGATTGCTGGTGGGCAGCAGCAGCAGCAACATGGGAATAGTTTTCCCTGTCTGTAAGTAGAAACAGAAAAATAACTTCTTGAGGTAGAAATTTTCTTACTGAAAGAGAAAAAGCCTTTCCACTCTTATTTGCAAAATAGCTCCAGTAATCATTAAATACGCATGCATTTGCTGAATTACCTGAACTCTATTGTACATCACTGACAAGCTAGGATGGAAGGATGTTAATAATGATAAGCAAAAATCATCAGTATAACAATTTTGGTTTCAGTACTGCTTATCAGAGACAAAGGAAAGACAAGCTGTCAGTTGTCTTTGAAATGCTTTCGTCAAAAACTGAAGAAGAACAGAATGCTTGATTAGACTTTCTGAGTAAAGGCTGTCAGGTATTGTCGGAGACGCTTTGCAGCACTTAACACTCTTGAAGATGAAGAGATTTACAGCTTTGCAGAGCCGTGCCTGCTCCATTCTCCCATATCTTTGCAAACCATACGTGACAGGCCAAAAAAAGCATCATTTGTATGTATTTGAGTTAATTAATGCTTTTACTTTTGTTTAGCCACCAAATTTAACATCTTTTCAGCTGTAAGCATTTAAATAATTACTACAATGTTTCAAGAGACAAATCATTCCAGCACCTCTATGTAACCTCAATTAAATGCATTAATTGACTTAAAAAGTAAAAGTAAGAACAATTGTCCTGACTGAAAAGGGGTGTAGATTATAATGAGAACTATCACATTCATCTAAAAAAATCAAATTATATAAAGTAAAAATCATTACAATTTTGGTGGTTTAAGACCACGTCAAAACAAGCAAAAGCAGTCTTAAATGTTTGTGTTCAGCTTAATTCAATTAGTTTTTATAAACCCCTTATAAGCCAAGCATGCTATACCCTAATTACACTTACGACATAGTCAAAATGACACAAAACATCATCTACATAAACATATTAAGCAAATATACATCAACATACTTAATTAAAGTATTAGCTATATACAAGAAATGTAATAATCTGAAACAAGTATAATAAAAAAAATAAAACCTACCTTTCTTGGATCATTCATCCACCTCAGAAGAATGCTTATGTGTGCAATGCATATATTTATATCACCATCATCATATTAGCCAAATAATAGGTCTTATGTGCCTGCTAATATGATATTTGCAATATAATCTACAAAATTAAGTTAAATACAACCAGCTTTGGTGCTTAACATACTCTTCTCTTTCTCACTTCAGGAAAAAAGGCAATTTTAATTTCTTAGCAGCTAATTTGTCCAATTAGACTTTTTCCAAATAATTTGGCCAATTTTTAAACGGTGTTACCTTTTTAAATCCAAAGATTTCAAGGTAAGGCTCTGAGAGTGGTGACATGTTTCATGTGGGTCCAATATGTAAGTAGGAGTTTTCACTGTACACTTAACAATATAATACTGTGTGAATTTCAAAAATGCAAAGAAATGTAAAGCTTATAACTAGTTTTGTAATGCAAATGTATAAGATATCTAATACATGTGTAGGATATCACTTGCACAACACTTGGCAGTGAATAATAGAAAAGAGTTGAGTTGTTGGTTTTGCTGCAAATTTGAACATGTAAGTGGAGCTGCTGAAGGATCAAGAGACATCACTGAAGAAGAGAAAGACTGCAATATCAAATATGGCAAAAAGAGGAACATAAAAGCTGTTTACTTCATCAACACAAAACTGGCAAAAAAGAGAAAACAGGTCCCTAAATGAAAATAAATCTGACCCGGATTTCATTGAGTATAGCCTCAAAATAGGCTTCACCCTAGGCAGCCTGGTCACATACTTACTGTACAATAAACGCTTTTAGGCCTGCAGACAGCCAAAATTGGGCTTGGGCTTTTAAAGCTAAAATACTCCAGATACATAAAATGTCCTTTAAGGGAGAGATAACTAAAAACCTTTGGCTTGAGATGACAAATGTGAATGAATAATCTTTATAAACAAAGAATTTACCTATATAAATAAAAAGCTCACAAAACAGCCACATAGTGTACAATTAGAAAAATAAAGCAAAAAGGGGTTTGCCTAAAAAGACAACCCAAGGCTAACAAAAGCAAATCAGCAATCCAGTAATCTGAATCCAAAGATAAAGCATAAAAAAAAATAATCCACAAATCACAGCTATTAACAACACTCTCCCAGGCCTTGCCCTCAAGTAGAATACAAAAATTTGAGTGCTGAGGGTGAGCCTAAGTAGTGATGTCACAGTGGGACCACCTCTTTGGATCCCACCCACAGAGACACAGGCAAGCGCTACAAAGGTATTAAGTAATAAATAAACATAATTATATTAACAAACATTAAATAGTAACCAAAACCACATGAAAAGTAATAATTCAAAGACGACAGAAACAACTATAAAAAGAGATTACAAAGCCTGGTTAAAACATGAAAAAAAAAACATTGCATAAGCCAAAAGCAAAACATCTGAAATACATATCAGGCAAACCAGGGTTAGAAAGATTTAACAAAAAGTGACTGATTATTCAAAGTTTAATAAAACATATAAAATCTGAATAGTCTATGATTTTACTCAGTGATGGAATAAGAATCCAGTGTCAGTACCATTTTTATAATACTATTGCCAAAGAGAGCCTTATGTGATTTGTAATTACTGCTTCCCAGCAATGGCAAAAAGTAAGATATTTTATCATTTATTTCTGTTACATTTACAATGTACAATGTGTGTGGAAATGTTTCTTGTAAATCTACAATACTCCCTGTACTTTTTTGAAAATTTTCTCTGATACTTACAAATTTCTACTGTCTTAGCTTTTTTTTTAGCAGAGTAATACATTACTTAGCACTGTGTTAGTAGGTGCTTTTTGTAGGTTGTTTTTGGTTGTATTATATTGATGTTTTTGTTGTTCTTTTCTTTTCTATCCTGGTGCTGACTATTGCTTGGTGATGACTATCAAAATCACAAAGTGAAGTGCCTTTGTTCCTGTATCGCGAATGTTCTTGTACATGTCAGCATGTGATGTCATGGAACCTTCTTACATTACTGCATCTGACAATCTGTTATTCTTCATTATGAATCTGAAATTTCTTTAAGAGAAAGCAAATGGGAGCAAATAAACAATGATGCTCAGTCTGGAATAAAAATGTCTTTTACTCTTGAAATGAGATTTTAGAGAAAGAGAGAGAATGCAGTCTTTCTTTGTTTAAGGGAAAATCCAAAAAGGTTATCAGACTGTCAGATTCACTAAAAGAACAAATGCACAAAGTGAATGGGCATATCAAGTCATGTGTCATTAAACAGGAAAAAGATTCAAAAGTTTTGTTTAGCACAAAAATGCACAGGAAGAATCTTAACTTTTAAAAAACAAAACGTTGACAGTAAACAAGCTGCAAACCAATCTTATACAATATGGATGTCATGATGTGACACAGCTCACCATGCATGAGGCTTAACAACATTCGGCACTGTGGTAACAGATATTGATAAAAGACGGAAAAACATAAACAAAAACAAGCAAAAAAATTACTTAAATTCAGACATATGTAGCCTTTTAATTTTGACAGCATTTGTTTTGAAAAATTGAATTTGTTTTTGAACTTATTAGGAAATCTATTTGTAAACTTACTTATTACTTAGTGATTGTCAGCATCTGTTTCTAAATTATAAATTGCAAATTAACATACTGTAACTTATGAATCTCTCACAACACATAGGTGTAGGCAGAAGTGATTGACTGCAGGCAAGGTAACAACCCATAAGAAATTTGTATGTTTTTCAAAAAGTGGTTTCCTTACACAATTTAGTTTTCTGCCACTTTGCAAAGATTTGTGTCTGGTATCTTAAACAGAAATAGTATAAGAAACTGAAAATCAATCAAGTCTGAGTCAAGTTGGTTTTATGTGCGAATGTGTCAGATGAAAGACTAGTATCCTATCCAAGGTTCATTGTAGCAACTGACATTATACAATGGTTTAATTGATGGATGGATATACGTATGTTGGTTATGTAAGATTTACTGTTCTGGTATAAAGTGAATGATTTGCTGTTATTTTGACCCAGTGGATCTTATCAAAAGAAAATTGCCAGTGTTGCTTTTAAAAAAATAAAACAGCTAATTACTCTAAAATGTATACATTTTTAACACAGAAAAATACCCACTGCATTGCACACTTGAGAAAAAAATGATATTTGGTATGTGCAGAACAAACGTCTGTGACACATGAAAATGTTCTGCATATGCCCACAGTCAGCTGCTATGCACTGATGACAGTGGTGATCAATTAATCCATTAGAACATCTCATGGGATTGCTGTATGTAACCGAACAGTTTTACAGCTATGTTCTTGCAGTGTTTCTAATCTAGAAACACTATAAAAATGTGGGTTAAAATTTGGTTCTACCATCAATTACATAGATATTTAGTTATTCTACCTGAAAATTATCATTTATTTTTGTACAAGATGCTGTTTTTGTTTATCCCAGGTGTCCACATGGTTGGCATGACAGATAACTAGGATGATGAAATTCACAAATATTGTTTATTTATTTTGATATTATGCTCTTCACTAAGTGCAGGCACAGAGTGCTATGACAAGTTCATGAGTAATCTGCAATTACAAGCTTTACAAATTATTAATTACATAATGAGCACACGTAAAGACATAGATTTGTTTAAATAGACAAACATAGCACGTTAAAACTGATTAACATGAATGAAGCCCAACAATTATCTGTCCATTGATTAATTGTTGAACTATGGCCAGTTGACAATGGAGGAGAGGAAAACAAAATGTCCAATCAGCAGCATCCCTGGAGAAAAAAAAAACCTCTGGGGGTCCACAGTCAGTAATGACAGACACAGTCAAATACAACAGTCCCAGACCACTAAAAGGATTGGCACTTCCAGTGACAAATGGATTTTATAGCCAGTGGCGCAGCATGGGTGTCAGCTGCCCGGGGCGGAGGAAAATTTCGCCGCCCCCTTAGTTAGGTATTTCAATATAAAAGACTAAAATATACAGTAATTCTTTGCCGCCCTCTAAAAGTGCCACCCGGGGCCGGCCGCCCCCACTACGCTACGCCACTGTTTATAGCATAACAATGGGTAAAGTTATTATAAACAAACATATGGAAATAATGGCATACTAGTTATCTAAATTGAGTATAGAGAAAACATTCCTTTTGTTTTCTGCTGAGCTTGAATATGTGTTTTGACATTTTTGTTTTATTAAAAAGATATGTGATAACTTTTAATATATAGCTGGGACTTTACTGCGAGTATGTCTTGAGAGCTGATCCTTAATAAAGAGCTCTCCAACATGTCCCTAAGGAACCAGAGAAACAGTCTGAATACTTTTAGTTGCTTGAGAGACTTCCTTCTTGGCAAACGTAATTTATGGTGGCATTGCAAACCACTCAGCCAGATCACCACCTTACAATTCATCTGCTTGAGCTTTATTTAAATAAAATAAACCATTTGTAGACCTTATCAATTACCCTTTTTATTTTCAAGAGATTCTTTACCCCGAAATATGTACATTGCGGGTCAGGTCGCCGCCACCACCGGGCTGCGATTGAAAAGACCACCGGCAGCATTTGCTCAGGAATACGCCATCCTACTCACGGCCCTGGAAATAGAAGTTTCAGTGTGCCAAAACTACAGTATGTGAAAATAAACTCCAGTCACGGCTCTGTGCAAAAAGAAGCTTCATTAACTAATATTGCATTGTTTAATTCGAGATCTCTTAATGGCAAAGCATTGGTGCTGTCAGAATTCATCATTGACACCAAACTTGATATAATGTGTTTAACGGAGATTTGGCAAAAACCGAACAAATTTACATCTCTCACGGAGGCGACACCTCCCAGATACACTTTCCTCACAGAGCCTCGCTTTCAAGACAAGGCGGAGGAGTCACAGTAATTATCAGATGGGATTTACACATCAAAAGAATCCCAATTGATTGTCCGCTGTCTTTCAAGTGTCTGGCTCTTAAAGTAATAACAGAATCAGGTCCTGTCTCACTCACCGTTATTTATCGTCCTCCAAAATACAATGCATCCTTCTTATCTGATCTGACTAAACTCGTAACCTACTTAAGCTCCTTTTCCCAGAGAGCTATCCTTCCTGGTGATTTCAACATCCATATTGACACCCCCACATCTAAAATGAGAAATTAATTCCTATCCTTACTGGACTGTTTTGACTTGACACAACATGTTGATTTCCCCACCAACTCTGGTGGTCATATATTGGATTTGATCTGTACTTCTGGACTCTCTGTTGCCAACATTTACAGCACTGATTTGGGACTCTCTGACCATAAAGCAGTACTTTTCACTGCCTCATTATCTCTCCCTGTAAACAACAAATTTCTTACAGAAACCTTAAAAATATCTGTCCCTCTGTTCTTTCTGGATCCATTTCTGATCTTTTACTGTCTTCACCTATTCCATCAACACTAGATAGTCTTGTTGTCCATTATAACTCAGCCCTTCATTCAGCATTAGATAAAACAGCTCGTTTAAAACATAAGGATGTTTCCTTTAAGCGTTCAGCTCCTTGGCATAACTCAGAATTGCGATCTATGAAAGCAGCTGGCCGACTCCTTCAGAGAATGTCACGTAAGTCTGGTCTCACTGTGCACATCCAGGCTTTCTCTGACCACCAAAGAGCTTACAGAGGAGCACTAACTGCTGCCAAGAGCAACAATTATGGCAGAATAATAGAAAGTGGCCACAATAACCCAAGGGTATTGTTCTCTGTAGTTAATAAACTACTCAAACCCGCATCTGGCCCTTCTCCCTCTTCTACTGAAGTCTGTGAGAAATTCCTCCAGTTTTTCCGTAACAAAATTAAAGATCTAAATAATTCAACTAACATAAATACATCATCTGTTTATATGTTTCCCTGTTTTCCCACTTCATCCAGCTCCTTTTCTAAGTTCTCACCAGTCACATCGGCTTTTGTTAATAACCTACTTTGTAAGATGAGGCCGACTACTTGTGTACTGGACCCCATCCCCAGCCCACTACTTCAATCGTGCCTTCACACCATAATCCCGACTATTAAAACAATAATAAACTCATCCCTTGACACTGGCTCTGTGCTGCTCACTTTTCAAACCACTTCTGTAAGCCCAATGTTAAAAAAGTCTGGCCTTAATGCTGACAATCGTAACAATTTTCAGCCTATTTCCCACTTACCTTTTCTGTCAAAAGTTCTTGAGCGTGTTGTAGCTTCCCAACTCACTAACTACTTAACTTCTAATAATTTGATGGAACCCTTTCGGTCTGGTTTCAGGGCGCAGCACAGCTGTGAAACTGCTCTGCTACGGGTAACCAATGATTTGCTTATGGCAGCAGACTCTGGACAAGCCAGCATATTAATTCTATTAGACCTCAGTGAAGCATTTGACACTATCAGACATGACATTCTACTGTCCGGAATGGAGAACATACTGGGTATCTCTGGCACTGCCCTCCATTGGTTCAAATTCTATCTGACTGATAGGAAAAAGTTTCTTAGTCTTGGCAACAACAGATCCAGCTCAGCGCCAGTCACACAAGGAGTTCCTCAGGGCTCTGTCCTCGGCCCTTTTCTCTTCTGTATTTATATGCTTCCCCTTGGCCATATTATTCGTAGCTTTGGACAGGGTCATCATTTTTATGCAAACGATACTCAACTCTATTTTAATGTTAAAAGTGGAACTTTATCAGAGCTTTCTCAGCTCACAACCTGCCTCAGTGAAATTAATACCTGGATGGGGCGGAACTCTTTAAAATTAAACTGCAACAAAACTGAACTCCTGCAAATTGGGACTAAAGTGCAACTTAATAAAACGAGCTCCTTCCCAGTCCATCTTGGCAGTGATCTCATCAGACCTGCCTCCACTGCAAAGAATCTTATTCCGCTCACATATATCACATTAAGAAACTTTCTTACTTTCACCTCTGTAACATATCTTGTGTTCGCTCATTCCTCTCCTTTTCTAATGCTGAGTAACTTGTCCATGCTTTTATCACATCCCGCATCGATTATTATAATTTCCTACTGGCAGGTGCCCCTTCTAAACTTATATCACAGCTCCAGCTTATTCAAAAGACTCCTTACCCGAACCAGCAGCAGCGAGCACATCACACCCATCCTGCTCCCCCTTCAGTGGCTCCCCGTGTCTTACAGAATAAAATTCTACTAATAACCTACAAAGCTTTAAACAACCTTGCGCGTAATTTTATCTGTGACCTTCTCCATCACTATGTGCCTGTCCACCCACTAAGGTCCTCTGATTCTGGCAATCTTGTTGTGCCCCACACTAATCTACACTCCATGGGTGACTGCAGGGCCTTCAGTTGTATAGCGCCCAGACTCTGGAATGACCTACCGAAATTAATCACGTCAGCTGACTCCATGAATTCTTTTAAAATACAACTCAAAACTCATCTGAGCTCTACTTGACTTTATGTCAAAATGTTCATGTAACCTGTGTGTGTGTGCTAGACTGTTAGGTTTTTTTCTGAATTTACTATCTTACTCTTCTTTATTTATTTTTCTGGTTTAGTAAAATGCTGTATGCCCTGCCGTTCTTTCTTAAACTGTGTAAAGCGCCTTGAGCATAGGAAAGGTGCTATATAAATAAAATGTATTATTATTATTATTATTATTATTATTATTATTATTATTTACTTAAATGAAAGTGTCTCCTGTCCATAGAAATTTCAAAAATATTTTACAGTATGTAATGTCAGAAGATATTCCTTGAAATAGTGCTGTCTCTGAATACCATGCATTTTAGCAAAGAAATTATTACTAATATTTAATAAATAGCCCAGGAAGGATTTGCAGTACTTATAAAGAATTCTTGCGTGATCCAATGTGTCAACATGTCATAGCTAAGCTGAATGCAGCACGTCCTTATCTGAGAAAGTGCAACCAGTAGCCAAAAATGCTCAGTTCCTTTTTTTGGAGATGGTCATAATTAAGTATGTATTTAAATAGTAGTATTTGTGTACATGCCAGCTGTTAAATGCATTTGATCCATGATGGACACAAGAGCTTACACATCAATACTCAGTGTGTGCTGCAACTCTTATTATAATCCTTGTGTACGGCCTCTATGGTACACTATCCATCTCTCCTGATATTAGAACTGGCATGGGGAAGATCATAAGTCTCATTTCTCACTTTTCATTTGAATACCTCGCTAGAACATTCCTTTAAAAATATCCCACCACATGTACAAGGGATAACAGAAAGTTACACAAAGTAACAGTATGTTCTCCCTGTAGGTAAGTCTTTAAAATTTCGAGCACATATATTTTTGCAACTCTATGTTTCATTTTGCAGATTAGGTAGATGCCAATTTTTTGCTTTCTTTGCAGGAATCCTAGCCGCTTAAGAAGAAAACCCTAAAGCTACAAACACCTGGTGTCTTACCAAAGTATATTATTATATAAACACTGTATAAATGGCTGTATGCTACAGAAATGGTGATATGGAACACTGTAACCTAGCCTCACATAACCACATTTCCACATGCTCTACTGATGGTGTTTTATTTCAGGATGCCCAAGGTGCTCTGATTGCCCCCAGCAGTAGCACATCTCTGAACGTTGACTCTGTTAGCAGCAGGTGAATGAAAATGGCTGACTTGATTACTGGAGTTCCTGTGGAGCTCCTGGCTAGCCTAGCAGCTTCTTCCCTTTCCCACCAATAAATTATTTACAGAATCTTGCAGTGCCTCAGAATGTGTTTTAAACAATTCTTATATGCATAAAACTTGCATTACTTGCACTATTTTCTTGCACACAAATATTTTTGCTCCCTAGAATAAAAGAGTATACTTTCTATTAAGAAACTTCTGCAGGAAAGCACCCCAACGTTACGTTAACCTTTATTCATTTGTTAACAACATAGATTACTCGTCCATATTCACTTGGCCTTAAACACCTTTATGTACTTGAGCAATGGAAAAAGAGTAAACACTGGATCACCCAAATGGGATAATTGTGCACTTTCATTATTGAATTTTTCTTATGAATTAAGTCACGCAACAACACAGGCTTTTCCATTAAATGTCATCATAAGCCACTTCAATGGCTTGTTTTAAAAGCATCATCAGAGTAATTCGATTAACAAATTCAATTTGTAAATTACTTACAGCTAAAGCTGCCGTTGCACTACTTCAACTCCCGTACAATCAAGCAGATTTTAAAATAAATTTGCAACTACTGAATGGGCCATCTGCGGTGGGCTGGCGCCCTGCCTGGGGTTTGTTTCCTGCCTTGCGCCCTGTGTTGGCTGGGATTGGCTCCAACGGACCCCCGTGACCCTGTAGTTAGGATATAGCAGATTGGATAATGGATAGATGGATGGATAGATGGATGAATGGGCCACATTAATAATAATTGTATTGTATTATGCTTCAATTAATTAAAGTCGAAAATGTGTACCTACGTGATATAGAACATTAAATCTATGCATTTAAAATCGTAAATAGGTATACAAGAAATATAACCAAGATTATTGATAGCTGTGCTTTTTTGTGTGACAGGTACTATTATTTCTTTTTATTAACAGCATGGGTCAGCCACCCTTAAAGGGAGCTATTCTAATCATAGGAGATGTATATCAGTTCACTCCTTCATTCTCATATTAGGGTTTGATTGTTCTAAAGTATGTACACATGAAAGCAACCGTGAACTTAATATGTACAATGCTGAACCATGTGTTCCTGCATCCATTGCATTCAGTTTAGTTAATGGTTTGCATCCATGTTTTTGTTGGATGCTCTAAAAGATAGTCAAAAGGGAAACTGTCACATTCTTAAATTAAACTATAGGTGAACCTTTGAAATAGAAATTGTTTGCTGAAATATTCTAATTTCGAGATTTTGTTTTTAGGTTTCTGTTGGATTCTGTTCATCTAGCTGTCTCTCTCCTAGCAGAAGCTCTGTTTCCCTTTAAGCTAGCTTTGTTTCTCTAATTTATATCAGATTTGAATTGGATTCTACTGTTTATTGGTGTCTTGGTGTGTGATGACTGTTCTACTTCTGAAAGGCCATCTATGATTTGTTGAATTATGGCTCGCTTTTTTGGTGTTTTTAATTTTTTGTAAACTTTGTCATTTTGTAATGCTACTCTGATCCCTTCTTTATTCTTATGTTAAATTTAATTAAACTAATTTCCAAATTAATTTACTCACTAATTTGCAAATTATGGCCTTCAGGTGTGACCAAAACAGCCACGTGTAGACTGTCTGATTACCTCAGTTCTTTGGTTTTGATGTTCGGCTTCTTTTTTGTGCTTCACTTCAATTCCTTTTAATTCTGTCAGTTTTATTGGAGCATTTTAATAGTGTTATGTATCAGTTATGTATCTGCCCAGAATAGGCCTCACCCCAAATGGCTTAACCTGAACAGGTTAACCTTTTTGTGGTCTATACAAACATGGAAGAGGTTAGCTCTTAAAAATACACAATAAATGTTCCACAAACTCTTAGGAAAGGAAACTGTAAATATCTTTGACTGACAGAGACAATGCATCTAATAATCTTTATAAATCAAAATGTTTATTAAAAAAAATGAATTAAAATACTCACAGAGTAAAAATGAGTCAAAAAAGAATTGCCTAAGCAGGCAATCCACAGCAAACAAGTTCCAATGCACAGTCTGAGAGAATAATGCAAGAAAGAGAGCAAGAATAATAATAATATAAAAAAACAACAGTAACTCTAAACAGAAAACAATACCCACAGAACCTCTTCACTCCTTTATAGTGAGTCACTGACCTAAACAGCCAGAGGGAGGGCTCATGACTGGTGACATCAGGGTGGCCCTGCCTCCTGTGGTTGCACCCACAAAACACAAGGGACATACTGTAGAAGAACTTAAATAAAGGAAAACCTTCATCTGAAATAAAGCAGATGTAAAAATTTCACCACAGCATCCTAGTGACCACCTAAATGAAGATAGACAAACAGAAAATAACATGTAAAAGCTAGAAATTGCACGATCTGGCATGCTGCATACACAGAGAAGTCTAAACAATGTATATATAGGATTTCACTATAGTCATGGATAAAAGCAAATAGGAGACAAGCAATGCAGAGAAATCAAGACTGTTTGCAGTAACTAGAATTAGTTTTTCCTGGATAGTGATAAACAGAAAGAGAATTGAAAACAATGTTAGGAAACAAAAAAGAGAGGGACTGAGAAATAACCTAAAAAAAAAACCAAATTCGTCAGTGGTTATGGGAACATCACATATTTTAAACATCCATCCATCCATTATCCAACCCGCTATATCCTAACACAGGGTCACGGGGGTCTGCTGGAGCCAATCCCAGCCAGCACAGGGCACAAGGCAGGAAACAAACCCCGGGCAGGGCGCCAGCCCACCACAGGGCATACATAAAAACACACACACATACCAAGCACACACTAGGGACAATTTAGGATCGCCAATGCACCCAACCTGCATGTCTTTGGACTGTGGGAGTAAACCCACGCAGACACAGAGAGAACATGCAAACTCCACACATGGAAGCAAACCCGGGTCTCCTAACTGCAAGGCAGCAGCGCTACCCACTGCGCTACCATGCCGCCCTATTTTACACATATTTTAAACAATCATTTCAAATTCACAGGTGGCTGCACAGCTCATTGATCAGATAGTGATTGTGCAAAATGCCACCACTGAAAGTCAGAAAACAAAACAGAAATAAGTAGAGGTTAATAGTAATTGCAGGTCCAAGAAGTACATTGTAAGGGATAAGTCAGCCATAGTATGAGCTAGCACTCCATCTTCAGTAGCTGTGGTGCCTATAAAAATGGCAAGCCTGCAATATTACAAACAGAATTCCATCTAGTGTGGCAAAGGTGAGCAGTCCTTTTATGGATAGTGAGCCACCTATGTAAACAGAAGAGAATCCATTCTGGCACTTGGTGCTGTTGATACCTTAGTGTCAGAAGTGGGACAAGGATAAGATTTACTGTCCAGTTTAGGAAAGTGCAGTGTGCAGTGAAGATTGCAGTAGACCTGATGAGCTGCTTGGCTATTCTGAGGAGTAGCTGGAGAGTTTTTAGGATGAAATCTGGTATCGGTAGTGCCATTTGTAACATCAGTACAGGAAAGGCATCTGAGAAACTGATACCTCTGCAGCCCCACCAATGCTTCTCCATCTGCTAAGGTCCATTGGTGTGGATGCGTGGAAAAGTGTGGCAGTTCGAGTTGCTACTGACCCCGGAGGCCATGTAAAGCAGGGCTGATGGTAAAATTACAAAAGCAAAAGAAGTGGGCTGATTACACAGATGTTAAAGCACAGCAGTTGAGGGAGTCTCAAAGCTGACATTCGGAACTGAAATGCTGTGTGCAGTGTCAGTTCAGTGAAGAAAATCAGCCAAGAGGCCAGAAGATTAGCAGCTCCACATGAAAGGGTTCAAGTACTCCTTATAATGAACAGAACACCACACAGAAGTGCAGTGTTTAACTACTGCATTCATGACAGTTCAGCACTCAACATCCCTAAGTGTGCCATCTGACAATGCAGCAAAGTGCTCAAGACCACTGCTGATATGCTTTTGTCACTGGTTGCACGGCCATGCCACAGCATAAATGAAAGCAACCCTTCCGTTTTGAATAGTTGTGAACTATTCCAAGAAGTTTGGGAACAATGATTTCAATTACTCATCCCTTCTGAAATGCAAATAAGACTTTGAATCAATGTGCATCGAGCTTGAGGGTCATCAGGTGCTATAATTAAGGAAAGCTGTGTGTCATCTGCATAACTATGGTAGTTCAGTGTATTGAGATAATCTGGACTAATGGAAGCATGTAGTTTGAAAATAATAGTGGGCCCAGAATAAATCCCTGCAGTACACCATACGCAATATCATGGACACCCAAACTACAATCACCACAGCTAACAAAGGATTTTATACCTGTTATATAGGAATGAAAGCAGTTTAAGACATTACCAGAGAGACATACCCATTGGCAAAGATGATTAATGAAACCACCGTGGCCTACAGTGCGGCACTCAAGTCTAAGAGAACAAGAACAGATGTGTCACCTATGTAAGCATTAATTGGCAAGTCATGTACAGTTTCTGTACTATGATTTGGTTTAAAACACAAGTGAAATTTATAAACAATAGAATGTGTATTCAAGCATTACCCAGTACTACCCATTACACCACCCAACAAACAAACAACTAGTGCACACTTTTTATTTCATTGCCTTAATACTGTATAATACATTAACTAATTTTAGTATCTGTACATCTTATATGTGGTTAATATGACATTTGCAAGATTAACACAGTAATTTCCTGTCTTCACACATACTGTAAGCATCCCCAGGAAATTTCCGGGAATCACTCAAGATTTAGACCAGGGAAATTTCAAGGTCATGTTCTTTTGTTCTCTAGGATACTTCATTCTGGCTTTTTTTAACATATCTTCACTGTGGGAATTTACCGGTAATTCTTGGGTTAATCTACATACTGTAGATGAAAGGGACTTTTTTTCTAGGTGTTCTTTCCCATTGAGTGCTGTTAGTAAAGTCTACAAGATTTCTAGCTCCATGATTAATTGTGGCGACACTGGATGTCACTGCTTTAGATTGCTTATGTTCTTTTTATATGTTTATGTCAGAAGTTAGATCTTTTAAATACTTACGCCATCATTCAATATTTCCACCAGTGCACATTCACCAGTGCCACTCTTCTAGTTTTGTGGCACTGGTGAATATGTTTATGTTAGATAAATGCAAATGCAGCTTCTTTCCTTCTCATTATCTGCATCAAAAGACCATCCATCCATCCATTTTCCTAAATTATTGTTTAGTTTAGTTGCTTTGTTAGTTACAAAGACAAAAGGCTTTTTAGTGGCATTTGCCCTCGATAAAGCTGGCAAACACGTTTAACACCTTCCACAACATTAATTTCACAAAACAAAACAAAACAATAACGTTAACAACTCAGTGTATAAATTCATACAATGGATGTTATTTATCACACCTTTAATACTGACTTTGATGTTACTATCAGGCAAGATCCAATGGTCTCATGTATAAAACCTTGTTTTGATTCCATACTAAAGTTTTGCTTACCCTTGAAAGGCAACAATGGTGTACGCACACAAAAAATTGGATTTATTAAAGCAAACATACATCATATGCCACACCAAATTCCTTTATAAATCTCATATCAACTTAAAGCTTAATCATGCATCAATAAGCTTTTAGCTATCCCCATCATCTCCCACCAGTAAGCATATATGGCATAATGCTTTTTTAAATAGTCATTATGTATTCACCATATAAATGTAACCATGTTCCAGAGTACTACAATCCAGTATAAAACACAGAAAATTAAACTTCAGTGAATCTGAACTTAAAGTATCACTGACTAAAGTGGAAAACCACAAAAACATTCTTTTTTTTGGTCTCTCTGCTGTCTCTTTCACAAATAAAAGAAAAAAATAAGAGTGGGAGCAAGTGATAGCAGCTGAGTGGAGAGAGCAGTACCAAAGTGCCGTCATGAAGTGCCCAGTCCTGTGCCAGTGTCATGGGACAGACACGATGAGTTAACTGATGAGATGCTGTAGACACAAAAGGAAACACAATGTAAATTGATGCAGGATGTATGTGAAGAACTGAGATATTAAGTGCATTCTTATTAAACTTGTGAAAAAAAAAGTTGCAATACAATTTGTTTGCATTCGATGTGCAACATCCAAATGTCTTTGAATTGCCATTGCAATGATGATGAGTCTAAACAACACCATTTTCCGTTTAATGAGGCAATGGTCTGTTATATCTCATGTCATGTGCAGGAGTGTCTTTCATTATATATCCTCTCTTGTGGTGTTTGTGGGTTGATAAGTGGTGTGAAGAGCTGGGTTCTATTACCGAAAAAGAAAGATTATACAATTTGTGCTGGGTGTTGTATGACATAACTGCCAATGGCCACATTAGGTTTTTAGGAGGATATAGTCAATAGCAGGCTACATAAAAAGTGAGTTTTCAGAGATCGTGATAATTTTTTTGGCTGATGATGATGACTGGCTTATAAGCCAATTTAGGTTTCCTAAGGCATTCACTTGGAATTGTTTCCTGAACTGAAGCCTATATTAAAGAGACCACTATGCAGAAATAACATGATCCCTGTTTGTTACTGGATTTAACAACCGTAGGGGATTTAGCGTAGGGTGATATTCAGTGTGAACTGTCTTACACGTCATGAATCCCACAGTCATCCGTGTGCCATGTCCTGGTATGTGTATGGGATAATATAATTAAGCATCTTCACAGCCACATCCAATTTCCTTATGATCAGGGTGAGAAGGCCATGATAATAAGGTAATGTGCAGCTTTTTATGATTTTCCTAATGTAATCCAAGCAATTGACTCCACACATGTTTTGATAAAGGAACCATCACAGAATGAATTTCCTTTTTTAACACAACAGAGTAGTCACCCATCTAATTGAGAAGACTTGAGCATGCTTTTGCTAGATCTTGCCAATGCGTATGAGTCAATACCCCACAAACTGGTGGAGAATACACTGGACCAACACCATCTTCCTAGAAAGATCAAGAACATCATCATGAACTGCTACAGTAACTACTGACTGAGAATCACATCTGTAGCTACAACATCAGACTGGAATAGAGGATAATAAGTAGATGCACAATATCAGTAATTCTCTTCACCCTTGCCATAACCATGATAGTCATTGCAGCCGAGGTAGACTGCAGGAGTGCGCTGACCAAGTCCGGCATCCAGCAGCCCCCGATCGGAGCCTTTATGATTGACAACTCTCACCACAACATCAGTTCCTGGCAGAAAGTAGATCCTACAGGGCCTGGAATAGCTCATCCAGGTCCCTGGTATTGAGCAATCCCATCCATCACCAAGAAGTCAGTGAAGAACTTGGGGTAGTTCTTCAACTATAGCCTTAGGGATGCAGCTACTATCCAAGGACCCTAAAGTGGCAGCAGTAAGGCATACAGGTACAGATGGCCAGGAAGTGGAAAGCATAGGAAGAGGTGATGGCAGAGTCTTGGCTTAGACATAGGGCTCTGATGAGGACAGTGCCAACCGAGTGAGTGGAGATGGGTCCTTCACATATCCTCAAAGGCAAGGGCAGGTGCCAACTAGTCCTGGAGGAAGTGTGGGCTGGCGTTGAAGAGGAAAGATACATTAAGATAATGGCTATGTTGCAGCATTGAGCATGGACAAGGTGAGAGATTGTGCTGGAGTAGATGATCTCTTGAACTAACATCTGGCAGGCAGAACCCTAGCGTATTAAATTCATGATTCAGGATGTCTACTATGTCTTGGCAAGCCCTGTATGGGGCAAGAGAGATACCCTAGCATGCCCTTTCCTCCCAGGAAGAGGATCACTGAAGCACATCTTTAGCCGCTGCTCTAAAGCCTTGGGGGAAGGTTGCTACCGGTGTGCTATGACCAAGTGCTGAAGAGAGTGCCAGAGAGAATTGCTATGACCGTTCTCACCAGCAAACAATGTGATCAGAGGAAGTAAATCTTCTTTGTTCAGCCCCAACATTAGCTTAGTTAATAATCATTTGACCACCTCAACGCCACATCAGACTGGCTGCTTCATGTTGACCTGGAAAGGCAGCAGACTTTTCTCAGCCACATAGCAACAACTTCAAAGAGACCAAATGTGGTCCTTTCTTCAGTGTCCTCAAAGAAGATAATCTTCTTTCAACTGGCAGTTTCCTTGTGGGATTGCATTGAGGAGATGAATGAGCAGAAGTCAGCCATATACCATCAGCTTTTGGAGCTGTGTCAGAGGTAAGGCTGGAAGGCTCATTGCCAGCCCATTGTTGTAGGGTTCAGGGGTTTTGCTGGCTGCTCACACTGCAGGGTTTACACCCTAATTGATATAGCTGGGGCTGGCAAGAAGAAAGCCATCAGGACAATCTCAGAGGCTGCTGGGACACAAGCCGGGGTCTGATCAACTCTGGCTAGGCGAGGGTATATGATTTTGGAAGGCCAGAAACAAATGATGACCCCAGATAAAATCACTAATGAAGTGTCTCAGCTCATCCACAGTCATTCAGTTACTAAACAACTAATACGTAATGCTCAAATATGTTTGATGAATGTGGCACGGTTCGACCCACCATTCCTTTATTTTATCAAACAGTAGTATGGGAAGCAGATTTCATGGTCATGTAATGTGATGGTTGGCTTCTTGGTAACTTGTCAGTTATTTTGTTCAATACACAACGCACCCTTGTTATAGACAAAATAGATAGGCTTTTAACCCAATGCATATGCATTAGGCGTTAATACCAACATTGAAGACGGTTATATTGAGAGATCATATCAGTTAACTATTATAATTACTGTAGTTCAAGAACATCAAAATACTATATGACTAATACATTATTGAAATGCCAAGTGCAACAACATTGTTCTTTCACTTTATTGTCCTGCCACCTGAAGATGCTAAATTGGCAACACCAGTCAAATCTATGGATGGTCAAAACTTGCCATAATATTAAGCCAATTTTCACACCAACTATGTGTTTTACAAGTCCTGACTTTCACATAAGAAATGAGTTATGCACATTTCTGAGCGAAAGCAAATGTTATACATGAGTTGCCAGGATTGGAGCATCTTGATTCTCTGAGCTCATCTAACTGGGGAGTTCAAAAGTAGCCAGCTATATATGTCACTAAAGACTATGACATTATTTTCAAACATCCAGGAAAAAATTGCACACAAGTGTTTAAGCCATCTGCCAAAGCATCATGACCAGGAAGAAAATAGAGGCAAGCAGAGCCAGGCACAATCTGCAGCTGGGCCATTCAGAGGTGGACCAGCACATGTTCAGTCAATGTGGTATATCAAGTCAGGGAACAACTGAGCATTAGGATCAAATGTTATCTGATCCAGCCGGACACTTAACCAATTTCATATCAGAAGGTGTCGCAATTGTCTGATATCTATAACAAGCCATATATTTGATGACATCAAGGACCAGGCTGTAACAGTAATAGAAACTCACAGTTATATCAGAACACGTTGAGGTCCAATTTTTTATAATCATAAACAAGATGATCATTACAGTCACTTAAGAGACTGATATCCAGTTATTGCCACCCTCTATCTTAAACATGTTCTATCTATATTTTTACTGACTGTAATAGATTTGGGAGGTGGTGGCGGTGCAAGTAAGATCTTTGCCATTATTTCAGAGTGCAGTGAAATGCATTCAGAATTTTCTGGTGGGAAAATGGCTGAAACGGATCTCATTCTTGCAGCTTGTAGCCATAGGCTGAAACACACCCTGAAAAGATCAAAAAAAATTTCATGAGTCCACTCACATGCACACCCACATAATTTAATAACTGACATCTTATCATATGTTTCATATATTATATAAAATATTTAGATAAGGAAGTACTTAAATAATGTCCAACTTTCTTTTTATGAAAGCTGATGAAAGTGGACCTCCCCACTCTAGTCTTAACCATTTTTTACAGAGGCACCCTTAAAAGTATACTCACTTATTATATCATCTCCTGGTTAGGAAACAGAAGAGTGGGTGAAGAACACAGATTAAACAGTATAGTGAGAACTGCAGAAAAGATCTTTGGTGCCTGGTTGCCATCTTTGCTGGCCAGATATAATCAATGTTGCATTTGCAGAGCTTCCAGCATAATCAGCGATACAGTTTGTATTTCCATTGATTAGATGTTGAGAATTTGTAGGGGCATCCATGTGCGGTCCACAAGGTTATTAAACAGATTCTTCCCTCAGTAGCCTGACCTTTAAAGTTCAATGTTTAGTGTCAATAGTTTTATGTGAAAGAGTATTTTAAGCTTATATATACTGTATTTGTTGTTAAGCACTTTTTTGCCAACTTTATATTCTATTTATCTGATGTTTAAGTGAAACATTATGTTGGTTTTATGTATGTAAATAAATAAAAATGACTATTAAAGGAAATCAAAACTGAACCATTTAACGGTGTGGTTTAGCTCTATAAGAATATGCGGTGTGCTCAGCCTGGTATCCCAATTAACGACAGAGTGAAGCATACCTGCGCACAACCGCACCTATTAGAAGCCCTGCACATGATTATTTATTTTATAAGTTGCCCTATGCCAAAGGCCACTCATGACACTCTCCCCTCCACAAGGCCCCAGAAGTATATGAAGGCTACAACTTCCTCTCAACACAGTGCAACTGGTGACCCCTGCATTGCACTAAAAACAATATAATAATAAAAGCACTAAAACAACCCTTCCTTAAACAAAACCCAACCCCCTTTGAAAAAACAGGACATTAAAAGAAACAAAAACTTAAAAAAGATGATAAAACAATCAAGGAATAAATATAGTCCATTAAAAAGTAAAATTCTTAAAACATCATCTTCCGGCTTAGATCCATGGGTTCACTGAAAACTGTTAGACACCTGTCCTCCTTGCTGGTTTTCCTTCCACTCTTTGATCCTTACTGCACTGGCATGTCCCACTGCTGCCACCTAATGTGACAGTGCGGGTTGGCTCCACACGTGCATGAGGCGCAGTTGGCCATGTACCCCAATTAACTGCAGAGCGAAGTGTGCGTATGCACACCCACACCCATTTTAAGCCCTGTAATTGATTATTTATGTTAAAAATTGCCATATGATACGGACTACCCATCACAAATTAAGAAGAACGCCCATGAAGGAGCCATTTTATCCATTAAATCACTGTACTACCTAAGAATGAAATTGGTTGTAGTTGCTTTCATCTAAAACAGCTATTCATGTGCTACTCATGAAAATTATATTGAAAACTCACTAGCAGTCAAGAAAAACAGCCATTCCTTAGGGGTTCAGCACTGGGCAATAAGTTAAACGTTTTAGCAGGGTTAGTTTTTTGGTTTTGTTTTTAAGAAGCCACAAATTATTTTTATAAAAGGTTCTGCACTCTGGGGAAATTCCCACAACAGGAATTCATCACCAAACCCTGTCCATTTGCATGCTCACACGAAGATACACAGAAATTATCAGCACCACAAATTTAAATTGGTAACTGTTGCTTTTTATATGTGCAACACTTTTAATAACCTTTAAGCCAAAAAACACAATATGTTAACAGCTCTATACTCATAGTCTTCTTCTTCCTCTTCATCTTCTTCCCACTACTGTATGTGGGGTCAGTATGGTTGATCGACCTTCTCTAAATAGCTCTGTCCTGCACCTCCTTGCCAGTGAAGCCCTTTTCCTTCAGATCTTCTTTTACTTTATTCATCCACCTCTGCTCTGGCTTCCCTCACTTTCTCTTCCCCTGTACCTCCATTCCCATCACTCTTTTGCCCATGTATTCATTGTCTCTCTTCATCACATTTGTTCTGTCTTTCTTGGATATCTCTTTCACTTTAGTTGTACCTCCTGATTTTCTCATTTCTTATTCTGTCCTTTTTTGTAACTCCACACATCAATCTCAACATTCTCAGTTCTGCAACATCCAGCTTCTTCTCCCGTGCTCCCTTTACTGCCCATGTCTGAGCTGTCAAGTGCCACCTATAAATAAAACATTAATATCTGCAACTCAGAATTTCTCTTTTCAGTTTTTTCCACTATGTCAGCATTTTCTTTTTTACTGTCTATTAATGAAACTCTTTATACAAGACCTTTGAGGTCAAAGTTAGCAAACTTCTCTTTTCTAGTGTACTATGAAACTGACATTACTATAAGTATGAACATTCTGAGGTGTCCTTGTGTATTTTCAATTACTTCTCACCTATTCTTCATATTAGTGTGTTGACTTAAAACTATGATAGATTTCTAATGACCTGAAATTTTGGGCAAATAAAATAGCACAGTGGTTAACAGTGTTGCTTCACAGCTCAAGAATCTTGGGTTTAAATCCTTTGTCTGTGAAGAAGTTGCATGGAGTACCTGTGTCTATGTCAGATTTTGCAAAACACTTGCCTTACACAAAAATGTGCTATGGAAATAAATCTCATTATTGTTGATATTTCTCCTGATACTACTCTATAAAGTGTGGATTAAGTGAAACGGAAACAGTGGCTCCAAAATTTGAGTGTGTTCTTTGTGATCCTTCTGGGGCTAGTTCCAACCATGTGCCCAAGGTCCAGTCTGAAATGACCCCGGCCTACATTAACAGTTGGATATAATATTACTTTAAGGTGGAGCTCACTATGGATGAGAGGCATTATCTTTTTCAAAGATTTTTCATTCACTACAAAGAGTGCTCAATGCAGACATCTGCAAGTTTTAAGTCACTTAACTAGTAAATTCAGGACTAATCTGTACTAAATCATATTTTCAGAATTGTCTATTAACTGCCTATATGCCACTATTACATAGCAGGAGCTGGCAACATTTTACAGTGCACCAACGTTACAAACAGGAACTACTAACTGGATACAGTACAAGAGCAAAAGACAGTTAAGTGTGTTATAAACGGAGCTGTCTGCACTTGTGGTTAATCATGTTTTTCTGCTCTTTTGTCTTCTAAGCTTGAGAACTTCAGTAGTGAAAGGCAGCAACTGCTAATGCCTTGGCCAGCCTGTGGGGCTAAAGCAGGCTGTTCCCTGCCGCTGCTGTTGTAGATTTTGACCTTGACCACGTTCAGTCCCTTAGGAGAGGTGAAGGATGAGTCGAGCAGGTGTTACAGGTTTTTTGCGGCTTGCAGTGTCCCGCCTGTGCCGCCCCCACTTTGGCTGACTTGATTTCCCCAGAGGCTGCCCCGTCAGCGCGCGAACCTCAGAAGAAAGCGCTCCTAGACTGGAGGGCAATCACCTGTATGAGAAGTCAGCTCACAAATGAAGAAATGGAAATTCTCTGTGACACTGTAGAGCTCAGCAGATTTAGACAAATGACTTCAAGTGTGCCTGCCGCATGCTTTGGGCAGCAGGGCAGCCTGCTGGTTGTGTGGAGGAGGGGGAATCTTGAAACATGAGTCAAGCTATATAAAGCTCAGGGACTTTGGCAGCTGGACAGGCACACCACAAATGAGCTATACGTATACAAGTCATTTTGTGTAATTTGCTTGGATGATTAAATTTATTAACATGAAAGAATTTTCTAAACAAAAATGTTTTCCTGTTAGCATTAATGCCCTGGTCTTCAGGTACACATATCATTTATAAAGGAAGAAAGTATTTACATGGATTACACCTACTCGAAATCCATTTTCTCCTGACAGCAAAGCAATAGTTGTGAGTACATTTTCTGACATTCTTTGACATGTATCAAAAAAATCCTGCAGGCAGAGCCAAGAATCAGAATACAGCAAAATAAATAATGGAAATCAGCTTGAATAAGCAATATCAGGTTTTTATGTGAAGAAAAGTACAACTATCTTACATACACTTTCATAGACTTCAAAATGCATCCTTTTTTTTAGCATGTAAAGTAAGTGGACAATAGAAATGAAGAAGATCTAAGGTTCCAAATGGAAAATGTCCTGTTTATTATAAAGATGGTATCTGAGACCGATAGTATTTTTGCAAGTCATATTGTCTTTTGCATGATATGAGACATGGGGATTTCCTTTCTCCTGCTAGTCATGTTAGAACTGAGACCTGACCACTACAGAGATTCCTTTAAATGACAGTCAGATGTTGGAGTCTCAATTGGGAGAGAGGTAGATGGATCTAATGGTAGGTTGTGGTTCTTCTTCCAGGTTGATAATACTGGAACTGGAAAGGAAGCACACAAACATTTGGTTTCTCTAACTTATTCTAGAGCTTTCTCCCTTATGTTTCAATTTGATTTAGTCCAGGTGGGATCAGATAATACCCTTGATACATGTTTATCTGGTTCAGGGTCTTGGATGAGCCCGTGCATGTACAGTATCAGTGGTTTGGGGCATAAAATGAGAACCAACCTTGGACCGAAGGCCAAATATTAGTTTATAATTTCCATTCTTTTTATTTTTTGCACATGAATGACATACAAGTTTTGGTTCTGTTCACACAGAGAACCATAGACACAAGGAATAGGTTACCAAGTAGAGTGGTAGACAATTGGACTTTGAAGAACTTTAGAACTCACCTTGATGCTAATTGTGTTTTAATGGTTAAAAAACCAGTGGTCAGTTCCAAAATATATTCAAAATCGAATTTACATTGTTCCCAGTCTCTTGAAAGAATAAAGACTTTAGCTTTTCTTCTGCACTTTTTATTCTCTTTGAGAAGCTGCATCTTGTTGCCTTGGGTGGTTGCTGACTGATGAGCCTTAGATACCCAAAGGTTCCATTCTTCTCAGGATATCTTCAAGTGATGGTGGCTTCTAACTGAGATGCCACTCCTGCCGCTAATTTTTAAAAATGGTGCACCAGGCTACATTCATATTTTGTATTACTGTCTTATATCTGTCACAGATCCAGAATATGAATGCATTATGAAATGTACTGTATGTTAGTTTATTAAATGCCATGTGGGAGTATTATGGGGAATTGTGGTACTGTGATCCCAACAACAAGATGATAATATAAGAGACCACAGGTTTTGGATGGGTAAGTCATACAAGGTGCCTCCATCATACCATCATAAATAACAAAGTATGATAAATGCCTAATCCTGATTAGTATTACCTATCATAAGTGAAAATCTTCTAATCCATATGCTTGATCAGTCAGTCGATTCATTTTTTTATTTATTTGTCAAATTATGCTTTTCCTCCCACTGTGGAATTTGGTAGGACAACAGAAGAAATTCCTGGAAAGGGTTTTGAGAACTCTAGATGCCTAAGATCCTGTTTAGTTTGTTTTTCCAAGGACAGAGACCAGCAGTGCAACTGACAGGATATAATCTGAAAGTCCTCAGTAGCTTACAAGGAATTAAAACCGCCCAGGATGTTCAGTAATCAAAAAAGAGGACTGTTCCTTTTAGAGACTTGACTTCCTCCCAAGGAAATATCGAGGATGAAAAAAAAGGAAGTTCAGCTCTCTGATGTCTTTGACCAGAGACAGAGCTCCACTTGAGATCATTCTCCAGGACACCATTACCTTTAAAAGAGGAATATGATTTTGGTCACAGGATATTTTTTGTCATGGAAAAGAAAGACATAGGTGTGTATCTGGACATTGCTTTAGAAAATAAATGGCTCCAGCAAGTCTGGATTGCAAAATGTATTGAAAAGGTTCAGCAAGAACCCATGAGTGGTGACACCAATTATAGGGAGCCTAAGGCTTTGGCATTCTTATATGTTAAAAGGAATTATGTCTCTTTACTGAGTTTTTGGGTAATAAAGAATTACAACACCACACTATAGACATTGTAGGGGCTTAAGAGTGGCTCTTAAATGGTTTTGAATTAATTTCCCATTTCCAGTATTTCGTAGCTATATAAACAAGTTATTAGAATGTGCACTAATTAAAATGTATAACAATAACACTTAAGTTGTGTGTAGATTTATTAAAATCAATATTCAAACCCTCAGAGTAAAAACTTGATAATATATTAATATTATCAGAAGAATATTAATCCACTATTATATTTTCTGTTTTATTTTTTACAAAATTTCTTCATGTTGACTGAGATTTTTCTACAGGACAGGGGAATTATATTTTGTCATTTTGAATATCACGGAAAACTATTAAAGTTTAATTTCTTCCTTCCATAAAGTCACAGTGGTATAACTGCACCTTCAGGTCTAACGATGATCATCACAATCTTTGTACTTCTCTTAATGGAACAAGCTCTTCTAAATTGTATTATTATACACAACAATGCTTTGAGGAAGGTGGGTTGCATGTTATGTGGTCAACCCAAGCACTTAAGGCCATGTCACATCAGATGACTTTTCCAGTGATTGACAGTTGGTTGTAGTCATCATTTACATAATCTTAGTCAGTTAGAGCCAATCGTCAGCATGCGCTTGTGTCCTCCCGTTGCTTAGTCTGACTTACTCAGTGACTCACTTCAACTAGTCATCCTACGATTCAGCCGGGTTTGATTTTATCTTTAGTCATAGGGGTGGCTTGTATGTGTGTGAGAGTTGACAACTGATGAATGTTCATTTGGAATTACAATTCATGTAATGCAGCAACAAGGACTAAGGTGCTTTGGACCTGACAAACAGAAGAGAAGCTTGCATGTATAATGTCTTGGTGTTTTATGTACCACAAAAAAATGGAAAATAAGGACCAAGATTGTATAAAATCGCCATAGCTATTAACTCTTTGAGCAATGCAATCTCCATCGGGCAGCACGCTATTGACTGTCAGAAAAAGGGGCATGCAAGACTGCTGGTTGTCACTTAGGGGGTAAAGTTGACATACCCAGTCATTTTTACTTGTGTAAATTGACCCAGCAACTGCAGTCGGCAAGTCAGACGTACCCTCTGACTAGTAGTGCCTTAATGTGACAATGACTTAAGTCTCAATTTATGAATTTTCTGAACACTAAAATTGCATTACAGTTGATCATTTACAAGGCAGGAAGCAAGCCTGGATGAGGCAGAAACCCATAACAGGGTAAACTGACTCACTGGCCCACATTTAGTCATGCCAAGGCACTAAGCAATATTATGCATGACTTTGGCATGTGGGAAGAAAACAAAGAACCCAGAGAAAACACACAGTGAAATGGGGAGACTGTGTAAAGTTCATAGTGAAAAAGAGCAGGTCAAGATTCTAATTCAGACAGTTTAAAGTGTGTGATGCAACAATTTTAGGGTGAGAAAGCAACAATTTAGTTATCCTTTTTATATTTTAGAATTTTAAAACCTCCCCAATTGGCTAACAAAATGACAGTTTCCGCAATTTTGTAGGTTTTACCCAAGTCAGAAAGCAGCCTGCTGCCAAGGTAATGAGCTTTGGCATGTGACAAAACAAAAGCAGTTAGCAATTCTGTTTATTTTTTACTTTACAAATGCAGTCACGTGTCACTGGTTGGCAGCATATTCAAGTCGATGCAAATGGAGCAATCACCAAAATTTATCAGTGTGCGGAAAGAATTCAATCTCTAGGTAGATAGATGACAGTCATCCATTCAAGAAATGTCCCATTGTGTAGATTTAGTGATTAATACATTAAAATATAAAAACACCAGACACTTCAAGAGAAGCTTGTAAATAATCTATTGGCAGTAAATATATTTTTATGAACAGAAGAACATCACACTATGAAGTAGTAGCTGGAGTGTGGTGGAGCAGCATCAGCAGCTGACTCACTGACCAGCCGATCAGAGTCAAAGAGTTGGCTGATGGCTGAACACCAAGCTACAGGAAAACTCCCTCAAACTTTAGCAAGATTAGTAAATGGTGATGAACTTGAGTACAACTGGAGTTCATTCATTATGTTAGAAAAGGCTTGTAAAAGTAACCACTCAGTGGTAACGTCAGGGGTGTATAGGGGGTGGCAGTAAACCCTAAAATAAATTCAATAGTTATGTCACTCCTACGCTCAACCTCTCCTCTTCTGTCTTCTCTTCCACAAGTGGCTAATCAGCTATAACACTTCTCTGAAGATCAAGATGATTACAGTATCTGAAGCAACTATCTAGGGCAGCAACTTTTCCTGACACAGCATTTTTTTTTCTCAGTGCTGAAGTTTGATGCTCTTCATGATAGGTGGAATTTTGTCTGTTTTTTTTTTTTTTAACTTTGTCAACATACTTAGAATTTGAGTTCCCAACACCTGCGTAAAAAAAGCATCAAATTAAGACAAGCATGTTTAAGGCATCAGTAAAGAGACATGATAAGTGACAGTTTAACAAAACAGCTAGAGTATGCCACAAACCACAAATATGTCTGAACTGGCCTTGCACTTCTTCAAAAGTGAACACCCGTTTTAAAAAGGCATTTCAGTAATCCCTATTATTTCTTTGTTTTTATGCATGATTGCCAACAGGTGTCCAGTAGAATGTGGATAGGTGAGCTACAGAAACGTTACAGTGTTTTCTGCTTAAAACATTGTCTTCTAAGTAACTTAGACAATGCAGTCCATACCCTACCCACTGAGCAGAATTGCACTAACAACGAAAACAGGTTTGACGGCTCAGCTGAATGTGTACAGTAGCAAGGAGGTGATACTGGGTGAAAAACAAGTTACTGCTCATTTTTCTTTTTGGTTATAAATTCTCCTTAATTTAGCCCTAACCAGCATCTAATTAGACTATAGTGGTGGGTGAAGTGGTCACTGTGTTTTGCCAAAAGCACACGCTCACTGAAAAATATGTTCTTTTTATCTAGCAGCTTAACTCTAGACCAAAATATACCCTAAAACAGTTGGTAAAACACCCAAACATCCCATGCATGCTAATTTATCACCTTAAAATCAATACATATTGTATGAAGGCACCACTTCAACATCACCAAACAAGAGTCTCTAGGACAAGAGCAACATGGGAAATTCCAAGATCCAAGGCTCAAGTTTTCTCTCTCCAGCTCTGTTCAAGTGAGTCCAGATGTTGGATAGCTGGGTGATTTCCAACAAGACAGCATTCAGATGACAAGTAAAAAGCTGCAACAGTTTATGGTTGGTGTACACTTTATTATCCTCATACTGTATTTAAATAATGTTTACTATACAATTCCAAATACACCTCTTCTTGTCAATGCAATTTTATGTTCTTCTTCCCACTCCCTGTAACCAGAAATTCTGGCAATTTCTAGGCCTTCAGCTCTACTCCTCTCTTCGAGTATTTACATTTTAGTTCATATAGTGTCTCATATGCTCATATGTACAAGATAAAATTAATATGCAAAGTAACAACAACAACAACATTTATTTATATAGAACATTTTCATACAAAAAGTAGCTCAAAGTAATACAGTATGTGAATGTGAAATTAATATATCAGTCAGTCAGTCATTATCCAACCCACTATATCCTAACACAGGGTCACGGGGGTCTGCTGGAGCCAATCCCAGCCAACACAGGGCGTAAGGCAGGAACAAATCCTGGGTAGGGCACACACACACGCCAAGCACAATTTAGGATCGCCATTGCACCTAACCTGCATGTCTTTGGACTGTGGGAGGAAACCGGAGCACCCGGAGGAAACCCACACAGACACGGGGAGAACATGCAAACTCCACGCAGGGAGGACCCGGAAAGCGAACCCGAGTCTCCTTACTGCGAGGCAGCAGTGCTACCGCTGTGCCACCGTGCCGCCTGAAATTTATATGTAAATATATAAATGTAAATCTGTATATATTATAAAATATAAATATAAAATCAAATATGTCTTCAAAACCATGTAAAGCAATTATCAGTGATGTACTGATTATTGATTATATTGGCAGACAAAAGGTATGAATTTATTTGCATGATGACACTTTAAGAGCAAGTAAGGTACTTTAATGAGTTACTTATTGGCTACATTTATTTTGAAACCCTAAAATGTCACCTAGACTAGATATACTGTACAACTGATCATTTGCAGCACCTACTACTACATTCCCACCTATTCTATACTTCCATGTCCAACGTTTAGGCATATCTTTAGTCTGTAACATGCCTTCCAAAGTGAAGTGACCATGAATATCTGGAACATGGAGGCCTTTAACCATCTTTGCCTATGAGACAGACATGTTGTAAAAACAGGTTTGCATGGTTTTTCTCCCAGTGCTCCAGTTTCCTCCAACACTCTAAAGACATGCAGGTTAGGTGGATTGGCAAAGGTGATGTCTGTCTGTGTGTATCTGAGTGTTGTTCTTGTGTTGGGCTTTGACTCTGTCCGAGGACTGTTCCTGTCTTGCACCCATCGCTAGCTGAGGTAGGCACCAGCTTTTCTGCAGTCTTACTCTGTTTTTGGGTTTTTGGTTTTTGGTTGGTTGTATTTAAAAAAAAAATAAAAACACACGACTCTCTCGCTAAACTATGTTATTCAACATCCAGTGTTAAAGCACATTAACAGACACACATTTGTAACTTTGGTTGTGCAATTGTCCTACTCTACACATCCTTCTGAGTTTAAGCAACAAGACTTCAGCATAACCACCTATGTCAGCAATTAGACTTTAGGGTCAGGGGATCACTTTAATACTTAAGGGGGCTCTCATGATGGCTCCTATGAGAGCCGCCTCAGAAAAAATAAAGCATTGTTAAACAAGTCAAAGAAAGTCAGTTTAACAATTGGCAGTGTAGGACAGCATTTCAGTCCCCTCTGCTGGTAATTCTCACAATATCACTAAGCCAATGAATGTACTGACAGCCTGTGTTTTGAATTCAAACTGACTTCAGTGACCATCACACAACACTTTTGTCAAGAAGGCTCACTAATGACTTTATTAAACTTCTACAGGTGCACCGTGGAGTCCTTCCTCAGTGTCTACATTACATCATGGTACAGCACCTGCTCATCTTAAGATTGGAAAGCCCTGCAGAGGGGGTTAAAGGTTGCACAGAATATTACCAGTACACATCTGCCTTCTGTTCAGAAAACTTTGTAGCACTTGCTGCCTTAGAAAAGGCAAACAGAGTAATTAAAGACCACAGCCATCTTTCTGGCAATCGGTACAAGGCCATTGGCACGTGCACTAGTAGATTCACGTTGTAAGGTTTAAGAAAAATATCATATGTGTTCTTGTGTATGTATGTACACTATATATATAT
>JANRMT010027041.1:65165599-65186803 GCA_026402145.1 Polypterus bichir lapradei
TATATATATAGATATATATATATATATATATATATATATATAGTGACCACTAGGGGGAGTAACAACACCCCAGACACAACCTCACAGACACAAGTTCCGGTTTGAATACAAGGTTTATTGAGCACCAAAGCACCAATACCTCAACAAAACCTTCTTAATATTGTTGCACAAAAGCACCAAACAATTCTTCTTTCACTCTCCCTCTCTTCACCTCCACTCCTCCCGAGCTAGCTTTCTCCATCTTCTACCCAACTCCAACTTGCCTGGGTGAAGAGGAGCAACTCTTTTTATCTCAGACCTAGGAGTACTTCCAGTGCTGGAACACAGCATGTTGAAAGCAATTCTGGGTCAAAATGTCCCCAAAAGAAGGAATCACAAATCCTGGCAGCACTCCCTGGCAGCCCCCACTAGACCCAAATGGGCAACCCCATGAGATCACAGGTTCCAGAATGCCTTGCGGCTGTCCTTCTGGGAATCCTAACCTAGGGATGGTGCTATCTAGTGTATCAGGGGAGACCACATCCCATTGTCTCGCTGTCCTTACATTGTACTTGCCTCGTGGGCTGGGTAAAAATCCCTGCTCCATCCCAAGTAGGATAACAACACACACTTTATAAGAATATAAAAGTGTACATGTTGTACATAATTGTATATATATTTATATTATGATGCATTCACTGAATCTGTTTGTGTGTGTGTGTCTGTTGGTAATGTACACATGGCAATGAACTTGAAGTTTGACGTTTCACAATCACACTGAAATCCCAATGATTATAATATACAGTATACTAGATTAAGAAGAGATATTTAAAGGGTTAAAATATTGGAATACTGATCAATGTGCAAGCCTGTTCCAACTGCCCTGCATCTGACTGTATGTACTAATTCATTCACACACCCAAACTCGTTCATTTAGTGTCAGTGTCAAGTCAATCAGCAATCTCATTCAAGGAAAACTTTACTACTGGGAGAAAACAGACAAGGAAGCAACATGCAAATCACACATAAGTATTCAAAATATAACAATTGTCTCTTTACAAGCCATAACAAGTTATGCAATGCTAAAAAAGTAGAATGCAGTTCAGATTTTGAATTAATGACATCAAGCTTTACTTCTCAAGTAGGACAAAACCCCATCTTACACCATAATCTTGCTGTGGTGGTGGGGTTTCCATACATTTGCGCTGCTCAGTACTGGTTGTCTCAAGTTTTGTGCTTCTGCTAGGTTCTCTCTTGGCAGACAGATTTGGGCTGAAAGGTCAGACATGGAACAGTTCACAATGACCACCACAACAGTGCAACTTAAAAAGCAGTGTACCTTGGAATACCTGGAATGCCAGTGCAGCACAAACAAGTTACCAGGAGCTGTTCCTAAATGTGGAATTCACCAGAGAGCACCCAGTGGTGGGACAACCCAAATTAAGATGGTCAGGCTCATCCTGAAGTGGTGATGTGGAGCTATCTTATGGGCTTACCACCTGCCTGTCAAACAGTGAGGGCTGGGTGCAATGCCAGTTTAGTGGCAGACATAGGCAGGAAAGACCTAGACATACTGGTCCTGGCAATGGAGACTGGCTTTGGCAACTTGAAATGTTACCTTTCTGATGTGAAAGGAGCCTGAGCTAGTGTGGGAAGTAGAAAAGAACCAGCTAGATATACCGTAGTTAATATACCCTAAACATGTCGCATGGGTTCTGAAACCAAACTTTTTGATTGGGGTGGTCTCTCTCCTACTCTGGAGTTCCAAAGTGTAAAATACCTTGTATGTTGTGGAGATACTCACATGTTCTTCTCTTAGGGCTGTGCAATTGAAGGTTTCTGCAGTGGACAAAAGGGTTGCCTTAATATGGATACAAGCTGCAGAGAGGAAAACAGTGACCTTTGTTTGTGTATATCCATCTGTTCTGAGTATTCAGCCTTCTTTGAGAAGGTGGGTGAGGTGTTTGAAAGGATCCCACTCACTAACTCCATAGTCTTACTGAATGATTTCCATTGCTCACATTGGGAATAATTTAGATGCCTGGAAGAACATGATTGTGAGCAACGGCCTGTCAGATCTGAACAAGAATTGTGATTTGTTATGGGATTTCTCTGCTAGTCATGGATTGTCTGTAACAAATGCTATGAGTACAAAGAAGCTCAGAAGTGTACCTGATACCAGAGCATTTTGGGCTGAAGGCCAATGATAGACTTTGTAGTTGTGTCATCTGACCTAAACCTATATGTGATCTGAACCCTCAAGTAAAGAGAAGGGCAGAGTTGTCAACTGATCATCGTTTGGTAGTGAGTTGGAATAACAGAGGGGGGCATAGGCAGGATAGACCAAGAAAGCCTAGACAAGAGTTTGGGATGTCCTGTTAATGTTTGGCAGGAGCTCCATTCATGATGAGTTCAACTTCTACTTCTGAGAAAATCTGATAAAACTGAGAAACCATGTGCATACCAAGGTTGGGGTTATTGAGTACATGGAGAAAGACTATCAGATGGCCTCAAGGCTGTTCTGGCAACTGTTTGACACCTCGGAAGAGTAAGCAAACTGTGTTAAGAAGGGATGGAGAGATGTTGACTTCTCCTGGGGAAATTTTTGAGTGGTGGAAGAACATTTTGAGGGACTCCTCCACCCAGTGGACATGCTCTCCTATCAGAGATAGAGCTGAACACATCCAGTAAAGGGATCCCATCACTTTTGCTGAAATCATTTTGACTTTTTTTGAAAAACACTCCATGGTAGTAAGGGTGCAGGGGTGGATGAGATTGGACTGGAGATGTTGAACATTGTTGATATAGTGTAGTTAATGTGGTTAATATTTAAGAAAGATGACCATAGGGCACATTACAACTACAGAGGGATCAAACTCCTCAACCTCCAAAGAGCCAAAAGAAAACACAGCTAAAAAAACAAGAGAGTTTTGGAACTTTTACAACAACACGCAGACAACGACAACATTTTAGCTCAATGACGTGCAAGGGTAAGCATCTAAAAAAAGCACATCACTAGCTAACTTTTATCACTGTTGCAAAGCATAAAATGAACTTAACTGCCAGTGTAACATTAAAATGCTTCGCTGGCTGTGCTAAAAATCTAGCGGGTCTGTTGTGTCTCGCGTCGCAAGTTCAGTGACGCAGTAATGACGATTTTCTCCGGCCAATCAGTGACCAGTAGAGTTTACACGTCACGTTTTGGTAACGGTTCGGCGCGCTTGGAACCTCGGCTGAGGTGGTACTAAAAAAAGGACCAGGTACCAGGTACTGTTCCCAGTGGAAAACCCCCCAAAAGTGAGCTGAACTGAACCGTGTCATGCCGTACTATGCAGTGGAAAAGCGCCAAAAGATGTGAGTGTGTCCAGTTATAGAGGCAAGGGGTACTATAGTTCCTTTATTTAGATGATGTTGTCCTCTTTACTAATCTGATAGAGTGACCTTTGGTGGACACTGAGAGTGAAGAGGCATGGGTAAGGATTCTCACCTCTAAGTCTTATGTCATGGTTCTCTCCAGAGTGGATTGTTCTCTCCAGGTAAGGGGAAGAAACTACCTTTAGTGAAGGAGCTCAAGTATCTCAGAATATTGTTCATGAGTGATGGGAAAAGGTAACGTGAGATCAATAAGTGGACTGGAGCAGTGGCAGCTGTTGTCCAAGTGCTGTAACGGTCCATGGTGGTGAAGGAGAAGCAGAGACCAAAGGCAATACTCTTAGTTTACCGGCAGATCAACATCCTTGTACTGACCTAGGCTGAAGAGTTGTGGCTAATGACCAAAAAATGAGATTGCAAGTACAAATGGCAGAAATAAGGTTTTCTTTGAAGGGCTGCTGGGATGACACTCCATGACAGGGTAAAAAACTTGAGCCTTGGAGTATAGTTGCTGCTTCACCAGATCAAGAGGAGCCAGCTGAGGTAGTTCAGGTCTGTTGAAAGGACACCACACTGGCAGACCCAGGAAACACTAGAGAGATTATATCTCTTGACTGGCTTGGGAGTGCCTGGGAATTACTTCAGGAAGAGTTGAAATCTATGTCTGGGCTGAGCTGCTTGGTTTGCTGCAGCTGCAACCTTCACCAGTAGAGGCAGTTTCAGAAAATGAGATGTGATAAGACAAAATGGGAAAAGGAAACTAAATATGTATCATCCTGCTTGCTTGATTTCTGTTTGAAATTGTATTTCTTTCAGCAGAGTCCAAGCATTATGCAAAAGTGCAGGAGAAAGTTTAAACTTGCAGCAGGTTATGTTGTTTCTTACCTTTAGCAAAAAAGAATTACAGAATTATGAATATTAAAATTTAGAAAATATATATTTAATTATTGTGACAGTCTTCTTAAATGATCACTTTCACTGTGCATGTGTTTACTTCCTAAGCAAACTAAAGACTGAATAAAAACCACATTGTCAGCCACAAACATTATTTATTAATATATTTAATAATAAGTGCACAGAATAAAACTATTTAGTCCTCATGAACTAAAATGGCAACTTTTCTCATTTTTTTTAAACCTTGCATAAATTTAAACAATTCTTTTTTTGCCTCTGACATTTTGATAACATGAAACAAAACATCCATCCATCCATTTTCCAACCTGCTGAATCTGAACACAGGGTCACGAGGGTCTGCTGGAGCCAATCCCAGCCAACACAGGGCACAAGGCAGGAACCAATCCCGGGCAGGATGCCAACCCATCGCAGGACACACACAAACACACCCACACACCAAGCACACACTAAGGCCAATTTAGAATCGCCAATTCACCTAACCTGCATGTCTTTGGACTGTGGGAGGAAACCGGAGCGCCCGGAGGAAACCCACACAGACACAGGGAGAACATGCAAACTCCACGCAGGGAGGACCCAGGAAGCGAACCCGGGCCACCTAACTACGAGGCAGAAACAAAACATTAAGGTTGTAATATTTATTTATTATTAGTGACAGCAGTGTTCTTCCACCAGAGCTCTCATTTGCTTAAAATAATTTTGAGTTGCTCATGCTGTTATCGGTATAAATCATTTAATGTTTATCTGCCACTGTCACCTAAGAGTCAATTTCCATGCCAACCACAGATCCTGCTCACCTGGGGCCTCATGCATAATGCTGTGCGTAGAATTCGCACTATAACATAACGTAAGCACAAAATTCTAAATGTGTTTATGCACAAAAAAATCCAGATGCATAAATCTGTGTGTTCGCCATCTTCCACGTTCTTCCGCTACATAAATCCTGGTCAGCGTGGAAATTAATGCATGTGCACGCACCTGCTGTCCCGCCCTGTCTCCTCCCAGAATTTCGCCTCTTTGAATATGTAAATCAATATAAATAGCCCTTAAGCTCAGTGCTCTGTGAAAAGACAATGGCAAAACCACAAGGAAAAACAGAACAATTTCAATGAATACCAAGTGGAGGCAAGGAAAAAAGTACTATTTGTTGGTTTAAATAATGGTATAAATAAGAAAAGGAAGTTGATCGAGTGACATAGCATGTCGGAGAAACTCGAAAGTTCAAGTTCACAAAGTCACACAGTGCCCGAAATAAAAAAAGAAGTTGTCACATATCAAATTTACCGTTAAAAGCCGAGTCGTAGCCCACTGTCTGAGTTTCTTATGAAAGCTTATTAGGATACAGAGAAAAAAAAATAGGCACACAGTGGGAAAAAAGCATGAAATATCAACTTTAATCTTGAAATTTCCACTTTAATCACATAGTTTATTTTGTCATTAAAGTAGAACATCACAAACTTCATCTTAAAATTGTTTCATTTACTAGTTTCTCAAATCCCATCGTAACTAAAGTAGCACATTAAATGCTTTGTTTTGTATTTGATCTTCTATGCGCTCTATGTGTGTGAATCACTACGTGCTTCCGGGCTTTCTCTTCCTCCGACAGGACACAGAATCCATTACATTCATGATATTACAGCTCTCTGAATAATTAAAATACTGAGATGTATACGTGATATCATTTTCATGATGATAGGAGTTAAAGCATGTTATTAAACATGGGAACACGATGGCGCAGTGATTGTTCATGTCTCACGCAAGATGCTTGCTGTGCCATGCGCGACCTTCGATGAAATACTTTATTGTAGCAGTACTGTCTCTTTCAAACGTACTAACCTCCAATTCCTGTCCTTACTATTCTTTCTCTAAATACTGCCATACAATCAGCTCTGTAACAGACGTTAAGCCATCTGTAAGCTTAGAACGCCGATTCTTCAAAACTTTTAAGGAACATTGAAATATCTTCGTAGTACGTGTTTAATTATTCTGTCCATCTATCCATCCAGTGTTGCGCCAGCCCCAGTAAATATACAGCGCGAGGCAGGAACAATCAATGAATGGATGCTGCGGCACCGTGTCCTCACATGTTTAATTATTAACAATACAGATTATTTAAATGAAGTTAAAGTTTTATCTGTATAATATAATAAACATATTTTGCTGCATTTCATCTTAAAAATGATATTGTCATCATATGTAAATACACGCTTTGTAAAGTGGCTCAGGTTGTGCAATATTATAACTGTGGTGCAAGTTTACAGTGAGTTACTTGTACTTATAAGTACAAACAGTTCTACAAGGAGCACTTGATTTACTGATTGAGTGCATTTAGAGTCGTTGGGATGAAACTGTTTCTGAACAGAGGAAAGGCTCTGAAGCGTTTGCCGTATGACAACAGTTCAACAGACAGCATGGCTGAGGCAGCGTGTGCTTGATGCTGTATACCGATACCGATGTTGTACAGCTGTGATTCACACTCAGATACAGTGATATAAATACTCCGAGTGGTGCAGTGAGAGCAATATGGAAAAAGATGATCTGATGTGGTAACCCCTAACGGAAGCAGCTGAAAGAAGAATAAGAAAAATGTGCAGTGAGAGTAACAACGCTAAAGCAGCTATGGTATTTAGAGTAGTTAGACCTTTCTGTGGACCATTATATTGTTACAGGTTAATTACAATCAGATGTATTAAACTAATAAACAATATGCGCTTATTTTCAGTGTATTTATAAAGCCACGTCAGGGATGTGGATATTAAAAAGAAAGGAAAACCACACAGGAGCAGTAGCACTGCTCTGACTCTGGGTGCCACCAGTCTGCAAAACCGAGCGCAGAACTTGCGTACAGCAGGGTATGAGCTACCGTGGAAAAGTTTAGCTTTTATACATCGGGATTTGAACATAGAAACATTCTTAACGCAACATTTTTGTGCGTACGCACCGTTTATACATGAGGCCCCTGATCAGCTTGTCAATACAATCAGCATCTCTCTTCTTCAAGCTATCCCCCAGCACACCACAGCATAGAAGAGAGTACAAGAAACCACTGACTAATAGAACATCTGCAGGAGTTTTTTACAAATGTTAAATGAGCCAAGCCTCTTCAGAAAATAGAGCCAGCTTTGCCCCTCCCTGAATAGAGCCTTTGTATTCTCTGACCAGTCCAGCATGTCATCCAACTGCACTCCAAGGTATTTATATGTTTTGAGCCACTCCACATCAGTCCCTTCAATGGAGGCAGGTCTCAGTGGTGGTCTAGACCTATGATAGTCCATAATCATCTCCTTGGCTTTGGAAGTGTTCAACAGCAGTTGGTTTGACCGACTCCATCCCACAAAGTCATTCACCAGACCTCTGTACTCCTCTTCCTCTTCCTGTCCACCCCTGACAGACCCCAAAATAGCATTGTCATCTGAGAATTTCTGCATGTGGCATGTCCCTCTGTTGCAGCTAAAGTTCAATGTGTACAGGGTGAAGACGAAAGGGGAAAGAACAGTCCCCTGTGGAGCTCCTGTGCTACTGATTACAGTCTGTGATGTGCAGTTCCCTAGGCTGAAAACCTGAGGTTTAACAATGAGGTAATCTGTAATCCTTTTCACTAGTTGCGAGTCCAATCCAATCTTTTACAGCTTGTCCCACAGTAGGAGAGGCTGGATGGTGTTGAAGGTGCCTGAAAAGTCAAAGTATGTGCATTATCCTCACAGCACTACATCATTTGTCCAGATGCAAGGGGGTCTGGTGGAGGAGGTTGAGAATGGCATCATCCACACCTACATTCTATTGATAGGCAAACTGCAGGGGTCTAGTGCGTGATTCACCAGTGGTTTGAGGAGATGAAGAAGTAGCCACTTCAGGGTCTTCATGAGTGGGAATGGTAGACAAAAAGCAAAAGACAACTTCTTAAGAGAGACAACCTGAACTCCAAGGTCAAGGTCCATCAGTGTCTGCTCAAATCTTCCGTCAATTTGATGACAGTGGGCTCAATGGAAGAAGAATCAGGAGTAATCCACTGTTGGAAATAAAAAATAAAAAGCCAGACTGGAATTTGCTAAAATACAGATTGACCAGCCACAATGCTTCTGGGAGAATGTCCTTTGGGCAAAGGAGACAAAACTGGAACTTTTTTGGCAAGTCACATCAGCATTATGAACACCATACTGACTGCGAAACATGCAGGAGGCTCAGTTGTGTTTTGGTGCTGCTTTGCTGTGTCTGAAAATGGGTGCCTTGAGTCTGTGCAGGGAAAAATGAAATCTCAGGACTATCAAGACATTCTGGAGCAAAATGTATTACCCAGTGTCAGAAAGCTGTCTCAGTCACAGGTGATGGATCCCCCAACACTGGACTATTCTGAAATGGTCTTCTATGAGGCCTGATTTAGATCCTATCGATCATCTTTGGAAGATACATTTTAGAGAAGGCCCCCTTCAAACCTGACACATCTGGAGCAGTTTACTCAGAAAGACCAGACCAAACTACCTGTTGACAGTTGAAGAAATTGTCTTTGAGAGCTCCAGGAATCACCTGTTTGCACTAATAGCCTCTAAGGTGGATGCAACAAAATATTAGGATACGAGTCACTTCATCTATGTCGATGTCATTTACATTTGTGCTTTTATTTGAATTATTCTGTTGAATCAAAACTCTAAAGCAAAATCTGATTTTTGTGAAATATGGAATAAATAATGATGGGTGCCAATTACTTTCAAGTTATTTCGGACACAATTGTGGGTTCTTCTTTTGTCATGGGAGGGGTACCAACAAATTTGTACATGTTTTTAATCACAACACAATAAAACAAGGCCAAAATTAAATGCCAAATGCATGTAAATTGGTTTGCATTTAATTTTGCCATGAATAATCTTCCATAGTGTGGCAGCAGTGCTATTCTTTGTTCCTCCATACTCCCTGTAAGAGCCATTTCCTAGTTATTTAAGTTATATTAAATGTTTGCCTATATATTACTGCATAGTCTTTGGGAGGTTCTTACACCAGGGTGTCTCAAAGTTTGTTTGCCTCTCTTCTAAGATATTTCCTTCCTTTCCTTTTGAACATTAGAACTGGAAGAACAGTAATATATCGGGAAGCATGTGAGCAGATTAGTCAAGAAGCACTGAAAGGACATAAATGGTGTAAAGGAGGTGGTGAGGGGAGTGGCATCATGGCCAGGAAAAGTGCAACTAACCAATCATAATGGCAGGACAAAGGGAGACTGCCTCCCAGGACCATGTGCTCCTCTAGTACGCTGAGTGGCAGCATGCCTCTGGTATGGCTCCAATTTGGACACCTGCAGGGCCACATGGGATTTGGAGTTCTGGTGGGCATTAGTTTGATATAAATAGACCCATACAAGATGATGTCAGCAGGGGGGCAGGGGTGGTGAGCGATGAGCTGCTGCCAAGCTGTTTTCTGAAAAGCATTTGGACACCTGCAGGGCCACATGGGATTTGGAGTTCTGGTGGGCATCCCTGTTGAGCCCTTTGGGTGCCGCTAGAGGGAGTGGCTGGGTATAATTTTAACTTTTGGGGCTCTGTTACCGGTCACAAGGGACAGACAGTAGTATAAATAGAAATATACAAGATGATGTCTAGCTCACAGTTAAGAAAGCTAAGTAAAATGAGTAAAACATTAAAAATTGCTTGTATGAATGCTAGGAGTATCAGGAATAAAGCAAGTGAGTTGGATTTATATATAGCTGCACATAATTATGATTTTTAGCAATAACAAAAATGTGGCTAAATAACAGACATAGGGATGAGTATAACATACACTGTTATGAGTTTGTTAAGAAAGATAAAAGCATAGGGATGGGTGTTGTTATTTATGTCAAATTTAATTGAAATGCATGTCTTCAACTGGTTGAAGAGCCACATGTTATTGAAGATGCTTGGATTCGACTAGAGAGTAGTAGGGAGGGAGGCCTGACATTGACATTGTGACATCTCTGTGATGTCATCACATGCAGATGATAAGATTAATATTTGTCTTTTTAATTATATTAAATAAAGCTATATTATAGCCTGTTCACATCAAGTTGTCAAATATTCAGCTCAAAGAAATGCTCCCAGTTTATAGATTTGCTTTTTATTGCTGTCCACTATTCAATGGATTTGCATTCCCTACAGGACAACTTTGTGACTTTCAGTCACTGGTGCTCCCACTACATTAAACAAGATAAAGAAAGTCCTGAAAAAAAGGCAGACATAAAGGTATATTACTAACAAAATAGCCACTCTATCATCCCAAAGTGACCTTTAAAGATTTCAAGACATTTATTGTATGAAGATGGTCTAATCCAGTGATTCTAAATCTTTTTTGAGTCAGGAACCCCTTTAAGAATCTAATGAAAGCTATGGACTCCCTTCCCCAGAAATATTCAAATAAACACAACTTTGCATGCATTGAATATAATGTACTTTATTTATCAAGATTTGATTGTCTCATACATATATGACATACACAAAATATTATTAAACTTCAAACAATCTAAAAAAAACAGATCTACTACTACTACATTTTTTACTACCATTACTACTACTACTCTTACTACATGTACTCTCTCGTTATCTACTTTATTTCAATGAGAAGGTTGTTCTTGTTTGCCTTGAACAAAAATATGAAACCGTGGAGTGGTCTTCGACAAGTTGACACAAATATCATCTTTGACATCCAACCTATTACAACTTTTCGTTTTGATTCATGTTTTTCTGACCTTTATGGACCCCCTGAAATCCATCCATGGACCCCCTAGGGGTCCACGGACCTCAGGTTAAGAACCCCTGGTCTAATCTATTTGGAAAAAAACAAGAAGGAAAAAGAAATCTACAGTAGGTGATGTAATGTATCTTATAGGTTATGTATTACAATATTCAAGTCACATAGTAAAGATAAGTAAAAATAAATGTCTCATACTGTATCAAAATGGAATGCATTTCAAATGTTTTGTCAATGAGTTTGCCGTACCATTAGGTTTGAAGGCACTATATACTAAAACTAATGTCAAACATTACAAAATTATCTGAACTTTTTAACATTGTTTGTACATTATTATAATCAAATGACACAACTCTGAATGTGTTTTACTCAACAGCACTCTAGAAATAAAATCACTACATTTGTTCACAGTTTAAAGTATAATATGAACTTATATCTTTTGCTTTCACTAGATGCCGGCTTAATACAAAATACAAAATACACAAAATGTGCTAAACAGTTTTCTATCAGAGAATTTTAGAACAAAATAAAGGATTCTTCACCCGAAATGATCAAATTTAAACCTTATGATTAGCGGTTCACTTATCACAAACACTGTTGAACCAGAAATGGCATGTGTACAAATGAGAGGTTTGTTCGTCTTGCTGAAGATGTTTAATTTTTTAATGCATTGTGCTTAATAATTCAGCCGTGTCAAAGGGTTTGGTTACCTGTCTGTGCCAGCACTACAGGGTTAATTTCTTGGGTTAGTTAATTGTGACAGATGCTGAAAATACACTTGCTTCATGTTAACAATGAGTCACAGTGTGATGACAGTTGAACTTGTTGTTAAATGGTTTTAGATGTGGTAACACAGTAAGGAAATTTCATGTTTTCCTCAGTTCAGTTGTCTTATTGAAAGATTGCAAAAGTCCAGTACATGTGCATGCAAATAGAGGTAAGGATGGTACACATACAGTACATGAGCAGAAGGACACCTGCATAGGAATGGAAGTCCAAACAAAGCAAGCATATGCATTTTTTTAAATGTTTTAATTCAAAATAATATGAGGATGATTAACCATTAAAAGACATCCAAAAATATTAGCTGAATAATGACATTTTAACGTGCCCTAGTGTATTGCTGCAAATGGCCTTTTACTGGATCTACAAATAGTGAAACATTCATCTAACCAGGCAGTCATCCATGATGCAGCTCTGTTGTCCTGATAATGGTTGCTGTGGAGAAATATACATTTTTAAAATACCAAAGGCAATGCAAAATAAATAAAGTTACCTAAGAATATGGCACAGTTTACACCATGAACTAGAAATGTCACAGCATATCCAGGAACCACACTGAGGCAGCAGGTGAGGCTGAACAGAATATTATGACACATTATTAGCTCTCAAAAACAGGTGCAAGTGAAAGTAGAGTCAAGCATTGCACACACTCAAACTCAAATGGACACAGAGCTGCGTGTCACAAAGCAGGCAGAGGAAATCCATCGCTCGGCTGTGTTCCTAACCACTCGTAACCAGTCTGAAACGAAAGAAGTATATAAGCATCAAGCTCAATTTGCATTATCTTTATTAAGGTAGTAAGTAAAGAGAACTCTCTGCATTCTTTAGTCCAGTTCCTAAACTATTGTAGAAGATCAACCCAGCTACAGACAGACACACAGACCAACAATGTCCAGAACACACATTATTTCTTTTTGGTACAACACAATGCACAAACCCCAATAAACTCAATCCTTTCTTCTGCCACCTCCACTCCTCACTCGCAAGCTCTGTCTTACTCCGGCTCCCCGAGTGGAGAGAGGTGGCCTCCTTTATACTGCACCTGGAAGTGCTCCAGGTGCTTCCTAATTAACATCCGGCAGCACTTCCGGGTGTGGCAGAATTGCTGTATGCCAAGGCTCCGGAGCTGTCCAGGCGCCCCCTGGTGGTGGCCACGGGCCCCAGCAGGGTTGGGCTTCTAAGCCCCAAACCCGTGGCCCTGATACAAACCAGGGGGGCTGCCCTCTCATGTCCCAGGGGAGGTACTTTTGTTGACATGTTCACTCCCCCGGTCCTCTCCTCAAAAGGTCCCCGGCCATCTATCACACTATGCATCCCAAACTAAATTGGGTCATGAACGTGTGTGTGATGGGTCACCACATAATTGTGTGTGGAGTGTGAAGTGCTACCTGCTATTTATTTACTGCAGTAGCGTGTTAAACAATGCCCTTGATGTATCACTGTAAAAATTTTGTTGTAAAAAAAACGCAAAGAACTGGCAGCAGGATTTCCTGAAAGTTACTGTAAAATTAACAGCACCTTATTTTTACTAGGATTTATGGTTTGCTGCCATTTTTATATAAAGCAGGATAAAATTGTTTTTAAAAACTTTTTTATAACTTGAAATGGAAACAATTGATGTTTACTGGTTCTGCTACAACATGCTTCAGCCTAATGCTCCTTGCCAAATCGTCCTGCTTTAACATTTAAGGTTATCCAACAGTGTTAACATTACCAGCGAACAATCAGACAGAACGTCAAAAACAAAGTCATGAAAATGAACACAGTCTCTCACTCTGCAATGTTATGTTGCAAGAATGCCTTATCAGTACGTTAATCCACGGAGAGCAACATTAGGTGCATTTATCTAACATAGCATTTGTTTACCAGTTAGCTAGAAAATTGTTAAATTATACACTCACAAATAGCCTAACTTAGCTTTCATTGAAGACTTGAAATCTTACTGAAGCACTTTACAACTCCGCTAACAAAATAAAATACTACTCCCCAATTGCAAGATAAGGTTACACTAATGTTAGATTAATGTTACAAATGTGAAGAATGTGATTCCACAAGGCAACTTTACTAAACGGCATCAACTGAAATTCAAGATAAAGTAACAGCAATGGCGGTATACTCATTTATCACAAAGTTTAACGTATGCTAGCCATCTTTAAGTAACTAGGCTAAAGTAAAGCTAAATAGGCTCAACCATGTTGATTCTGTGTATCTTTATAACAGAAAAAGAATTACAACTACCAACTCATTTGCAGGGTAAGGACAAATGAAAAAAAATGCTTCACCACACTTCACACGCACACTCTACCGCAGATTGTTCATGAAATGCAAAAAATACTGTAAGATAGCGTTATTAAGGGGTCATGTGACTTAAGATCTATCTATCTATCTATCTTAAGATAAACCTTAAGATGACCTGTAAAAGTCATATGACATTAGCATTGATGCTTAATAATTTTTAAATTCTGTATTTAAAGGTAACTGGGTTATTAATAGTCTGTCTTGAGAGGCGGTGTTATTTCTCTAGAATTCTAAATAACAATGCTAGTAATCCCAGAGTCTTATTCTCTACAACTGATCGTCTGCTAAACCCAGGTCACTCAATGAAATGCCTCAAAAAACTTCCAGTGAAACTTAAAAAAATTTATGATATTAGAAATAATATAGTACATCTCCCCAATAGTGATCCTCTTAAACCTTGGTAGTCCATTTTAAACAAATTAAATTCTTTCACCAGGATAGATTTACCTGATTTATATAAAACTAGCCGAAGCCCGCCGTAGCATACGGCGGTGTAAGAATAGGAACGGAAAACGGTGAGAAAAGAATTCAGTATAACAAAGGCTTAGGAAACCACCGTCGCAGTATAACGAAAATAGCAAGGAGCGAAACCAATGGCAATGGTCGAGAGAGTACCTTCCTGTAGCAGGCTATGGAAAACACAGGCATATATAGATAGACGCTGCATTCACTGTGTTGCCCAGTAAACACGATAAGTCAGCGCGTCTGCCCTATTGCGAGTGGTAAAAGTGCCATTTAAACTAATACAGGTAGATGTGGAAACCGGGTTTTCTGATGAAAAAAAATAACGTTTTAAACAGTATCGTTTACATACAACAGATTTTGGCGAATCGTTTACATGCAATTATTTATATCCATTTATACACTAATAATGGCAATTATTAAATAATAATAATAATTATTATTATTATTATTATCAAATAATTCCTCCGGTATAAGTAACATTTCTCAGACTGCTTTCTTCCATCTCCGAAACATTTCTAGACTGCATCCTGTTCTTACACAACACAGTACTGCAGTATTGGTTAATGCCCGAGTCACCTCACGTATACAGTAGATTACTGTAGTGGTATTCTATCTGTCATCCCACTAAAATGTATCCATCGCTTACAATTTATTCAAAATTCTGCTGCCAGGATAATAACCTGCTGTTCTAAATCCACTGAACATACTACACCTATTGTCTCTCAACTTCACTGGCTCCCTGTTAACTACAGAATACAATACTAAATACTGCTCTTAACATTTAAAGCTCTCCACAAACTCACTGATCTCTTACAGACTGACACTCGTCTCGCTCACTCTGATTCTCATCTGCAGCTGTACTTTCTGTACCACACATCAAACTCTGTGCTATGGGAGCTCGAGCGTCTCTCATAGTGCTCCTCAACTCGGGAATTCTCTTCTCTCTCATATACATCAGCTCGATTCAATAACACATTTTAAAACTACCCTCAAAACTTATCTTTGCAAACTGGCATACCAATTGTGAATTTTGCACTGTTACTACCAGTTATCTTTGTTTGTGTGCTAATTATTGCTGTTTGATCGAGAGCGACGGTGGACGTGGAAGTAGGATTAGAGATGGCGAGCAGGGCTCTGTCGTGCGTATCCCATGGTCTTAGAGTTGGTGGGCGGGGCTCTGTGAGTTGGCGAGCATGGCTCTCTGTCTTGTGTGCGCTTTCTGTCTGTCTTGCTTGCCCTTAGTTAGAATTGGCAGACGGGCTTTGGTGGGCGTGGCTCTCTGTCTTGCGTGCGCTCACTGTCTTGCGTGCCCTTAGTGAATTATATATATAGATAATTTCTCAACTAAGACCCTCCACCTTCGTCCTTGACCCAATACCAACAAGTTTTTTCAAAAAGGTATCTGGCATGCTAATTGATAGTATTCTTCTCATAGTAAACTCGTCATTAGATACGGGGGTCTTCCCAGACTGTCTTAAGGATGCTGTAGTTAAACCCCTGCTCAAGAAAAATAATCTTGACTCCTCTGCTTTTGAAGATTTTAGACTTATTTCTAACCTGTCTTTTTTAAGTAAAATCCTAGAGAAGGCAGTCATTATGCAGATAAATGACCACCTCAATAAACATGCTATTCTTGATAAATTTCAGTCGGGTTTTAGAACAAACAAACTCGTTAAAGTAGTAAATGACTCGTGGGTAAATGCAGACAGAGGTCGTGTATCTGTTCTAATCCTCTTATATCTGAGTGCCGCATTTGATACCATTGACCACAACATTTTTAGAAATCGCCTTAGTCAATGGTTGGACCTCTCTGGCAGTGTCTTAAATTGGTTTGAGTCCTACCTGGCAGGTAGAAAATTCTTTGTTAGTTGTGGTAACTATACATCAAAGAAACATGATATTCTATATGGCAGGCATGTCAAACATGCGGCCCGCAACAGAAATCTGTGCAGCCCGCATGACAGATCCTACTTAGCATTAAACTTGTACAAAATGATTACTATTGTTTGTGATTGAATCATTCTGCATCTTCGGCGTTACTTATTGACTTTTCTTACTTTCACCTTCTGACAAAAGTGCGTTTTCCCATGGCATTACGGTACTGGAAACGTCATCTGCTAGTATAGTTTCAGCTGCGGTGTCAGCTCCTTGATACCCAAGGCATGACACTGCCACCCCCTCACGAGCCTTGGCCAAAGTTAATGAGCCGCGGAATTGCAACTGAAGTGCTAGGCTGCAGCAGCCTGGCAGGCTACACTACTGGCTGGGCTGCTGAGACTGGCCATTGGGCAGAACTGACCATCATGAGTAGTAATAGCTTGCATATTTTCATGTTTTTTTGCTCTAGTTTTATGTAATTTTGTGCTAGTATTGTAACAAACAGTTAGTGCAGACTACAGCTGAAGATCTGAAGTGGACACGAGAAGTTGGTGAGTTGTTTATTAACAAATTTTTGTGATTTGGAGTTTGTAAAATTAGTGTAGGTCAGGGGGCTTTTTGCATATTGGCTTATTTTACAATATAAACTTTGAAGTAAACTTAGTAAAGTAAAATTAGATTTTTGGAGGATTTGTGTTCCAACTTGAATCACCGAGCAATGAATTCAGTGAGCATTTTCGTGATTTCAGTTCACACGAACAGGACTTTGCGCTGTTTACGTCACCATACTCTTACAACGTTGAGAATGTGCCTGAGAATATCCAAATGGTATTGATTGAACTGCAGTCAGATTCTATTCTGAAGGCAAAATACAACAAAGTTGGTGTGCCAGGCTTGTATGCTTACCTGCCACCCTTGTATGTGCAGTTACGTAAATTGGCATCGAGAGTACTGTCTATGATTGGAAGCACTTACCTTTGTGAGTAATTGTTTTCGTTAATGAAAGCTACCAAAACCCCACATCGCTCAAGACTTACTGTCAAACACCTTTCATCCCTCATAAAAGTTTCAGCTGCACAAGATTTCAAACCTGATATTGACAAACTGGTTACTAACAAGAGATGCCAAGTGTCGGGACAAAAGAAACGGATCTCAGACTGTAAGGCTCCTATATAAAGACCTAGCTAAGAGGCTAAGACTCTAATTGTACGCTGTTGTATGGAGATTGTATGGAAATAAATTGCTTTTCTTTAAACTTTAAGTGTTACATTTTTTAAAGTCTTCAGTATTGGAAAGAAAGCTACAGTAACTTTGTATAATAGTATAATAGTATTTGTTACAGTGCGGCCCACTAACACACATATGGCATTTGAAGTGGCCCACCAATGGTAGTGAGTTTGACATGCCTGCTATGTGGTATTCCAAAAAGCTCTATCCTGGGTCCACTCCTCTTTTCAATTTACATGCTTCCTTTAGGTTAGATTATCTCAAGGCATAACATGAGCTACCACAGCTATGCTGATGACACACAACTGTATTTATCAATAGCGCCTGATGACCCTGACTCTCTTGGTTCACAGACACAATGTCATACTTGTGTTTCTGAATGGATAAGTAGTAATTTTCTCAAACTAAATAAGGAGAAAACAGAAAATTTACTGTTTGGCAAAAATGGATATAATGAGGATATTAGAAATAAACTTGATCCATTAGAATTAAAAGCCAAGACAGAAATAAAGAATTTAGGGGTAATTATTGACTCTGACCTGAATTTTAAATCATATATTAATCAGATTACTAGGACAGCATTTTTTCACTTAAGAAATACAGTAATCCCTCGCTATATCGCGCTTCGACTTTCGCAGATTCACTCTATTGCGGATTTTAAATGTAAGCATATCTAAATATATATCACGGATTTTTCGCTTGTTCGCGGATTTCTGCGGACAATGGGTCTTTTCATACAAGGGACGCTATTGGCGGATGGCTTAGAAGCTACCCAATCAGAGCATGTATTACATATTTACTAAAACTCCTCAATGATATAAGATATGCATCCCGCGCGGTGCTTGATTGTTTGCTTGTCTCTGCCTCTATCTCACCCTCTCTGATATTCTCTGCGCCTGACGGAGGGGGTGTGAGCAGAGGGGCTGTTTGCACAGAGGCTGTTTGCTTAGAAGATACTGATGCTCCTCTAAAAAATGCCGCTTTATTGCGGTGCTTCGGAATGCTTAAAAGCACACGGATTGATTTTTTGATTGTTTGCTTTTCTTTGCGAGCGCTCTCTCTCTCTCACTCTGAAATTCTCTGCTCCTGATGCGGGCACTCCTTTGAAGAGAAGATATATTTGCATTCTTTTAATTGTGAGAAAGAAAAAAGATGATCTCTGTCTTGTCATGGAGCACAGTTTAAACTTTTGACTAAAGGGTGTTATTTCATGTCTAGAGGGCTCTAATAATGTTAACAGTGTGGGAGAGTTTATAAGGGATTAAAATATATAAAAATAACCATACAAACATATGGTTTCTACTTCGCGGATTTTCACCTATCGCGGGGGGGTCTGGAACGCAACCCCCATTATCGAGGAGGGATTACTGTATAGCAAAAGTTAGACCTCTTATAACATTGCAAGATGCTGAGAAATTAGTTCTCACTTTTGTTTTCAGTCGGCTAGATTACTGAAATGCACTCCTCTCAGGACTACCCAAAAAAGACATCAATTAATTGCAACTTGAGCAGAATGCAGCTGCTAGAATCTTAACAAGGAAAAGGCAACACACACTGCACATCTCTGCAGTTCTGATGTCACTACACTGGTTACCTGTGTCATTTAGAATTGACTTTAAAATATTACTTATGGTTTACAAAGCCTTAAATAATCTTGGTCCATCCTATATTTTAGAATATTTTTCATCTTACACTCCAAATCGTAACCTTAGATCTTCAAATGAGTGTCTGCTTATAATTCCAAAAGCTAAACTTAAAAGAAGGGGTGAAACAGCCTTCTGCTGTTATGCACCTAAAATCTGGAATAATTTACCAATAAAAATTCACCAGGCTAATACAGTGGAGCACTTTAAAAAACTAATAAAAACTCATTATTTTAACATGGCTTTCTCATACCTTCATTTTAATCCTGATACAGTACTATGTATATGCATTTAAATATCATTTTTTTCATGGCTCTGAAATCCGTATTAACCCCTACTTTCTCTGCTGTTCTTTTTCTGGTTTCTGTGGTGTTGATCTACGCCACCACCACCCGATCAAAGCACCGTGCATATGAACCCTGAATACCATGAGGACTGATTGAGGTCATTTATGTTAGGTAGAATGCCTAGAGGGGGCTGGGTGGTCTTGTGACCTCGGAACCCCTGCAGATTTTGTTTTTTTTTTTCTGTCCTCCCTGGACCTCACTTTTATTCTATGTTAATTAGTATTGCCTTATTTTATTTTTATATTTTGTCTTTTTTCTCTTTATTTATCTTGTTAAAGTACTTTGAGCTACATTTGTACGAAAATGTGCTATATAAATAAATGTTATTTTTATTATTATTATTATTACTGTTGAAATTTGGGTGTAAATTAACAGCAAATTTTAACAGTCTACTGTGGCATGAAAATATAAAGTATGGTCCACCTCCTACCTCACAACCTAATAAACAATCAAACTGAGAAGAATGACAGCAAAGACACATATAAGAAAGGGAGAGAAAGAGGAGGAAATGACATGGACAAACTTGTGAGGTGAGGTAACTGTGACGCTAGTTTGAAATGCTGAAATTAAAATGACGGGTGTAGACAAGAATGTGACGATATTCAGGGGTTGGCATACGTTACACTGTAACTAGGGTGCGAATAGGATATTACTTTAAATTTAACGTGCCTCAGCAAGGAGGATTTTCCGTCTCATCACATTATTTTATTATATATATATATATATATATATATATATATATATATATATATATACAGTAATCCCTCGCTATATCGCGCTTCGACTTTCGCGGCTTCACTCTATCGCGGATTTTATATGAAAGCATAACTAAATATATAACGCGGATTTTTCGCTGCTTCGCGGGTTCTGCGGACAATGTGTCTTTTTACTTCCTGTACATGCTTTCTCAGTTGGTTTGCCCAGTTGATTTCATACAAGGGACGCTATTGGCGGATGGCTGAGAAGCTAACCAATCAGAGCACGCAGTTAAGTTTTCCTGACTGAGAAGCTAACCAATCAGAGCACGCAGTTGAGTTCCTGTGTGCTGAATGCAGTGTTAACCAGGAAGTCTCGTCTCACTCATTCAGCATCAACGTGTTTCGCTGTGTAAAGAGTTGTGCTCTTTAGTGTTTATCTTTGTGCATAGTCAAGCCCTTCACTATGGCTCCAAAACAATCTGCTACTGCTTCAGGGGCCATGCCCAAGCGCAAGAAGAAGATGTTAACGATTGTCGAATAGGTAAACGTTTTGGATTTGTTGAAGGCTACGATTCTTTTTATTTAAAAAGTAGGAAAGGAATATAAGATCTACGGCTGCAGTGTCCTTTTAACCAGGGTGCAAAACGAGTTGTAAGTGGATGTAATAAGGCAGTAGTCTGGATGGAATCTGCTTTAGGGATTTGGATTGAAGACTGCCAGAAGAAGAACAACGGCAGTGCTACACAATCGCCTGAAGTGGCTCCTTTACAAGGGCTGTAACGCTCTCCTTTGTTGTGCAGTAAAATTAAACTCATTGTTATCGGACAAGTCATCGTGTCATTGTTGGTGAGTAACCATAATTAATTTTCTTCTTACAGTGCTTAGTAC